>OY288250.1:55467377-56023377 GCA_958450325.1 Agrostemma githago | reverse complement strand
TCAACCCGACCAACCTGGACCAGCTGAAGCGTTACTACCCTTAGCCCTTTCTCAATGTCATTAGCAAATTTTTTTAACAAAATCATTTTTTTTCAAGAAGCAAGTCAATGAGCTAGAATTATTTTATTCTACTGTCGCAAGCATCTTGAACCAATAGTCTTGGTGTAATTCGAGATTGCAAATCTACTGCGCTTGAACTACGTTTGGTTTAATTTCACTATTTGTGGATACGTAGGCAACCCCTCAAAAGGGTGCAACTAGTGCAATCGAGAAAAGACAGGAACGGTTTAATAATAAACTTCTTTTATTAATTCACAAAAAAATCCCGATAAACTCGGGAAATTACAAAATGCAGGAATTCAAAAAAGCAATAATAAAAAAAGCACACGACACGACACAACAAAAATAATAATAATATTCAAATAATAAAACTAAGGACTCGGTATTCAGGGCATCTTGCCCTTCCCCTTGTCCTTGGCCTCCTTGGCCGTCCACTGACAACGACGTGGAGGGGAGCGTTTCCTAATCACAACGGGAACCTCCTTAGCTCGGACTCGCTTCTTTGAGCTCGAGTCCTCGATCACTTCGACAGGCCCAAGTCAAGCCCTCACAGGCTCAGGAAGCCGTTCGCACGGGCCTAGTCGGTCCCTAGCCGCCAGTATTGGCCCAAGTCGTCTCTCTAAGTGAGTCTGGGGGCTTGGCTGCCCCCGCGTGCTGCTAGCACCGGCCTCCCCGATTCTAATCGGACTAAAGTAGCAGGAGTGTCTCCCTCGTCGAAGAAACCCCTGTTGTCCTTCACCGTCTCCCGACGGACTAGTTCGAAGGCCTCATCAACCTTCAAAGCTTTGCGAGCCTCCTCGGACTCCTCGGAAGTCCACTTCTGGTAAGCCCGTGAAACCCAAGCGGATTGGCAAGGGCTGGGTATGGTCCACGTGGGACGCGTAAACCACCTCTGCAACCATGTGTCGCACATAGCGTCCGTCAATTGGAGCGAGACACTAATGATGGCTTCAGTCTCAGAAATGCGTTGAGACGAACCGAACTGCCTTAGAAGGCGGTCCGGGTAAATGTGAACTGTCCAGTCGAGGGACAGAATCACCAAGTAACGGGCTTGGTCTCTCTTGGCCAATCCCGTCAGCTTCGAAAGGAACCACCAAAGCGAGGGTCCACCTAATCAAAGGATCACCATGGAACACCATCTTCTCATCCCAATAAGCTCGGTTTATATGGTGACTCGAGCTTATACGTCGCCTCCTCGAGCTGATTTGGCTACTACGATAATTGGGGATACTCGGAGGAGACTCTATGATCGAGAGACGTTTCGACAACCAAATCTGAAAAAACACATGAAATCCGTGAGTAGGTGGTCCGCTACAGCCCACTCGATCGATTACAGCAGATGACTCGATCGAGTAAGCCCTCCAAAAACAAGCAGTAGCTCGCTAAGAGTGTCACTCGATCGAGTGACAGGTCCACTCAATCGAGTGACCTACGCACATCAGGAAATTCGCGCGAAAGCAAAAAATTAAAAAATAAAATAAAATAAAAAACGTGGAATGTATACCTGCAGAATACGGGTACTCCCCGTCAGCTGTCAGTCTGAGTCAAGTCGCCTGGCGTCGAGACCCATAATGATCTCCCCGGTGGCTAGCCAAGCCGGGCTATGACCAGTCTCCATCTGGTCAACCACACCAATCAGCCTGATTTGACCCAAGCACGAGTCAACATCCATCATCCCCTCGAAGACATAGCGGTGCAGCATGCAAAAGGCAAAAGCCCTACGCCTATGGGCAGCAGTGATCCTCACGTCTTGGAGGTTCATAAACTTGTCAGCCAGGTTGAAAAGGGAGACACTATTTCCCCGCACCATACGATCTGTCTCAGCATGGGACAGACCCAAGAAATCCCTCAGCCTCCTCCGTGGATCTGGGTAGAACGGAGGGATAGCAGGACGAGCAATAGGGTTCCACCCACCTATAGCCGCGATCTCCTCAGGGAGAGGACATATTTCCCCTCACGGGAACGCGAAGACGTGATGGGTAGTATCCCAAAACGTCAAGCAGGCATCCAAAAAGTGTGAGTCGATTATCAGACGTTGAAATGGGAACAGACTGACAATTCCCATCTGAGTCAGCTGTACCTTTTCCTCGTCCCGAAAGTATTGGGACCAGGCAAAAAGCATTGCTGTCAAATGATCGATGCCCATGACAGAAACTTCGAATTTTCTTGAAAGACTGGGAGATTTTGAGGAGAAGAAGGAGAATTTAAGTTGAGATGCAAAAGTTGAAACAGGGAGACCTATATTTATAATAGGAAACCCTAACTGTAACCCTAACTACCATGCATCCTCAGCAAACCTGGGCCCTATGCGCGCGCAGGCCTGATTTCAAACAAGAACCCAGAATAGGAGTCAAGTCGTCCCGAGCTCTCCTAAAAAATTTTTAAATTTTTTGATAAAAAGAATCTTCCAAAATTTTTCTGCTTTTCAGAAATTTAATATTTTATTTTCCCAGCATGAGTCGGGGTTTTGCCTATGTGTTACATGCAATTTGTTATGTGTCAGCATACAGGTACACCCCTAGACTTCAGAAGCAAGTCTCCGCGCAGCTATTTCACTCCCCAGCGTAAGTCAATGTTTCCCCCGGAATGCTACATCCAAGATGTGATGTGTCGGCATACGGGTACACCTACACCCTCAAAGGCAAGTTTGACTCCCCACGGAGCTACCATCATCAGGACAGGTACAACCCTCTGCTTATGGTTGGCGAGCCCTTCACGCAAGTCTACTGGACTAAAAACGACCCGACCAGAAGGCTGCCAGGTCGTAATTTGCGATTGGCCTGGTAGCTACTCTGACTTTCGCCTTGTCCAAGCCTCAGTCAGAGTGGGGGCTCTGTAGACACCCGCATTTTGCCTGCTAGTGTCTATAGCAGTTCCCGACAAAACACCCGATGATGATCGGACGCAAACGTGACTTAGTATACTCAAATATGGGCTTGGAACCAATAATATCCGACATGGACATTTAGCGGAGTACAAATCTCTCAAAACCAACCTCAAATTCAGGCCCAGTGGGTCGTTCCGAGTAAAACAAGACTAATTTGGGCCAAAACCGACACCACAAATAAAACCCGTCTTTTGGCGACCGGGTCAAAACCCGGTCAAAGACGAACCCGTCCTCAAAATCAGGCTAGAGGAGCTTCTAGAAACTGGCGCCCAATACAAAATTCAAAATAAATCAAAAGTCAACTCCTTCCCTATTTAGGCTCGTCAACTTGATCCACTCGATCGAGTGGATTGACCCACTCGGTCGAGTGGAGCCTCAAAAACCGGACCAGACCCGTTTTCAAAGGCACTCGATCGAGTGCACTAGGGCCACTCGATCGAGTGACCCTAGGTCGAGGGGTAAACTCTATAAATACCCCTCAAACCCTTCTCATTTTTGAGAGTTTTTTTAAGCTTTGTCAAATGCACCTAAGCCCTACATTTCTACCCTAAATACTCTACATCAACCCTACACTTCAACCCCTAGCAACCCTAATCAAAAACAGAGTCATTCGTCCCTCGAAAAACCGACGAATCAATCCCCACACACGCACACACACCATAACTCACGTACATCCTCGATACTCCTGCGTCCGTGCCGCTATTACGAGTCCATCATCGAGGCCTTTACTAATCATGTATGTTGAGGGTGTCATAAACCCCGTCTCAATCTTTACTATCTCGTCTCATTTTATTTACATTTTCGCTTTTTATATTGTAATCGCATTAGTATACTAACACTAACGTTTTGTTCTTCTTGCATTTTCGATTTCTTTTTTACTACTAACACTATATACCGTGTACATATATAATAGTATTAAACCTCGGATCTAAACACGTTTGACTACTACGACCATTTAAGGTCCGTTTAATCCCTTTACGAGCAACGACGGAGGCGACACCCTTTCGAGGAGCGCCGCCCCAATGTACTCAAGGGCGTAACGCGATCATGGTCATTCGTAGTTGAACGCGTATGGATCCATTTCTGCGATTAGTACGGAACCCGTTGACACGAAAATCGACATCACATAATCCGAAAGGATTAGTATCGATGTCATGACGTAGAGGGACCCAATTTCGTCACTAATCCAAAATTTCAATCTAACGATAACATTTTCATAAAATTCTGATAATGGTATTATAATCTTATACATATATGATTATAGTACCGAAAGCCGAGTTAAATTTAAATCGTGCGATATTTCTATTTAACTCGGCCAACCATCGATTTTCAAACATAAAAACGAGACAAGCTATGCCTCGTACAGGTGCCACTCGACCGAGTACTATAGGCTACTCAATCAAGTAGCACCCCAAATCCTGGGCAGTGGCCTCCTCGAGGACACACTCGACCGAGTCAGACCACGACTAGATCGAGTGGGTCCTGTAGCCCAGAAAACCGAGAGCTTTTCTTATCATCTGAGCCTCGTCTTTTTAAAATGACTTAGTCATCACGTGTAAAGTCAATCACGTGATTTTCTTTTTCAAAACTCGTGCATACCACTTAACTAGAACGACTTTGATCGATCTTTCGACGTGATAAGTCGGGACAAGGCATCGAGGCATGGGATCGGGCTAGCATCACGCCTAGGTCCTATGTCTCCGTCCTTCGTTTAATGCACAACATAATGTGTATTTAATCGGAGTTCGTCCATCTACGCAATTCACGGTCTAGTTTACATACGGGTCCTTTTTTATTTATTTACCGCTTCTTTTATTTTCCGTCTACGCTATTTTTATTGTTTTAATTTTTGTATTGGCCGGGTTGTATTTCCGCCCGTGTAATTTGTAACTTATTTACGAGCTTTGTTTATTTGGATGTTTATCGCTTTATAAATGAACCTCGCATGCTAAATAACTTCGACAATAGTTGGATGCATTAAATGACGTAGTTAACCAATAACTCACATGCTTAGCCCGAAAACGCTGTTTGCATATTGTGGACATGAGATAGGTCCACCCCGACGCGGCCACGCGCGGGTTTGGGGAGGCGAATGAATCTCCATATGAGATGGTCAAATTGAAATTTAAATCGAAGTAGGAGTCGCCACCGAATTTTGTAGTTATTCGGAACCATTCGAGCCCACTCTATGTCGTAGTGGGCCGTATACAAAATACGGCCCATTTCCGATGTCAGAGTTTATTGGGCTCGTCCCTTTGCATTACGATACCGATACCGACATTATCGGATACCGTGCATTGAATGACTCTCGTTGCCAATGGATTCGGACATCCGGAAACCATGGTTCTGAGTAAGGGGTGAGGGTACGTGTTGGGAAGTTCACTAAGAACACCCAACCCCGCCCGCACTTAGCGGCCTTTACTAAGATATCGTTCGTTTTTGGTGTACACGGGTTAGTTCGATGGTTGAATGATATGCAAACATTATTTTCCTAAGCATGTGAGAAAAATAAATAAATGGGTTGCTAATTCGTTTAATGCATGTTAAACTAATAACGTCAAAGTTATATTAGCATGTGAATTCGTTTTAGTCTAATAAAACGATAAAAACAAATAAATTGCTACAAACACGAGAAAACGAGTTAGTAACGATTGAATAAATTGAATAAAGACATGAATAAATAATATAAATGATTCGAAAAAAAGTATTAATGACACGTGATGGATTAACACGTGTTGACCGAGGTCGAAAAAAAGTATTTTATCGAAATATGTCGCGAAAGCCGCATTTTAATGTAAAGTTCGAAAAGAATAAAAAAAAGAAAAGCGAAGAAACAAAAAAAAAGGCTCGGCGGATCAGGTTGCTGTGCGAGTCGCCTGACAGGCGCGCGACTCGCGTGGTAGCCTGTTCGGGTTTTTTTTTGTTTGTTCGAAAATCGTTAATTTTTATAAATCGCGTACAAATATGGATTAATTTATACTCGATTTATATTTTCGATATTCGTCGTATTCAATATTCGATTATGAAATCGATATCGAATAGTCAATTTTAGAAAAAGTTTTAAAAAAAGTTTGTTTTGAACGAAAAAAAAAAAGAATTTTGAACGAAAAAAAAACGTTAATTCTCTCCGCGTTTAAAATCATCGAATTTTGTTTAAAAAGATGTAATGATTTTATTAGCATCAACGAGAATTAATTAATTTAGTTCTTGTAGATACGATATTCGATTAGAGAATCGGTATCGTATTTTAAGAACGTTATATAAAAATAGTTTTTTTTTAGTATCGATTATTAGAAAAATATATGCGATGAACGACCCATATTAATAATACAAAACGACCGACGACCCGTAAAAAAAAGTGACGGACGAAAAAAAAAAGAAAAAAGACGTGAGAGAGAGAGAGAGAAAGGAGAAGAATCGGGATTGATTTACACCCTCAACCTACATGCTTTATTTTCTCGGTATGGAGCTCGTCGGAAAGTGGTTTAAACTTGGGAGCGTCGAGATGATGCGGGTGAGTTTGGGATGGTGCGTTTTTTTGGACGTGTGGGGCGTCGGGTTCGGCCGAATGGGGGTGGTTTTGTCGGTATTTCGAGACTTCTTCGGGAATACGTCGGGATTAACTTTGTATTATTTTTTAGATATCGAGGATGTATGTATGTTGGATGTGTGAATGTGTATTTCGGTCTGTGAAAATTGTGTTTTTTGTGTTGAACGGGAGGTCCTATTTATAGGGGTCGAGGTAGTCTTGCTTGTGTGACAAGAAATACCGGTTTGGATAGGAAACACGAGAGTTCGAAATGGAACGAAAGTCTCGTTTCTTGGTGGGGAAGCCAAGTATCTCGGCTGTCATGAAGAGTTGGCCGAGTATTTTTGGCTGTTTGGGATGTCTTGGCCGAGTATTTGGAGCTCGGTCGGTGTCTGATTTGGTTTCCGGATAGAATTCCTACTTGAGATCGAATTCTATCCTTAAACGGATTTGTTTAATATTTATTGAAGCTGATTTTTTGTAGGATTGGAGTCCGAATCAGCCGTGTGAGGTGTCACGGCTGACTCACGTGTCTCGAGAATATTTTTGACCGGGTTTTGACTCGGTCGTAAAAAGACGGTTTTACCCTTGGTGTCGGAATTGACCCAAATTAGTCTCATTCGACTCGAAACGACCCACTGGGCCTGGATTTGAGGTTGGTTTTGTAAGATATGTACTCCGTAATAAGCCTAAACCAAATGTCCATGATTTCGAGCCCATATCCGAGTCATTAAAGCATGTTTGCGTTCAATCATCATCGGGTGTTTGGCGGGACCTACTATAGACACCTGGCGGTCAAAATGTGGGTGTCTACACATATCATTTAGTCATTTTACTAGCGCGCGTACACAAACACGAACGATGTCTTAGTAGAGGCCGCCATGTGCGGGCGGAGTTTGGTGTCCTTAGTGGGCTTCCCAACACGTACCCTCACCCCTTACTCAGAACCTCGGTTTCCGGATGCCCGAAACCGTTGGCGCACGAGAGTCATTCTATACACGATTAACGGTGCAGATGGTATCGGTATTGCAATGCAAAGGGACGAGCCCCATAAATTCTGAAATCGAAATGGGCCATACTTTGTGTACGGCCCGTGACGACATAGAGTGGGCTCGAATGGTTCCGAATAACCACAAAATTCGGTGGCGACTCCATCTTTGACTTAAATTTCGAACCCGAGAACAATCTTACCACGAGATTCATTCGCCTACCCAAACCCGCGCGTGGCCGCGTCGGGGTGGACATACGTCATGTCCACAAATTGGGTATGGTTTCCTCCCTTTCTCCTTCTCCTCTCTCGGTGAGCTCGACACGGAAGTTGTTTCTCTGCTCCAGCGGATTCGTAAATTCGCTATGTCGCAGGATGCTGGAGCGCGTGCCGCAGTTCATATTTTCACTAGAATTAGTTTTGCGATAGCTAGGGAGTGGGGGCCCAGATAGTATCTAGGCTCCCCTCTAACTTCTTGTAATTTGTTTCGTTTTTAATGCAAGCTCCGGTTTATAATAATAATATAAAACTTTATTTTACCAAAATAATATCATCAAACATTTCTTTGAAAACATTACTCTCTCGTTTAGGTTTAATGTCTCGTCAAGCGTCACAGCACTGAAATCATCCAAATTTGAGTTAATATGACGAAACGTTTATCAACTCTTAGAATTTTATAAAAATAAAAGCCATTTAATATTTTAACACCTCCTCGAGGTTAGTTGGGTCGAATTAATGTCAACCCGATTCGGTACTAGTCGACCAATTTGACGTAAGACTATACTACCCAACTACTTAATTAAGAGAAAATTTGTTTACATAATATTTCAAGAACAATAAACAATTGTAAACATATCACAAACAACATGCAATCAGATTATTAACAAAAATCACACATGCAACACTTTATACACATTCATATATCATTATCATTAGTGTGTAACTAAGATTTTAAAGCAGTTTTATATTTTGAAAACAAATTTTTAAGGGTTTAACGATTTACCCACCAATATAATTAGGCCAGACTCGAGAATCCTCTCGGTCTCACTCCGGTGCCGAAGTGATTAAGAAACGCGTCCTGCATGTCATAGCCGACTCTCTCTTCTCGATTGATGATTTTTTTACCATAATAATTCTGAAACGAATAATTATTAAATAAATAGAATAAATTAATAAAATTTTAGTCCTAACCAAAACATCGACATGCATATGAATCTTATTAACTTAAAATGAAATCAGAAATTTATTATATATGATTATAATTTATTTATTTCCTTAAAATAGAGTAGTAAAGACAAGCCCTATTTTTTTTATGAAGAACAATAATAATATAATAAAAATTAGAGTAATACAATTGATTTTACTTTGTAGAAAAAAATGTGATGCCTTGGTTTGAATACAGAGAAATGGAGTAAAAGATGGGTTTTGTTTTCTTTTCTTAGGTTTACAGGAAACACGGTTGAAGGTAAAGAGGAGGTGTGGAGTAAATGATTGTGGTAGATGTTGTGTGCTAAATTTAGACCGTTTTTCCTCCCATTTAGACCTGTTTTTCCCTCGTTTTGCGAGTCTAGAGTGCGATTATCGCCATATTTTGAGTACTTCTCGCATTAGCGTCTCTCTTGTGCGTTTTACGTGTTTTTGGTAGTTTTTTCTATCAATTTTGATGGATTTTGCACCGAAATCACAATCGAGCTTCCACGAGCACAAGAGAAGGGAATACCGTCCAAAGAGCAGAGCACACAACTTAAAGTTTAAAGTCATCCAATCATACGACGAAGAATGAGACAAGGAAGGAGGTCAGAAAAATGACCGGGTGAAACTTCAACCGATGAAACACCACCGGGCGAAGTTTCGCCCGACGGTAAATTTGCCTCCCCGAAGATTTTCTGAGCTTCTCCACCGGGCGAAGATGACCGGGCGAAATTTCGCCAAAAATTGCAAAATGAGAAGAAAATCTCACCGGGTGAAATTTCACCCGGTGGTGCTAACTCGTCGACCGCAGGGTGAAGTTTTGCCCCATGTAGATGCAAAGGGTGATTGTCTCACTAAATCACTAATGGAGCAAAAAGTTGGATTTGGGGTTTAGGTTAAAAACTCATTAAGGCATTATTATATATATATATATATATATATATATATATATATATATATATATATATATATATATATATATATATATATATATATATATATATATATATATATATATATATATATATTCTCTAGTTTTACATTCAAGTTTGTAAAAGATTATTGTTCCAAGTTTTATTTGAAGATTTGTGGGGTTTATTGAAGAATTAGTGACAAGTTCTTCATTCTCTTCATCAAAGATTCAATCTTTATTTATGCAATCTTCTTATTTCTTGTAGATCTTCATAGGTTGTATACTTCTCTTCCACTCTCTAATCTCTAGTTTAGATTTAATATAGTTTTCTCATTATTGTCTTGTTTAGATCATCTTAGTGTTGTAACTTTCTTTAGATTTTATTTATGTTGTTCTAGATTATTCTCTAGTTTATTTTGTTAGATCTTATTTTTTCCATAGTTTGGTGGGTAATTGTTAGATCATAGTTTTCTTATCATTTTGTTGTTAGTTTCTTTAGATTTAGTTATTATGCATGTTGTAGTTATTTTCTCCTTAGTTAATGTTTTTTTGGTTTTTCATTATGATTAGTGAGTAGATTTCTTGTTGGGAGTTTAGGGATGAGGACTTGGATTATTTGAATTAAGGGATGTTTGTGAGTTGCTTGCTTGTTGGTTATCTTGTTTATGGTTGTTGTGTCATTGTTGTTTTAGTCCGGCCAACTAGACCGATCTTGACTCGTTTCTATCAATATGGGAAACTCGGGGTAGAAATTACCATAACTAGAGACTTACCCTTCTTCGCCGCGAAAGCGGGTTTTTAGGTGGGTTGGGCGAAGAAACCGAAAGGTGGCATTCTCCCTTTATCAATGTTGCGACAAAAACTCGATTCCGACCCTCTTAGACTCCAAGTTCCGAATCCCGACTTCCCTCTAACACCTTTCCCTAGATTGATCACCCCTAGCTAATTTGTAGTCATTCCTCTAGTATAGAATTGACCCTTAGAAACCCCCATCTAGACACCAAACACGTCGCTTTCAACTCGCTACTACTACGTTTCTTTCCCTGTGGACCGACCTCGACTTATCACGATTCTAGTAGTTTTTGTGTTATTCCGAGTCATAAATATTGTTTGACCCCCAGTCCTTCCACTAAACGACCGATCCGATTGGGGTGCCCGTCAAAATGGCGCCGTTTCCGGGGAACAGCTAGTAGTTATTGTGTTTGGTTCTTTTCTCTTCTCTCTCTTCCCTAGTACCATTAGGTTCTAAGAGTCTCACCGTTTAATTGAGTTTTATGCCTAGGAACACGTCATCGCCCTTGTGGTTCGATCCGGAGCCGGAAAGGACTTTTAGAGCATTGCGTTTTCTGGGAAATAACTCAACCACCATCATTCCACATCCTTCATTATCACCTCCTAACCTTAATCCCATCCTACCGCATACACCTTCTACACCTTCTACATCACACAACCCCATTCCAAATAATCCTTCCATACCTTCCACTTCACAAAATTCACCACCTACACCACCATCACCGAGAACACCACCACCAAATCAAAATCCATCCCCTCCAAATTCACCAAATTTAAATCCACCATCACCACCAATCCAACCAATGGCGACCCTAGGCTCTCATTCCCAACTTACACACGAAGAAACACCTTCTCCCGTCGATTTCGGAGAGATTACTGAGAACTATGAATTGAAAGCCTCTTTGACAAATGTGGTTCAACAAGATACTTTTCACGGTTTTCTCAAGAAGATGCCCAAGAGCACGTCGCTTCATTTAAAGAAAAATTAGTAGGAGCCCGTCTCAATGGATTAACTTCATGCCAATTGCATCGTTTATTATTTCCGAAGACCTTGAGAGATGGAGCTCGTAGATGGCTTCAAGGCCATCCCGCTAATACATTCACAACATGGGCTCAACTATCTAATGCCTTCTTGGAGAAATATTTTCCGCCGTCAAGGACTAACCAATATCGCATGGAGATACAAACTTTCAAGCAAGATGAATTTGAAAACCTAAGTGAGGCTTGGGAAAGATTTAGAGATTTGTTGCGTAAATGTCCACATCATGGAATACCCGATTGGCTAATCACCCAAACTTTTTATAACACCCTTTCATCGAGAACCAAGGAAAACCTCAATTCGGCCGCCGGAGGAGACATTTCTTCTCTCACCGATGAGGCATCTAAGAATCTTATTGAAAAGATGGCAAGGAGTGATTCTAGAATGGGTCAATCGAGGGATTATAGAAGAAAAGTTGAAGTGAACTCATCTAAGAGTTCTAGTGAATTGAAACTTCAAGCGGAAGTTGAAGAACTGAAAAAGAGAATGGATGCCATGAATTCTAAGCCTACTCCTAGAGGTATGTACCAAATTCAAGGGAGTGTTCCACCAAGGCAACCATCACCTCCAAAGCAATTAACATGGGAAGTTCAATGTGATCATTGTGGCAATTATGGCCATGATTCTAGCTCTTGCATTCCTAACGAAGAAACTTATATCGAAGAGCCAAATGAAGTCCAAGCTATACAAGTATATGAGCAAAGACCTCAATTTGATCCCTTTTCCAATACTTACAATGCCGGCACAAGGTTTCATCCTAACTTTTCTTATGGAAATCAAAATGTTCAAAATCCGATGCCACGTGCCCAAGGGAGTCAAACGAGGCCATTTAATCAAAGTCAACAAAGGCCCTTTTACCCAAGGTCTTCCAAAGATGCCTCCATATATGCCTCCTCATCAAAGGAGCAACTTCAATCAACAAGGTAGCAACTTCCATGTTCCCAACAACTACAACAATTACCAAAATCAACATGGTAATCATTTCAATCATGGATACAATCAAGGGTTCCAAGGTAATTTTCAAGAAATCAAGGTTACAACCAACAACCATTCAATCAACCCTCTCAATCTTATGGACAATCAAGCAATTTTCAATTTGGTCAAGGAGGAGTTCCATGGGATAACATTAATGATTCTCAAAGAACCATTGGGCAACTATGGAATGAGCATCAAGATACCAAGGCAAGGCTAAAGGTTGGGAATCAAAAGAAGCAACAAAAACCTTAGCCGCCCCAATTCATCCACCCCATGGTTTGCCCGGGCAACCCCAAAATCCAAGAGACCCTTCACACCAAGCAAATGTCGTCATTTTGAGAGGTGGCAAAGAACTTAAGGACCCATACAAGAATTTGAACTTGAATACCAAGACCTCCCCATCCAAAGTGAATCAACCAAGTGTGCCACAAGCATCATCTCCACAAGCATCATCTCCCACTTCGCCCAAACAAAACCGGGGAATACAAGCGGAGTTTGATATCCTCCAAAATGCGGAGAATGAACAAAGAGAACAAAGAAATAAGAAAGAGCAAATGGAAGCGGAAGAAGCCAAAAGAAAAGAGGCGGAGCGATTAGCCGAAGAAGAAGAAGAAGAAGAAGAAGAAGAAGAATCCAATGTTCCACCGCCTTCCGCTTTTGTCCCTCCATTGCTTTTTCCCGAACGAGCTAAGCCACATAAGGAGAATGCCCAATTTAGCCGTTTTGTGGATATGTTGAAGAAAGTAGAGGTAGCTTTACCCTTCACCGAGGTAATTTCTCAAATGCCCCTCTATTCTATGTTTCTGAAAGAAGTCTTGACTAAAAAGAGAACAATAGAGGATAAAGAATGTGTCTCTCTCACAGCACAATGTAGTGTCATTCTTATGAATCAAATGCCAAAGAAACTAGAGGATCCCAGTATCTTTTCCATCCCTTGTCGGGTAGGAAATGTTGTTGTTAATCAAGCTTTATGTGACCTAGGGGCTAGTGTTAGTTTGTTACCTTATTCTATGTCCAAGAGACTTAGTGTGGGGGAGATGAGACCCACTATCATGTCGATTCAACTTGCAGATAGGTCCGTCAAGTACCCACTTAGGATACTTGAGGATGTACCCGTGCAAGTTGGCAAGTTCTTCATCCCCTCCGACTTTGTTGTCATGGATATGCCCGAAGACACTATTTCCCCCAGGTCGACCTTATGGCTACCGGTGGTACTATAGTTGATGTTAAGAATGGAAAGTTGTCTTTTAACATAGCGAACGAGTCAGTAGAGTTTTTCCTTTCTCAAGCTCATAAACAACCAATGATTGAACAAATGCATTCCATTGAAGTTATTGATAGTTTGGTTGAGTATAGCTTGATAGATGATGATAAGCAGGAAGATGAACCATTTGACTCTCCACCTCTTGAAGAAGAATGTTTGCATGATGAAAACGTAGAACCACTACCGGTGGGTACGAGTACGGTATCTTCTTCTCCTAATCTTGAACTTAAATCACTCCTCTCTTCCCTCAAATATGTTTTTCTTGAAGGAACTAATTATCCCGTTATCGTCAATGCTACCCTTGATGGTCCTCAATTGGAAAAACTTTTAATTGTTTTCAGAAAGCACAAAAAGGCCATCGGGTATAGCATTTCCGACCTCCAAGGCATAAGCCCAAATGTTTTTATGCATAGGATCATCCTTGATGATGACCACCGCCCTTTGGTTGAGGGTCAACGTAGGTTGAACCCCACCATGAAAGAGGTTGTCATGAAGGAAGTCCTCAAGTTGTATAAGGCTAACATTATATACCCAATAACCGGAAGTAAATGGGTTAGCCCTGTACAAGTTGTGCCGAAAAAGGGAGGAATGACGGTTGTAAAAGGAAAAAAGGGTGAGTCCATTTCTACTAGGACTATTACCAGTTGGTGCATGTGTATAGATTATCGTAAATTGAACACGGCCACCATAAAAGACCATTTTCCCTTCCCTTTATTGATCAAATGCTTGAAAGATTGGCGCATCATTCTTATTTTTGTTTCCTCGATGGTCATTCCCGATTTCTACAAATTCCCATTGACCCCGATGACCAGGAGAAGACCACTTTCACATGTCCCTATGGCACCTATGCTTATAGAAGGATGCCATTTCGATTGTGTAATGCGCCGGGAACGTTTCAAAGATGTATGATGGCTATTTTCTCCGATTTTATTGAAAAATTCATGGAAGTTTTTATGGATGATTTTAGTGTCCATGGTACATCTTTTGATTCTTGCCTTGAAAATCTTGATCAAGTGTTAGCTCGATGTGAAGAGTATAGACTTGTTTTATATTGGGAGAAGTATCATTTTATGGTTGAACAAGGTGTTGTCCTAGGTCATATTTTTTCTAATAGAGGAGTTGAAGTCGATAAGGCCAAAGTCTCCGTGATTGAGAACTTGCCACCACCTACAAATGTCAAAGGGGTGAGGAATTTTCTAGGTCACGCCGGTTTTTATAGACGATTTATTAAAGACTTTTCTAAGATTGCCAAGCCTTTAACTTCTTTGCTTATGAAAGATGCACCTTTTGTTTTTGATGACTCGTGTCTTGAGGCCTTTTGCAGGATAAAGACCGCTCTCACTACCACTCCAATTATCAAAGCTCTCGATTGGAATCTTCCATTTGAGATCATATGCGATGCATCCGATTTTGCCGTTGGTGCCATTCCAGGACAGCGGGTTGATAAGAAGCTACATGTGATTTATTATGCAAGCAAAACACTAGATGAAACCCAATCGAGGTATACAACAACCGAAAAAGAGATGCTTGTCGTTGTCTATGCCATGGAGAAATTCCGAAATTATGTTACCGGTTCCATAGTCATTATTCATATCGATCATGCGGCGATTCGATACATTATGTCCAAAAAGGAGACAAAGTCCCGACTCTTTCGGTGGGTGCTCCTTTTACAAGAATTTGATATTGAGATTAAAAACAAAGCCGGATCGGAGAACATGGTAGCGGATCTTCTTAATAGACAAACGGTTGGTAAAGAAAGCAATGAAGATGATGGTATACCCATCAATGAAGCAATGAGAGATGGGGCCTTGATGGCCATTGAAACTATTACACCTTGGTATGCCGATATCTTCAACTTCTTAGTATCTCATTATATTCCGGACGATTATTCCAAGCAAGAGAGGAAGAAACTATATTATGAAGCCCGACGCTATTATTGGGACGAGCCTTATTTATTTCGCCGATGTATAGATGGAATTTACCGACGATGTGTCACGGCCGAAGAAGGATATAATATCGTGAAGCACCTTCACTCGACATCTTATGGTGGACACTTGGCCAATCAAAAGACAATTGCCAAGGTTCTCCAAAGCGGGTTTTGGTGGCCTTCCATGTTCAAAGACATTCGAGCTTTCATTCTCACATGCGATGCATGCCAACGAAGCGGCAATATAACGAGAAGAAATGAGATGCCCCTTCAACCTATCTTGGAGATTGAATTGTTCGATGTTTGGGGCATTGATTTCATGGGTCCGTTCACATCCTCGTTTCGTAACAAATACATTCTAGTAGTGGTTGATTATGTCTCAAAATGGATCGAGGCCGTAGCTTCCCCCACCAATGACTCCAAGGTTGTAATCAAGCTTTTCAAGAATGTAGTTTTCCCGAGATTTGGTATGCCTAGAGCCATAATTAGTGATGGAGGCTCTCATTTTAGGAAAGATACCTTTGAACACCTTCTTAGGAAATATGGTATCACTCACAAGATGTCCCTAGCCTACCACCCTCAATCAAATGGGCAAGCCGAGATCTCCAACCGTCAAATTAAGAGAATTTTAGAGAAAGTTGTAAATACACACCGAAAGGATTGGTCATTGAAATTAAATGACGCCCTCTGGGCATTAAGGACGGCCTACAAAGAGCCAATTGGAACCACTCCTTATCGTCTTGTGTATGGTAAAGCTTGTCATTTACCGGTGGAATTAGAACACAAAGCCAAATGGGCAATCAAAGAGCTAAACTTCGATGAGAGTGTTGTAGGAGATAATCGCCTTCTCCAACTACAAGAATTGGAAGAACTAAGACTTGAAACCTACGAAAATTCGAAGATCTACAAAGAACGAACTCGCCAATGGCACGATTCTCGAATACTTAGTAAGGAATTCTCCGTTGGTGATAAGGTATTACTCTTCAACTCTCGCTTTAAGCTCTTTCCCGGTAAGTTGAAATCAAAATGGTTGGGTCCATTTGAAGTGACCAAGGTGCAGCCATATGGATCAATAAAGATATCTAGCCCGGAAACCGGGAAATTTATGGTTAACGGGCAACGTTTGAAGATTTATCATCCTGGTCACGTTCGTGAGACCTTTGCTACCGTGAAGTTTGTTGTTTAACCCCCTCTCGAAATTGATGTAGGTTTGGTGCTACCCTCAACAACCACCTTGTATATATGTATCATATTTCTTTGTGTTTATTAGTTTTGATAGCTTGAGAAGAATGGTTGAACTTGGATTCACCATGGAGCTTTTATTTGGATGAAGATCAAGAATTTGGAGAAGTTATGGAGCTTAAGTTGAAGACCACAAGCATGTTTGTGGGAGATATTGCATATGTAATGTGAGTCATGATGCTATTTGATCTTTAGGTGATTATTGAAGAGCCATGAAATTGCAAGGCGGAAAAACGCAGCAAAGAAGACCGTCGGGCGAAACTTCGCCCAGTGAGACTTGACCGGGCGAAATTTCGCCCTACGAAAAGTTGCCAGAATTGCCAGGATTGACGAAGTCACCGTCGGGCGAAATTTCGCCCGATGGGAATCTCACCGGATGAAATTTCACCCGGTGGAAAAAAGTTGGCAAAATGATTTTCACGACGAAAAACCGTCGGGTGAAATTTCACCCGATGGTGCCAAACCGGGTGAAATTTCACCCGGCAACATGAGCTTAGTCGGATCACCTACACCTATTTCCCCACTACACTTTCAATTCCCTCCTTCACATATACCCCACATAACTTTCCCTCTAAAAATTTTACGCCAAATTTTTACCAATCACTTTAAAACTTCTCATTTCCCTCCTCAACCACCCTTATTTATATCACCTTTTTACCTCACTCTTCATTTTACCCTTTCACCCATCATAAAATCACCAAACCACCTTCCATACACCCCAACCTCCATTCATAACTTCATCTTCATCTTGGGTGATTGTAATTTTGGGTTCTTGAAGAAGGTAAAGAAATTTTTTGGGATTATTCTTGCAAGCACATTATTATGGAGACAAGAGCTCAACGAGCTGCTCGAAAACAAGGTATGGCTTCGACTTCTAAACCTTCTAAATTTTCTACTTCTTGTAAGTCTTCTAAGCCCAAACTTTTACCTTGTCCTAACACACCCTTAGCTCGAACCTTCTCTGAAATGACCTTTCAGAGCACAAGGTGGCCTTGTCCATTCACAATGGAAAATTTAAGAATAGAGGACGATATTAGAGAGTTATCGTCAAGGACCGGAACTAGCGGACTCCTTAGTCTCGCGGCTTCTACATATAAAGACATTACTTGCGAGTTCCTAGGGACCTTTACAATCGATAACCCGACCACACCAAGAGAGTTTAAATTTAGATTATTCGGTAAAAATCATTGTTTGACTACTTCCGAGTTTGGCTTAGCTTTAGGCTTACCCTCATCGGGTACTGGACTAAGTAAACCCCCGAGTGATTTGCAAGCTAGTGCGTCAAGAAGAGACCTTTGGAGGTGCATAGCACGTGGTCAACGAGATTCCGAACCTGATTCAAACTTTACCGCCGAAATCTGTAACCCCGCAATTCGTTACTTCTCCGAGATACTTTCCCACTGCATGTTGCCATCTACCAATAATATTCTTACTCTTGATGTGTGCGCCTTGCAATTGATTTCTGACTCCTTGCTTGGTAACCCTAACCCCCTAGACCTCCCACTTGTCGTAGCGTTGCATTTTCATCGTATTATTGTTGCTCAACGCCCTTATGTAGACTGTGGAGGTCTTGTGACCTTAATTGCGACCAACTTGGGATATGCGACCAACCACCTTATCCCACTTGACAATCATATCTGGCTTGATGAGGCCTATCTTCCGACTTGGATCTTTAATGTACCCGATCATCGCCTCGTCTCCATTAGCCATGACCATGCTTTAATATTCCCCAACACACACCGAACCAATATCTATAATTGTAACAATTGGGACCTACCTCTAGGTCCCGGTGAATTCCGACTGAACGATACTGAGTTGGGAATGGAGGTTTGGGAGTATGCACACTACACGTTACCCGAGGGTTGTACGATCTACGACCTTTGTGAGTTAAAACCCATCGGGGGCATACAACCCTATCTCGGGTCTCCGACAGTTTCTTTCGCGTCGAGTGATTACCCAATCTAGACCCTCTCCATAAGTCGGTAGGAAGTATGTGTTGTGTGTTGTTTGTGCGTGGTTTGGGTCGGTGAGTCCTTTAATCATCTATAATTCCATGTCTGTGAAGTAATTTCATTCCTTGTTCCTCGTATCATATTTTAATCATTGTGATTGTTTTATCTCGAACCAAAATTACAAGCTGTCCCACTGTCCCGTCGATTGTTGCGGCCGAAGCGGCCTTGGTATTGCTCCTGGTCATTAGGCGATGTGATTACGCCATTGACCTTTTGAAAAATCCAAATTTTAATCAATCTTTCTCAAATTTTTCTTAATCCGGGCTAGGTGATATGACTACACCTACGCCCAATTTTTCACCCTTTCGTTTTTAATTTCTTTTTCTTTGTTTCATTTTCATTTTCTTAGCCACTTGGTTAGGGTCTAGGTGATGTGATTGCATCTAGGCCCGCCACTATTTTATCGTTTTCTTTATTTTATTTCCTTTTTCTTTTATTAAAAATATCAAAAAATCCATAAACATTTGAAAAATAAAAAAATCCAAAAATATTTTTTCTTATTTTTCTTTTCCGTCTTTTTCGATCTTCCCCCTACTTGTCCATTGAGGATAATGTACAGTTTTAGTGGGGGGGGGGAGTTTACTATCTTTTATTTTTCAAAAATCTTTTCAAAATCCATAAAAATTTGAAAAACTCGAAAAATCAAAAACATTTTCTTTTTCCTTTTCTTGTTTCTCGTTATGTTTTCGTGTCCTGTGTACGGTCTTATTCTCTACTCTCACAGGTAACCACCACCTTAATAGCACGATTTGAAGAGATTATGAAAGCACCCGCTTGGTAATTTCCTTCCTTCTTTCTTTACTTTTGTAGAGGGGATATGTTGTTGCTATTTGGAGGCTCTCGAAGATGAGCATTTAGGGTGTTGTGGTTGATTTTGTGCTTGAATGTTGATGGAGTATGGAGTACATGACCTTACTTGTGTTTTCTTTTATTTGTTTTTTCCTTTTCGTGTGTTTCTTTTGCCTTTGTATAGTGTGTTTAGGACAAAAAATTTCGAAAACCCAATTACAAACTTATTACAAGAGTTTACATTCCATTGTAGATAACCCATTGTAGATTTTGGACCTTAATCTAGTAGAATGACTTTAAGGCAATGAACTTGTTGATCCTTTAGCTTGAGTCCACCTTTTCTACTAGAGGTTTACTTCGGGGTTTGCATTTGACCACCTTGACCACCCATGGAGGAGTTAGGTCTTGGTTCCCGCATCCCGTTTTCTAGGTGACCTTGCTCGAATGACCATTGCACCTTCAGTCCAAATTCTTTCCGCCTTTTTGTGGGTTATCCGGGAATGACGCGCGTTCTCAATTACCTATTTTTCCTCCACCTATACATCACCACAATAAGTTTACACAAAAATAACATCCAAGCTTGGTTTCAAACCACATCAAAAGGGCAAAAAGGGCAAACCAAAGCAAGAGAAAAGGGCACAAAAATATGAAAAACAAAGGAGAGAAAAGGAGCTTCAAATGAAAATCGTATCATCAAAAACGTCTCCTTCAAAAAAAAACCTCTTTGATCGATTCGTCACCGTGAAGTGCCAACTAGAGGACTGAGTCCCGAGGTAGGAAGATAGCGGTGATTAGTCGATCCACCACAATAATTGTAAACACTCCTCCTTTTTGTTTGGGCTAATTTAGGAAATTTGAGTTTGGAACGACCCTCTTGGCTTAGACAAAGAGAGCGGGAATGCACCTACCTACAGTGTCGAACGAATTCATGGTTCACTTTTTCCACTCCGTTATACGTCCCGTAGTACCCCTTTAGAAGATAAGGAGGACCTAGCTAAGTTATCAACATTTTTATTGCTTAATTGTCATAGTATTAGGCTTTGGCCCTTATTTACATGGGTGATTTATCTTGGAAGTTTATTATTGTTTTAGGTAAGTAATCGGTGTCTTCTCCGCCGTCTCGATGAGAGATTCGGTGTTTTATTTTTGCTTTGGATGCCTCTATTCTTTCGTGTTATGTGTTTTTGTGTGTTTAGTCGCATCCAGTACCAGTTTGAGCTAGCCCCAACTTGCCTTGCATGGGAGTACTCTACCTCATGGGTATTTCGATGTGAGTTGAAGGGACGGAGTGGGCCGTTAATTGCCCCGTATCGGCTTAGCATAGTCTAGGTAGTAGTAGTAGTTTGTAATTTCTTTTTGGGTCTTTGCTCGAGGACGAGCAACGGTTTAGTGTGAGGGAATTGTTATGTGCTAAATTTAGACCGTTTTTCCTCCCATTTAGACCCGTTTTTCCCTCGTTTTGCGAGTCTAGAGTGCGATTATCGCCATATTTTGAGTACTTCTCGCATTAGCGTCCCTCTTGTGCGTTTTACGTGTTTTTGGTTGTTTTTTCTATCAATTTTGATAGGATTTGGCACCGAAATCACGATCGAGCTTTCACGAGCACAAGAGAAGGGAATACCGTCCAAAGAGCAAAGCACACAACTTAAAGTTTAAAGCCATCCAATCATACGACGAAGAATGAGACAAGGAAAGAGGCCAGAAAAATGACCGGGTGAAACTTCACCCGATGAAACACCACCGGGCGAAGTTTCGCCCGACGGTAAATTTGCCTCCCCGAAGATTTTCCGAGCTTCTCCACCGGGCGAAGATGACCGGGCGAAATTTCGCCCACCGGGTGAAATTTCGCCCGATGGAGAAAAGCGCCAAAAATTGCAAAATGAGAAGAAAATCTCACCGGGTGAAATTTCACCCGGTGGTGCTAACTCGTCAACCGCAGGGTGAAGTTTTGCCCCATGAAGATGCAAAGGGTGATTGTCTCACTAATGGATCAAAAAGTTGGATTTGGGCTTTAGGTTAAAAACCCATTAAGGTATTACTATATATATATATATATATATATATATATATATATATATATATATATATATATATATATCTACCCTAGTTTGTTGCCCAAGGCATCCACTATCATCTTCATATCCCACCATTAGTGTAGTTACACCATCCATTAGTAGAGTAATTTAGTAGTATTCTTAGTAATTCTCTATAATTCTAGTAGTAGATCTACATAGTTTTCATCAACAATTCTCTAGTTTTACATTCAAGTTTGTAAAAGATTATTGTTCCAAGTTTTATTTGAAGATTTGTGGGGTTTATTGAAGAATTAGTGACAAGTTCTTCATTCTCTTCATCAAAGATTCAATCTTTATTTATGCAATCTTCTTATTTCTTGTAGATAATCATAGGTGGTATACTTCTCTTCCACTCTCTAATCTCTAGTTTAGATTTAATATAGTTTTCCCATTATTGTCTTGTTTAGATCATCTTAGTGTTGTAACTTTCTTTAGATTTTATTTATGTTGTTCTAGATTATTCTCTAGTTTATTTTGTCAGATCTTATTTCTTCCATAGTTTAGTGGGTAATTGTTAGATCATAGTTTTCTTATCATTTTGTTGTTAGTTTCTTTAGATTTAGTTATTATGCATGTTGTAGTTATTTTCTCCTTAGTTAATGTTTTGTTGTTTTTCATTATGATTAGTGAGTAGATTTTTTGTTGGGGGGTTTAGGGATGAGGACTTGGATTATTTGAATTAAGGGATGTTTGTGAGTTGCTTGCTTGTTGGTTTATCTTGTTTATGGTTGTTGTGTCATTGTTGTTTTAGTCCGGCCAACTAGACCGACCTTGACTCGTTTCTATCAATATGGGAAACTCGGGGTAGAAATTACCATAACTAGAGACTTACCCTTCTTCGCTGCGAAAGCGGGTTTTTAGGTGGGTTGGGCGAAGAAACCGAAAGGTGGCATTCTCCCTTTATCAATGTTGCGACAAAAACTCGATTCCGACTTTCTTAGACTCCAAGTTCCGAATCCCGACTTCCCCCTAACACCTTTCCCTAGATTGATCACCCCTAGCTAATTTGTAGTCATTCCTCTAGTATAGACTCGACCCTTAGAAACCCCCCTCTAGACACCAAACACGTCGTTTTCAACTCGCTACTACTACGTTCCATTCCCTATGGACCGACCTCGACTTACCACGATTACTCTAGTAGTTTTTGTGTTATTCCGAGTCTATAAATATTGTTAGACCCCCTGTCCTTCGCTAAACGACCAATCCGATTCGGGTGCCCGTCAGTAGATGGGTTTTGGAGGAAGAAAAAGAGCCGAGAATGTGGTGGGTCAAAGGAAGGCCCAAACTTAGTTACACTACTTTCCGATATAAATTGGCCCGGTTTCTATTTTATAAGTTCGATTTTCAAAGATTTTATGAAATACCGAGATTATAAAACGATTCAAAGTGACATTATATTGAATTAAAGTTATAGTAAGGGTGATGTAGTTGTATAGGTAAGACTACTTAATTCGTATGGTCAGGCTACGAGTTATTAATTATTAATCGCGTATTAACGTAATACTAATGCGAAATATATTATCATCTTTAAATATGGAAAAGATGGAGTGTCGTAGGATGGGGTTTAGGTTAAGATGGGAATATAAATGGTGAGAGACGGAAACAAATGTAATATTTAGATCAATACTAATGATCACTTAATATTATAATTTGAAATCATTTTAGAAAAACACATTCAATATTGTATTATAACTGAAGTTCCTAGGTTCTTTCCGCTCAATTTTGTACAGCTGCCTGAATCTGTCTCTGGCTTCTTCGGCAAAGTTGTAGTGCTCTTTCTTAAATGTGAATGTATATTGGGGTAGTATGAGAGATAATGAAAAAAAGTAGGTTCGACTTAAGTTGTCTTAAGCTGCTGAAAAACATTATACATACGATTAATTAATATATTTAAATGATAAAATGACCTTTTAAATTTTAAAACGAAGGGTTAAATTGAGAAAATTTGGTGAAATAATAATATGAATGTTTTGACCATCCTACAGAAGGGAGCCTAGTAGTTTCTAAAATCCAACAAAATATAATGTAAAAATAGAAATTTTATAAAAGATAGTTAAAAATATGGGGTGTTACATGTTTTGCACAGATTTATTAGATTGATTGCAAGTTATTCATGTTTTGGCCTAAATGAAGGTTCAAAGCTAACAAAGGTGAGTATTTTTAGGCAGGAAAATATTTCACCCATGAAATGCGGCATTCACCTTTTTAATGGTTTCGAGATTAGTATATAGTACTCCATCCGAGTCTGACTTATGTTCCATCTTTTTCTTTTGGGTTGAGTCATTCTTTCTTCCCTCTTTTCTTTTTAAGTCATTGATATGTGGCTCATACACACACATTCATTTCTCTCTTCCTCCATCCACACATTTCACACTCTTATTTTCCCCAAAAAAAACCAAAGCGGAACATAAGTCAAATTTGAAGAGAGTAGGTATTATTTATACTATTTAACTAAAAAATTAAAACATTAATTAAAGAGTACAATAAGAATACAAAGATTTTTGAAATATTATATGTGGTACCCTCTAAATATTGAATTTTCTATCATATACCCTGAAAGAATATGGAAATATTATTTTAGGAAATATTCCTTATTATGTTCTTCGAGATATAGAAAGTATTGTATAGGAAATAATATTGTTACTAGAGATAAGAAATCCTATGAGATTGAAATTGTAGTATATAAGAAGAGTTATATGGGTTGGAAATCAACAAGAAAATTAGAGATTTTTTTTTTTTATATTCATATTTTATCATGGTATCAGATTCTCTCTATTCTTGAGGCCTAAATAAATGTTATGCTGCCCTGCTAGTGGGTTGAAAATACGGCACCCACCGGCGGGATTTGTTCATTGATATTTATTTTTAAAAAAGAGACTTTTTACGCAATTTTGTTTAAATAAAAAACTCTATTTCCCCTTTGAATTTGTATTCCACAATACATCATTCTCGCACAGATGTGAGGCTGATGATTCTTCCATGGCATTTGTAAATTTACTATGAGTTTGAGAAGGTTTGGCAATTTAAATTTGCTATGAGTTCAAGTAATTTAAATTGGCAGAAAGTTTGTCGTCTGAAATTGTCAAGTCAGAAAAACTTGGCGTAATCATCGACGAGTCGGAAACCTCGTTCGAATTTTAGCCGGAAGAGTCTATATGCCACCGTGGATAAGAGAGCAATGAACATCGAAGAATTAGTTTTTTTTAGTTTACAATAAGAGAATATCGTAATATCGTAGCGTGGACAAATGGTGAAGAAAAATTTAAGGGAAACGGGATTGATCCAAAGATCATTCCCATGACATCACCTTCGAAGATATCAAAGATCGAGATATTAGAATTTTTTTAGTTGTGCAAACTCATGGAATTTTTTACAATTACTATGAGTTTGAAGGGGGATAATAGAGGATACCGTAGTACGGTATCCGATTAGGTCTAGGAATCACGATAGGACAATATCATGTGAATGGTTTAGAAAACACAATAGGACAATATCGTGTGAATTGTTTTGGAAACATAATAAGACAATATTGTGTGAATATCCTAAGATATTCTTTAGAATAAGATATGATTTGGTTTCCTAGTTTAAGTTAGGTACGATATCTTTGGATTAGGATCTGTACGTTGATCGGTGGGTTCTTTATTGAAGAATTCATCGACGAACACAACCACAACCTTGAGATGGTCAACGACAGACAGTTTCAAAAATTCTCTCGAAATCTCTCAAGATATCACAAGGCGATGATCATTTGTAACTCAAGGGTGTGTGACGTTTATGAATAATGTTATTTGTGTCCGTAAGGGCTGTGGTAATACGATAGTTCACTGCGCGTGATTAATACAAATGCAATTTGTATGTACAGCTAAAGATTTGAGTGACCCGGACATTCAAGATGTGCAAGGAGCTGGCGGGTGGATTTCAGAACATTAGAGCATTGTTGGTTGATTTCAAGAATTGTGGTAGGGACGTTAAGTGCTTCGTTCACGAGCAGAACGGTCAGTTGTTCATAGATCGGTTCAAGAGTTTGAGGGACAGTTAGGAGGACTTTTACTTTGACTACGACGTTGATGGAGACGAAAGCCAACGTAGGGCCATTTGGCTAGACGGTACAACGCGAAGGAATTACACCGCATTCCGGGATGCCGTGTCGTTTGACCCAACCTACGGAACCAACTTGTATTCAATGGTGTTCACACCGTTCATCGGCCTCGACAACCACAAACGCTCTGTCACGTTCTGCGGAGTGTTGCTATTGAAGGAGGACTACGAGTCATTTATCTGGGTCCTCACTCGCTTCCTGGAAGCCATGGGTGGCAAGGAATTGTGCAGCATCATGACAGACTAGGACCCCGGGATCCTAAAAGTTTATCCCGAAAATATTCAAGACAGCGCACCAACGGTGCTGCACTTGGCACATCATGAACAAGGTCCAATCGAAGCACGACCGATCAAGAGAGGAGACCTCAGAATTCGTGAAATGCCTCAATGCTATTATTTGGGACGATGACATCGAGGCATCGGAGTTCGAGGATAGGTGGAGGCAGCTTACGATTGATCATAATGCAGTGGAGATCGAATGGTTCGACTACATGTATGGCATCAGGAGGAAATGGGTCATGGCGCATTGCAGGGAGTTGAGGATGTCCGCAATTATGAGAACGACGCAAAGATCTGAGAGTGAGAGAAGCTTCTTCAAAAAGTTTGAAGACAACAAGGGTACGTTGGTTCAGTTATGGATGCGGTTCGAGAGTGCAATGGATCAACCAAGACACACGCAGAAGAGGCTAGACAGCGATAACCGGCAGACATATCCTAAAACCAAAACAACGAATCCAATGGAGACCGACACGGCAAGGGTGTACACGCACGTAGCGTTTGCACACTTTCAGGAAGAGGTCAAGTGTTCGCGGGACACGTGAAGCATTCGTGGGTACCAGGAGAAGGACGGGATTGAAGCGACAACAGTTAGGAATTCCATCTAGGACTGCAATTATATCATTAAATACGAACCAGGTAATCTGAATCTGGCATAGCTTTTAGTAAGTCACACTTTCTATGTTGTATAGTCACTCTCTCATAGTCTGAATGTTACTATACAACTTAAAGTGTGTGACTTTGAATGCGATGAGTGTGATTTATTCTACAATGTCATGAGTATGATTCTACAACGTAATGAGTGTGACTATACGAGATAATGAGTGTGACTATACACTTTGAGAAAGTCACACTCTCTATGCATGAGTCAAACTCTTTATGTGCGTAATGTCCTTGCAGGTACTTGTGAGGTCAACTGCACTTGCAGGAAGTTCGATCGATACGGAATTCTTTGTAGGCACACTATAGTGTGACTATACGAGATAATGAGTGTGACTATACACTTTAAGAAAGTCACACTCTCTATGCATGAGTCACACTCTTTATGTGCGTAATGTCCTTGCAGGTACTTGTGAGGTCAGCTGCACTTGCAGGAAGTTCGATCGATACCGAATTCTTTGTAGGCACACTATATGGATATATTCTTCCAAAGGACAGAAGACAATCTTAGGGCGGTACAATGTTGATAGATGGACAAAGGATGCTCTACGTAACACAAACGAACGACCCCCGAAAGAGAGTCGCCTAATCGATGAAAAGGTTGTCACAGTCACGAGACTGTGGTCGGAGTTCTATGAGACCGTTAGTCATGTTGGTAGAATGGGTAAGGACGACGTAAGTAGCTTAGCCGACATTATTCGCGATTTCAGGTCCGATGTGGCACCCGACGCTGATCCTCAGACACAAGAACTTAAGGAGATCCTTGGTTGTACCAGCGCAATTGAAGTAACGGTATTGCCTCCGAAGAAAGCCAAGAACAAGGGTAGTGAGAAGAGGATGTTGTCTTGGTGGGAAGCGGATGTTGTCTTCCAAGGCAAAGGCAGTTGCAATTGCTGTGAAGCCTAAACGGATGTATAACAGCTGCAAGAGGATTAGCCACCATGACAAGAGGAACTGCCCCAACCCGTTCGCCGAGAGCCCACCAATTGTCGATGTGTCTACTGATGATATGGAGGAGGAGGAGGAGGAGGACATGGTAGGGGATGCAGAGGATTGTTTTTGAATCCCTCTTTGTGATGTGCATAAAGAATTTTGGAAACCTAAAGAATGTCGACGTTTGAAACGGTCAAGGCCCGTGATATTTGTCTTCGCCTATCGTGACCCTCAATCATTTCTAATACGGCATAGTCATAAGGTATGGGCTAAATTGTTTTTGGTTGATTGGGTGTAAGAATACAAATCAAAGCAATGAAATATCAATCGTTTGATAAGTAGACTATCAATTCTCAATTGTTGTACAGCTGCGTATTTTTAATCATATAATATGCAACTTCGAAGGTAAACGATTGTTACACACGTAATGAGTGTGATTCTAAAACCTAATGAGTGTGACTATATGACATAATGAGTGACTATACAACTTAAAGTTACTAACTAATGCGATGCTCATACGTCCATTTTTGGCTACAAATACAGCTCTGTAAGAACATTACGCACTTAATCTCTATAAAGAATGTCGACGTTTAAAATGTTCAAGGTCTGCGACTGTAACAATCGTTTGACATTACGCACAAAATGAGTATGATTCTACAACATGATGACTGTGATTCTGCAACATGATGAGTGTGACTACACGATATGGTGAGTGTAACTATACAAATTGAAGGGTGTGGCTTTTGAAAAAACCAAAATCTATAATGGTTATACAACATAATGAGTGTGACTATACAACATGGCGAGTGTGACTATACAACTTAAAAGTGTGTGACTTTTGAAAAGCGATGCTCATACGCCCGCTTTTGGCTACAAACCAAATGTTGCACAGCTGCGTGTTTTTAATCGTATAATATGTGACTTTGAAGGTGAAATGATGAGTGTTTTTTCTATAGACCTCGCGTGATTATGAAACTAGAAAATAGTGATGGAAATATTTGTACATTAGAAAAAGTTCATCCTTTACATATCATATAGTACGTCAACATAAAAACATTCTAACCAACACTTAAACCCGTACAAATACATCTTAAAGCAAACATTTAAACCCGTACAAACACATCTTAAAGCAAACATTTAAACCCATACAAACATCCTTTCACCAAACACGCTGGAAATATTCTTACACCAAAAACATCACCGATTCCATTACATATACGGAGTAATATTTTTTGCTACATTTTAACCTATCTACTTAACCTCCGTAATTTTGAAGTAACCTCTTCAAATTGGCCAAATCACGCTGGAAACATTTCCTAGAGTGGAAACATTCAAGAGCTTTTGTCATCAAGCCTTGGATGGGTCGCCAAGCTAGGCCTCCGTTATTACATCGCCCTTGGATGCCACAAAGTTCCTTGCGTGTATGGCACGAACGACTAGTTGCATGGCTGTCAACTCATTTGATTTAGTCGATGCCACCAAACCATCGTAGTCCACAATTAAACTCCTTACTTTTGCTATGTTACTGGACATTTTTTTGTAGACCCGGCAAACGGGTCATTCGATTCAATTTCGGATTGGGCTAAATCGATTCGATCTTAATCAGGTTAGCATAAATTTCAATTCCAGTTCGATTTCGATCGGGTTCATTTCGGTTAGCCACTTTTATCGGTTTATGTTATTTCGAGTCGGGTACGGTTCGGGTTGGGTCAATAGCAGGTCAGGTGAGTCTCGGCTCATAAATTTCTTGAGTTAAAAAATAAATAATTTGATTTGAGTTTGTTATGTCTTCAAGTTGTAGGTAATAATTTATAAGACCATTAATAAATAAAGAATCAATGAAGAAAAATCCTAAATTTGGGTGTTTTTATGAAAAAATAAGTATTTATTAATCAGGTCGATTACTTCGGTTATTATTGGTTCGGTTATATTCGGGTTCAAGTATCATTCGATTATATTAAATTCGGTACAAATTCGGTTCGATTAGGATAGAATCGGGTTTCGGGTATTATTCCAGGTTAATCTTAGTGGTTGTTCGATCGGTTTCAATTCAGGTATTTTCGGTCGATTTTTTCGGGCTAGGGTTTACTTTGCCAGGTCTATTTTTTTGTTAGGTTAAAGATGAATTAGGTTAAATAGGTGAAGGTGAATTAGGTTAAATGGGGGGAGGGTGGTATTTAAAGGGAAAGGGAAGGGAGGACGGATGGTTGGGTGGTGGGTGTATCTGCCAAAATTAATTGAGGAGAGATAGATTGTTTGTGTTTTTTATGTGCATTGAGACACACAAACATCACTTCTTTCTCGTTTTCTGTATCCAACGGGATGTTAACATACTCGATTTGCATCGAATTTTGCAGTCGACATTTTTGCAGTGATGAATATTTTCATGAAGTAATCTCTGTACTTATGCATTTCGATGTGAAATCAATTTATGTATACCATAAATTTATTGGTAGCTTGAGTAATCACATAGTTGTTACTTTAAAGTCACCGAGTACAAATTCTAATACGTGTGTTACAATTACCGTCATCATATTGTTTAGCATTTTTAGCGTTTAATATTTTTAGCGAGAGTATAGGAATCATATAAATCGTATTTTTTTAGCAATTAATTATTACTTCGTTAACATATTTTTTGATATGTAGATTAACATACTCGATTTGTATATATTTAGGAATCATATAAATTACACGAAATGAATTGTCATTCATCTGTGACTCTGTTGAATTAGTCAGTGAATTATGGTTGTCAGTCATAACTCTACATGATTGTGGTTGTGACTCTGACAAAGAAGTGGTGTGATTATACCACATCAAGCATGTGACTCTGCCGAAGTAAAGTCCTTACCCAAATCATAAATCCAAAAAAAAAATTGTCATTCATCTATGACTATATTCATTTGGTTAGTGATTTTACTTTATTATATATTCGTGAGTTTGCTAATGCAAGTATTCAACGTAGTGACAACACGAGATTTTTTTATACTTCAAGAATTGATTCCTTAAAAGATTTGTCAAAATTCATTTGTCAACTATTTGCTACAAATTCACGCGTTAGGATATTTACCTGGTTAACTTTTTCAGTAACTTACGCCTAGAATCGATTTGTTCCCATATCGCCGGCTTGTTCTCTATAAAAGTGTTAATTTTCCCCAACGCGTCCCCACGCACCTCATTCATGTCAGCAAGTACGAGGGCTTTTGCCATCTCAAATGACAAATAACGCCTCCCGACCTTACTCCCGATATCGTCATGACCGAACAGCGCACCATCGTATACGCACATGTGCATCAAACAGAAAATACCGGATTTTGTGTCGCTCTTTCTGACGCTTTGTCATTCCAATTGTATCTGGCGATATGTAAACGTCGGCATGTCAAAGCCCTTCATCAATCCCTTATCGTCCATGTAGTCAGCCACTGCGAACGACTGTTGCAATTTTAGATAAAACAAAACATCAACACTGATAGAAGCAGCAGAATAAGTTACGCGTCGAATTAAATCTTATTGATGCAACTTACTATTCTGCATGACACTCCGAACATATACGAGTCTGGAGCGTGTGTCTGGTGATCAAGGATGTCCATGCTATTGTAATCCCCTAGAAATTCTAACGCAATACAGTGGCGGAAACACTGTAGAGTGGGATTAAAACACACTGACAAACTATATCTTATTAAAAGAAATGGTAAGTCAATACAAAGGTCTCTTTTTACAAAAGGGCTAAAAGCAAAATCTCCAAGCGGTTTTATACAAATCCATAAATAAACATGAATGAAGGAAGAGTAGGATCCACGCTACTCGCTAGCTCACACCCAAAACCCAGCAGCAAATACCGGTCATGTTATAAACATAACAGCCACGTCAGTGGGGAGTAACTCGGACGTTCTCCCAGCCATATTATATCATATGGAAAAAATAATAGTATTTACTATATCAAATTATTTAAAAAGGGAAAACATTAAAACGATATAATAAAAATAAGTTTTCAGTTAAACTTAAAACATTTGTCAACCTGCAAATCAAATCAATCGATAATAATAAATATTCAAAAATGGCGTTATGGAAATTCGATCAGTGTGCACAAGGCTAGACTTTCACTAGGATAATACTAGAAACTAGCTTCGAGAACTGTAGACTTAACTCATAACAGAATCCAGTCTCTAACTAGGCAACTCAACTATAACAGGACTGCGTGCAGCGAGGTCCTGGTTTAAGTAGTGCACACCCCTCCTAGACAACAAATATGTCTAGTTCAGCTGACGGCGACTAACACGATGCGATATCTAGGTTAAGGTCAAAACATACACTCTCCTGGGCGAAACTACGTCCAGTTCAACGACCAAATGCGCCCCAAATAGGCACACCGGCTTTATAGCTGATGGTAAAAACGTACATCCCAGACTATATTACTCTAACCCCACACTTCTCTTTATTCCATAACTCCAAAACAAGCTATTATCGATATTGAGAACAAATAATCATTATAAATAATATGAAGATAAAAGGGAATAAACATTTATATGAAAAGGGAAATTTTCTATAAATAGAAACTTACTTAAAATAGAAATATTGTTGTAGAAAATACGTAAGTTATTAAAATTAGTGAAATGTATAAAAATAGCATTTCCAATGAAATTAACATTTTATTATTATCGTTGTTATCGTAACTTTAATATAATTCTAAATTCGTTACTCAAAATATAAATAAAATATAATAAATCATTATATAGTATTTTATAAATAATTAGGAAAGTGAGTTAAAAATATAAATTTTAGAAAAGAGACGTTTTAAGAAAAACGATATCAAAATTAATTCAGTCGACGAATTTTATAAATTAAATAAATTTTACAAAGGTTTCAAATTATTTTTAGCAAATAATTTTTATTAATAAATTATTCGGATCTTACTAAAAATAGTTAATTGTAAACCAATAAAAAAATTATTAGTGAAAATAGTCTCGACTAAAAATATATTTAAAACAAAAGCGACTATTTTCTCATTTATTAATATAAGTCGTAAAACGAAAATTAATTTATTAAATAAGTACATAAATCTCGATTATTATATAAAAATACGATTTTGAGTTAAAATTATAAATTAACGAAATATGTATGAAGAAAATATGAAATCATTATTATTTAATTACTAGTGTCACGATAACCAACAAAATATTATAACGATTTATAAAACGATATCGAAAGTCGTAAAATATTTATAAAGCACACGGTTTAAAAATAATAATATAATTAGCAAATAATAAATAGCTAAAAAATAGAAAACCGAAGTTAAAATACTTACTACATACTACTACTCAATCATACGATATAAAATCGAGTAACGTCCTAAGGTTACCTTGAGTTGATAACCGAAGTGATCACGTACTTGCCCTTCTCAGATCAGTCCAATCTCCGACCCACACACAGAACGCATGAATGAGAGAAGTGGAAACGTCGAACGAACGGTAACTCGATATGAGCAGCCATACACGAGAAGATCAACCACCAGTACACGCACAACAGTAGTAGCTCCCATGAATCGCAATGACAACAACCACGTACAACATCAGTGACGTGAACGAGCAACAAGAGGATGAGATAAAATGGAGGAGAAGGTTAAGGAGAATAAAAACAAGGGAGAAAAAAAGGGACACAAATAGAACAACGATAACGAGGATAGTAGTGAAAACAGCAACCAGGAACTGAAGTAAAATCAACACTTAGCAGGAAACGAAAGTGACAGGCAAGAGATTAATAAAGAAAATAGCAGAAGATGAAGCAAATGGGAACGAAACGATCATAAAAGGACAACCGTTAGGCGAAGGGCAGCAGCATCACACAAAATCAAAATAATAGCTGCATCGAAAGACAACGAAGCAAGCGAGAAAGGAATGAGAAAAAGGAGGTACGAAGAAGAATACGAGAACGGAAAGCAATAGAGCAACCAGCGACAATGGCATCAATAGCAACAAAACTGTAGTCACAGTAATGTACACAACAAAGACAGCAGCGACACAGGACAAAATCAACATAGAGGACCTCAACAAGAACGAAGATCACATCCACAGCAACGATGACTTGACAGCGGCAAGAGAAAAGGAACATCAGCACAATATCAAAACAAGAGCGTGCAACAGTAATCGGGCATCGATAGAGGCAATAGCAGCAGTAATTGACGGACAAAGGAGAAGCAAAACAATGAAGCAGCAGCATCAGCAAATCGCAGCAGGAACAGCCCACACGGACATCAATAATTGAACCGAAACAAACAGCAACAACAGACCAGCAGCAGGAAGATGTAGCAGCAACATAACGTACAGGAAGAAGAACGAAAAAGAAGAAGGTACCCTCAAGAATACGAGAAATCAAACGCAGCAAGAACAGCAGTAGCGGCAACAATAACTAAGCAGCGTAGCAGCAGCAACAGTACGGGAAAACAGGGGAAGAAGAACAGAAGAAGGAGAAGAAAAAGGAGCAGCAGCATCAGGGCACGAAACAGCAGCCGGGTGAGATGATAGAGTTGATTGAATAGAACGAAGAAAAGAAAGGGGAAACGTAGGAATGAACGGAAGAAGCAGAGGAAAACAAAAACAAGGAAGAGGAGGAAGTAAAAGCGGTGAAGCGGTGGAAGTGAATTAAAAATAAAAGGAAGAGGAAATGAATCAATAAGTAGGAGATCAAGAGAAAAGCGAATGAATGCAATAGTAATATAAGCGGGTTGGATACAACTCAACAATAGATAAATAAAAAGTGTACGGACTCAGAAATAAGTATACGTTGACCGGAATAATTAAATGAATCGGGTTAGAAATACGAATTAAACGAATTTCGTAACGATAAGTTGGCTAACCCGCGAACCGAATTAAACGAGTTAACAAAATTAATAAATAATCGGACCGTCAAATAAAATGAGTAAATAAATTATTCGAGACGAAATCGAAATTTATAGAAATAAATAATTAGACGATGAAATAGAAATTTCTCATAAATAATAAATCTTCGATAAAGTGAATTAAATTGATTTTGTCGAGGAAATGAAATAAATATTTTTGACGAAATTTTAAATAAATGAACTTCGAGCCGAAAAAAGAAATTCGAGCTTAAATATAAATAAATAGGAGAATTTAGAATTTAAATCGTCAAAATAGACTTTCGATAAGATTAAATTACATGTATAAAATAAATTGAAATAGAAATAAAAATATGTTTTAAATATAAGAAGAGTTTTTCGAGTCGAATAGAATTTTTAGGAGTTTGAAACGATTAAACGATAAGTTCGTTTATAATAATTTTAAGAATTACGAGTTAAATCATAAACAAAATAAAATACGAACATAATCTTTAAATTTATTTAATTTATAAAATCAGGGGTGTTACAGTGGATTATGATTTTGCCATGCCATCTGGGGACTTAGTGAACCGTAAAAGAGTTTTTAAGGATGTGTCTGTGTTTATTGGTGATCATGATTTTAAGGCAAACCTGGTAGAATTTCGATTACCTTACTTTGATGTGATTTTGGGGATGGATTAGCTCGGTTCTCATCGGGCTAATATTGATTGTGCACAGAGTAAAGTTTCCTTGAGAGGGCCTAAAATTGTGAGAGTATCTTATAGGGTCATGTAAAGGGTCCTAGAGTGAAACTTATTTCTGCTATGAAAGTGAAAAATCATTTATCTAGGGGAGCTGAGTTGATTTTGTGTCATGTAAGAGATTTGAGGGTGGAATATCCTGACTTGAGTGAGGTTCCAGTAGTGAGTGAGTTTGTTGATGTGTTTCTTGAGGAAATACCGGGAATGCCGCCTGCTAGAGAAGTTGAGTTTAAAATCGACCTAGTGCCAGGAACGGGTCCAATTGCTAATTCACCATACCGAATGGCACCGTTAGAAATGCAAGAGCTTAAGAAACAATTAGATGAATTGATGGAGAAAGGGTATATTAGGCCTAGTGTGTCGCCTTAGGGTGCCTCTGTTTTATTTGTGAAGAAGGATGGAACTTTGAGGTTGTGTATTGATTATCGGTAATTGAACCAAGTTACTATCAAGAATAGGTATCCTTTACCTAGGATTGATGATTTGTTTGACCAGTTGAAGGCAGCTTCTGTTTTCTCTAAAATAGACTTGCGATCTGGGTACCATCAATTGAAGATAGCACCTGAGGATGTACCTAGGACTGCATTTTCCACTAGATACGGCCATTATGAATTTATTGTGATGCTTTTTGGGTTGACTAATGCATCTGCTGTGTTTATGGATTTGATGAACCGAACTTTTAGGACTTACCTAGATAAATTTGTTGTGGTGTTCATTGATGACATACTGATTTATTCGAGGAGCGAAGATGAGCATGAGGAACATTTACGTATTGTCTTAGGTATTCTGAGAGAAAAACAGTTGTATGCCAAATTTTTGAAATGTGAATTCTGGTTGGATCAAGTAGCTTTTCTGGGCATATAATATCTAAGGATGGAGTATCAGTAGATCCTGCTAACATTTAAAGTTGTTAAAGAGTGGCCTAGACCGAAATCTGTGACGGAAATTCGTAGCTTTTTGGGTTTAGCCGGTTACTATAGAAGATTTGTGAAAGATTTTTCTAAAATAGCTAGACCAATGACTACACTGATGAGGAAAGCCACAAAATTCCATTGGGATGAGGGATGTGAGGAGTCATTTCAGACCTTGAAGGAGAAGTTGACCACTGCTCCGGTGTTAGCCATACCGGATGGAAATGAAGCTTATGAAGTTTATACTGATGCATCTAAGAATGGGTTAGGTTGTGTTCTTATGTAGAATAGGAGAGTGATTGCCTATGCTTCTAGGTAGTTGAAACCTTATGAAGAAATTTATCCCACTCATGATTTAGAATTAGCAGCCGTAGTCTTTGCCTTGAAGATTTGGAGACATTATTTATTTGGTGTACCCTTTAAGGTTTTCTGTGATCACAAAAGCTTAAAATATATATTCACTCAAAAGGAGCTTAATATGAGACAAAGGAGGTGGTTAGAGTTGAATAAGGACTACGAGGTCGAGATTCAGTATCATGAAGGAAAGGCTAATGTGGTGGTCGATGCCTTAAGTATAAAATCTCTCCATACGATACAGTTAGTGATGAACCGTGATAAGCTAAGGGAAGAATTAGTGAACTTTGCGATCCAAATGGCGAAGCCAGGAACCCCGTTGTGGACTTGACATAGGTCCACCCCGACGCGTATGAGAATGGATCGAATTGAAATTTAAATCGAAGTGGGGTCGCCACCGAACTTTGTGGGAGTTCGGGCCCGTTCGAACCCACTCTATGTCGTAGTGGGCCGTGTACAAAATACGGCCCATTCTGATTTCAGAGTTTATTGGGTTCGTCCCTTTGCATTTGATACCGATACCGACATTATCGGATACCGTGTATTGAATGACTCTCGTGCGCTAACGGTTTCGAGCATCCGGAAACCGAGGTTCTGAGTAAGGGGTGAGGGTACGTGTTGGGAAGTTCACAAAGAACACCCAACCCCGCCCGCACTTAGCGGCCTCTACTAGGATATCGAATGACTTTCTAATACGCGCGTTAGTAATTCGGTTAAATGATATGCAAACGTTGTTTTCCCTAAGCATGTGAGAAATTGAACGGGTTTCTAGGTCGATTTAATGCAACTAATTCTAACGTCAAAGTTAAATTTAGCATGTGGGTTCATTTTAGTACAATAAAATAAACAAAATAAATCAACAAGAAAATAGCAAACTTGTTAGTAACGGTATAACGATAATAACGGTTTGCGAATGATATAAAATAATATGGAATTATGTAAATAAGACGATGCATGATTTTGAAAAGTGATATTACACGTGAAAGATTAGACACGTGTTGACATAAGTCATAAAAAAGGTATTACCAAAACTAGAAGACGGTATAGGACTCACGGTTTTGACGTGATAAAAGGCCACTCGACCGAGTCATTGGAGGACTCGACCGAGTGGACCTCTAGAAGAGCTTTTGTCCCGTTTTTTTAGACCCTACTCGATCGAGTTATTGACGAACTCGACCGAGTACGTTGCCACTGGACCGAGTCATTGCGAGACTCGACCGAGTGGAGGTCAAAAAACCTTTCTGTATCGGTTTTTGGGGTGCCACTCGACCGAGTGGGCTAGGCACTCGGTCGAGTGCCCCCTGTACGAACTAGGGTTCGCTTGCAATTTTGTTATCGATTTCGAAATTACTTTTGATTTTGCTAATTTGATGATTCTGCCGAATCGGGCATAAATATTGTACAATTTATGCTCGATTCGGATTTTGATAAATCGTTAAGTTGTTTAATCGGGTATAAATATTATGGGATTTATACTCGATTCGTATGTATGATACTCGTCATATCCAACGTGCGATTATCAAATCGACATCGGATATTTGAGCGAGATAAAAAAAATTTATTATGAGTCGTTTAAATTAACTAAAACGATATAAATTTCCTCCGGGTTTATAGTGTCGTATTAATTCTTATCGAATTAGATGACAACTATTTTAGCATCAACGAAAATCGTATTAGTTAAATTACTTGACTAAATCGTGTTCGAATTCGACATCCAACTATTGAGTTGGTATCGAATCTACTAGATCGACACTTGAATTAAAAAAAGACTAGATTTGATTTCCTCCGCATCCCGACATCATAATTAATTCTTGCGAATTGTGTGATGTCGGATCCGCATCAAAAGGTTTCGACTAAAATTGAATAAGAATACGTGGATAATAATAAGAAAGGTTTTAGAAATCGATGTATGCGATGTTGATGATGAAGACGCGACAATAAAAAAATGACGACGACGATGGAAAACGGACGACACGAGTAAAGGAAAGAAAAGAGAAAATCGGGTTTGTTGCACCCTCAACCTACATGTTTCGTGTTCTTGGACGGGACTCGTTAATTATGGCTTGCACGTGAGTATCGAGATTATGTAGGCTAAGTTATGGTGGTTAGGGTTTTGATTCCTAGATACTAGGGTTAGGGTTTGAAAATGTGAGATTAGGGTTTTGCAATGTGTGAAAAGTTGTCTTGATTTGCATGCATGAGGGTGTATATATAGGCCAAGCTATGCACCCCCGTCTAGGGTTACTCGACCGAGTATGTCGCTGCCTCGGTCGATTTGCCCAATGCGACTGCAGTCGGACTTGTTTGAAGGCCCACTCGATCGAGTGGGCCTGACACTCGATCGAGTGGGTCAGCTGGATCGCAAGGGGCCGTTTTTTGGACCTTTAGTTGGGTATTTTGTGGGTTTTGTATTTGGATTGGACCTTTGATGTTTATGTGGCTGTTTTTATGTGTCTCGGAAACGGCTTTGACCGGGGTTGACCCAATCGCTAAAAGTCGGTTTTATTTTCGGTGTCGGTTTTGGCCCAAATTAGTCTTGTTTGATTGGAAACGACCCACTGGGCCTGAATTTGAGGTTGGTTTTGTGAGATTTGTACTCCGTAAGTGCTTAAGCCAACAACTAATCGGGTAGAAACACGTTTGTGTCCGATCATCATCGGGTGTTTTTTTTTTTGGAAACTGTTATAGACACCTGGCAGTCAAAATGTGGGTGTCTACAGAGCCCCTACTCTGACTGAGGCTTGGACAAGGCGAAAGTCAGAATAGCTACCAGGCCAATTAAGGCCTGACAGACTTCCGATCGGGTCGTTTATAATCCATTAGACTTGCGTAAAAGGGCTCGCCAGCCATAAGATAGAGATCATACCTGAGCTGATGATGATAACTCCGTGGGTAATTTGCACTTGTCGTGTAAGTCCTGGGTGCGCCTGTACGTGGGCCCATTCCGTGAAAAATGCCGCCTTGGGCTTTCCGCTGGGGAGATATGTGAAATGCGCGGTCTTGAATTGTACCTGTATAAGTCACATAAAATCTTTCATGCAACATGTAGGTGAAACAAATATGACTCGCGCTGGGGAAAATGATTTTTGCTTAGTTTTTAAATCGAAATCCTGAAAGCATCTCACGTGCTAGAAAATAGGTTTTCAAAACTGAAATGGGTAGAAAAGAAATTTGCAATTAAAATAGACCGAAATTTGACCTTGTCGAAAAGGATTTTCTCAAATGGCTAAGTTTTGCAGATTTTAAAATGAGAATTTGAAGAAAGAGGTATACCGACAGACTCGACTCTGGACGTGACCGGACGAGTTGACAGACACGACTGAACTCTCGAGGGTTTGGACCGTGACTCAGTAGGGGGGTGGGCCACCTAACAAGACTCTTAAGTTGCGCTATTCCGTAGTCTAGGCGAGTGGCAACATGGTCGAATCCTCGGAATGGGAAGGATGTGTACTCTGTAATGACAGGGCTCAGTAGTGGCAATGTTGTAGTCTAGTGCGCTTCTGGATTTTTGATTTCAGGGTACATTTCCCAAGTGGGTATTGCTTCGAGTCCTGACAGATTCTCGTCTTCGACTGAGCCGAGTACTAAGACACACTATAGAAAGGAGGCTGGATTTTTTTTTTTGAATTTACCTGGATTTTGTGAGTGGATGAAGGTTTTCTGCCTAAAAGAAGCCCCCACGATGACAAAAGCTAGCTGCTGAGAACATGACGGTGTCGTGACCGGAATGACGGCGCTTTTTGAATGTGTGTCAGTGTGGGTGATTGTGCCTCTGTTGAAAGGCTGCCTATATATTCACGTGTAGTGAAATCAAACCAAGCCGTAGTTCAGCGGATTGGAAGATATATTATGGTGCCTAGTCTAATAGGACTTTGTGTGTAACTAGCCATAACAATGGTGCAGGCTAGGCGCATTCCCAATGATGTCTTGATCAAAGGGCTAGAATGGTTAGGATATTAATCCTGTGACTGTGAGCGTTCTCCGAGATAGCCCCCAGAGGTGGTGTGAACTATTCGGGCATGTTCTATGCCGACTGCAAGTTGAGTTCCCGTGTTCAGGGCTGGTAACTGGCCTGAATGTTTTTGGAAATGTGGTGCTAGGTCGTAAGTGGCTTTGATGATTCGAAATCTGAGCTCAATTTTGTAGAGCTAAGGCTTTGAGGTTAAGGTATTGCAATGTGGTAGGAAAGGGGGAAGTCGGGTAAAAATGACTCGGACTTCGATCGGGCAGGTTTGATAATGCGGGAACTGGTTTCCATGTCTGGCCCTAAAGGTTATGGTGTATCCTATGGAGCTTGAATCCTCAAAATTTCAGGCTGTCTCTTAGCCTAGGTCTCGAGAAGGTCTTGAGGGTTGTAATGTGGGAAGGCTAGATGTGGTGTTAGCTGACCAACTTGATTATTCTCCCAATCGGATAGTATGGGCATTGATAATTTTTGCATTGACCGTACCCTGGTCAAGGAACTTTCACTTGGGTTGACCGTTGACCACGGTCATGGGTTTTTGAATTCTTTTTTTTTTGTAACGGCCTGCTTTTTTGTTTTGGCCTTTTGCTTTTTTCTTGGACTTTGGATTTTTTCTTGTCCAGTTTTTTTTCTTTTTGTTTTTTCTTTCCGGTTGGTTAGACTAACACCTAAGGTAGGGATGGTCAGTCTTATTGGAGGGGTGTTTATTGTGGAAAATGGGCTTGCCTCCCATCTTGAACCCAAACTAGGAGATTACCCAGATTTGTCATAGGATTCGATACCACTCCTGCTAAGAGTAGTTATGTGGCTTTCTATGTCAGACATGGAACAGGTAAAGGAAAACACGGGTCTCGATTCCCTGCAGTCATTATAGATGTGCCTATAATAGTCACGTGCGTGTGCTCACAGTGTATGATGGTGATCATCATGTTCTCGGAAACACATAAGGAAAGCATATATGAGATGAAAAAAAGGTGATTTTATTGGATTTGAAAAGAGGACAGAATACAGCTGACTCTGACTCTGACTTTGACTTTGAACGAAATAGTACGTCCTAGACTCGGACTCGGACTCGGACTTAAATCAAATCCGGACTTTTGGATGATGTTGACATTAGTCGTCGGCTTCTAAGGACTCGAGTTGATGTCCAATATAGCCTTCAGTAGAAGCTTCACCCAGATCTTCATTATGTCGAGGATCGTCTTCAATCCTAATGCCCATTTCGGTAAGCACCGCAAAGTTTGAAATGCCGGCATACCTAAGATGGACGCGGTAGGAAGGTAGGAGGTTTTTGATGAACGCCTCCACTAGTGTCTTCTCGTTGGGCTTGTCTACCAACTTTACACTTTCGGCCCTCCACCTTTGAAGGTACTTGGTGAAACCTTCTTTGGGCTCTTGGGCCATAACCTCCAGAGTACGCATCGTAGTCTGGATCTCGATATTATCAGCGTAGTTCCGAGCAAATTCAGTAGCCACATCATCCCAAGTCTTGTACTTCTTGGAATCGAGCCTGTAGTACCAGGCCTTGGGGTGCTTCTCGAGAGAGGAAGCGAATAAGTGCTTAAACATGGTGGATTTCACCCCTTCGACCGCCATGAATTCTTTGAAAGCCCGGATGTGGTGGACCGGGTCTTCAGTACCCTCAAACATTGGAATTCCCGTGAGGTTGAGGTTGGCAGGTAGCTCGTCATTCAAAGGCGAATAGGAACGAGCATTTTCAGTGTGGATCGAGTTGTTTGTCGACAGGTGGACCTGTTCTTCAAGCTTGCGAACAGCGCCGATTAACTCTGCTATGGGCCCGGTGGGCTCAGATCCAGTGGGAGTCTCTTTCTCCACGGCACTCAGACGGGTGGCCAAAGTGGTATGGTCAGTCCGGATGGCTGTCAGTTGCGTTTCCATCTTGGCCAGGGCGGCGGTCAGTTGATCCAAAGTCGCCTGCATTTTTCATTGTCTGGTTTCGGGTGGCATGTCTGTAAGAACACCGCGTAATCAGAAACTAGCCCAAATCCCGGAATAGAAAGTACATCTCGAACAAGACTGAAAAGGAAATGACTCGGAAAAAGACACCTAGACGGGTGACTTGCGAAAGGTGGGCCTTCCTTAGGATTCGGCGGGTGGGCCGAGTCCTGTTCGAAGAAAGGTCCACGTGAGACATCCCCAGACTTTGGACTCGATTGTGTAGAAGGGTCCTCCTTTGTAGGAGTATGTCCCACGTAGGTGGGCCTTGCCTTAGTCTAATAAGGCGGACTGGGATAGGGAAGAAACTCGTGATGTAAGATCGACAGAGTTTCGACGCTAGAGACTTCGACGACTTAAGACACGACCCGAAACTGCTAAATACGGGAAGTCCTAAGAAGAGGAAGGTTTTGAAAAAGATTTTTAGAAAAAAACCGAAAAAAACGGTGGGGGGCCCGATTTTTCGAAAATCGAAAAAAATGTACCGGGGCTCGATTTTGAGAGTTCGAAAATATTTCCGCATTTTGAAATGGGCATAATACCGGCTAGAAATAGGCTATTTTGAGTAAAAGCATAAGTCCTAAATTCGGTATACGCCTCGGGTTTTGAAATTGGATAGTTTGAAAAGATGCAATTTTTGAAAAAGACGGTTTTTTGAAAATGACACGGAAACTAAGTAGCATATAGTCACGCAAGCATTAAACGACGCCATGTATGCTTTACACTAAGTCTCGGTCGGTCTATAAAGGGTCTATACCAGTGCACATAGTCTAGACGTTGATCGGGACGGACTTTCTAAGTCGAGTTGAGCTTAGAACATGCCGCGAAACCTACTCGAATCGACTATGGACACCTTTGACATATCCATATTGGAGTACATCACGGCATAGTGGGACGTCGGTCGCGAGTACCGGCCCGGGAAAATATGGGGTTATGCATGAACCGTAAAACTAAAACGCGTATTGTACTAGTCAAACGATTTCTATTCGAGTCTCACCCTGAGGATGCCGATGGTAAGTCACACATCAGTTAATCCCCAGCAGAGTCGCCAAATTGTGGACATGACATAGGTCCACCCCGACGCGGCCACGCGCGGGTTTGGGGAGACGAATGAATCTCCATATGAGAATGGATCGAATTGAAATTTAAATCGAAGTGGAGTCGCCACCGAACTTTGTGGGAGTTCGGGCCCGTTCGAACCCACTCTATGTCGTAGTGGGCCGTGTACAAAATACGGCCCATTCCGATTTCAGAGTTTATTGGGTTCGTCCCTTTCCATTTGATACCGATACCGACATTATCGGATACCGTGTATTGAATGACTCTCGTGCGCCAACGGTTTCGGGCATCCGGAAACCGAGGTTCTGAGTAAGGGGTGAGGGTACGTGTTGGGAAGTTCACAAAGAACACCCAACCCTGCCCGCACTTAGCGGCCTCTACTAGGATATCGAATGACTTTCTAATACGCGCGTTAGTAATTCGGTTAAATGATACGCAAACGTTGTTTTCCCTAAGCATGTGAGAAATTGAACGGGTTTCTAGGTCGATTTAATGCAACTAATTCTAACGTCAAAGTTAAATTTAGCATGTGGGTTCATTTTAGTACAATAAAATAAACAAAATAAATCAACAAGAAAATAGAAAACTTGTTAGTAACGGTATAACGATAATAACGGTTTGCGAATGATATAAAATAATATGGAATTATGTAAATAAGATGATGCATGATTTTGAAAAGTGATATTTCACGTGATAGATTAGACACGTGTTGACATAAGTCATAAAAAAGGTATTACCGAAACTAGAAGACGGTATAGAACTCACGCTTTTGACGTGATAAAGGGCCACTCGACCGAGTCATTGGAGGACTCGACCGAGTGGACCTCTAGAAGAGCTTCTGTCCCGTTTTTTTAGAGCCTACTCGATCGATTTATTGACGAACTCAACCGAGTACGTTGCCACTCGACCGAGTCATTGCGAGACTCGACCGAGTGGAGGTTAAAAAATCTTTCTGTATCGGTTTTTGGGGTGCCACTCGACCGAGTGGGCTAGGCACTCGGTCGAGTGCCCCCTGTACGAACTAGGGTTCGCTTGCAATTTTGTTATCGATTTCGAAATTACTTTTGATTTTGCTAATCTGATGATTCTGCCGAATCGGGCATAAATATTGTATAATTTATGCCCGATTCGGATTTTGATAAATTGTTAAGTTGTTGAATCGGGTATAAATATTATGGGATTTATACTCGATTCGTATGTATGATACTCGTCATATCCAACGTGCGATTATCGAATCGACATCGGATATTTGAGCGAGATAAAAAAAAGTTATTATGAGTCGTTTAAATTAACTAAAACGATATAAATTTCCTACGGGTTTATAGTGTCGTATTAATTCTTATCGAATTAGATGACAACTATTTTAGCATCAACGAAAATCGTATTAGTTAAATTACTTGACTAAATCGTTCGAATTCGACATCCAACTATTGAGTTGGTATCGAATCTACTAGATCGACACTTGAATTAAAAAAAGACTAGATTTGATTCCCTCCGCATCCCGACATCATCATAATTAATTCTTGCGAATTGTGTGATGTCGGATCCGCATCAAAAGGTTTCGACTAAAATTGAATAAAAATACGTGGATAATAATAAGAAAGGGTTTTAGAAATCGATATATGCGATGTTGATGATGAAGACGCGACAATAAAAAAACGACGACAACGATGGAAAACGGACGACACGAGTAAAGGAAAGAGAAGAGAAAATCGGGTTTGTTGCACCCTCAACCTACATATTTCGTGTTCTCGGACGGGACTCGTTAATTGTGGCTTGCACGTGAGTATCGAGATTATGTAGGCTAAGTTATGGTGGTTAGGGTTTTGATTCCTAGATCGTAGGGTTAGGGTTTGAAAATGTGAGATTAGGGTTTTGCAATGTGTGAAAAGTTGTCTTGATTTGCATGCATGAGGGTGTATATATAGGCCAAGCTATGCACCCCCGTCTAGGGTTAATCGACCGAGTATGTCGCTGACTCGGTCGAGTGGCCCAATGCGACTGCAGTAGGACTTGTTTAAAGGCCCACTCGATCGAGTGGGGCTGACACTCGATCGAGTGGGTCAGCTGGATCGCAAGGGTCCGTTTTTTGGACCTTTGGTTGGGTATTTTGTGGGTTTTGTATTTGGATTGGACCTTTGATGTTTATGTGGCTGTTTTTATGTGTCTCGGAAAAGGCTTTGACCGGGGTTGACCCAATCGCTAAAAGTCGGTTTTATTTCTGGTGTCGGTTTGGCCCAAATTAGTCTTGTTTGATTGGAAACGACCCACTGGGCCTGAATTTGAGGTTGTTTTTTTGAGATTTGTACTCCGTAAGGGCTTAAGCCAACAACTAATCGGGTAGAAACACGTTTGTGTCCGATCATCTTCAGGTGTTTTTTTTGGAAACTGTTATAGACACCTGGCAGTCAAAATGTGGGTGTCTACACCCGTCTAATGTGTTATCTGTCGAGAGTGATTTGATAGGGGAGATTAGAGAATTGCAGGTTGGTGATAAGTATTTGCAGGATATGTTAGTTAATTAGCCTACTTTGTTCAGGCGCGATGAGAGTGGATTGATTAAGGTTCATGATAGAGTTTGTGTGCCTAACCACTGGGAGATAAAGGAAAGAATAATGACTGAGGCACATGCAACACCGTATTCTGTTCACCCCAGGGGTGATAAAATGTATGCGGACTTGAAATTAGCATTTTGGTGGTCCGGTATGAAGAAACATATTGTAGATTTCGTGTCTCAGTGCTTGATATGTAAGAAGGTTAAGAGTGAACATGGGAGACCCCAGGGGAAGTTTCAACCTTTAGAGGTTCCCGAGTGGAAGTGGAGTTAAATCTCCATGGATTTTGTAGCTGGTTTGCCAAGGTCACAGAAAGGTAATAATATGATTTGGGTGATAATTGATAGGCTGACTAAGTGTGCACATTTTATTCCGATGAAAGATACTCGGAAGAAGAAGCAGCTTGCTGATGCTTATGTACATCATGTGGTAAGACTTCATGGAGTTCCTAAGGATATTGTGTCAGATAGGGATGCCAGATTTGTTTCAATATTTTGGGAGAAACTTCAAACAGCTTTAGGAACCAAACTTAATATGAGCACAGCATTTCATCCAGCTACCGATGGTCAGACTGAAAGAACAAATCAAATACTTGAGGACATGTTGCGAGCTTGTATCTTACAATTTCAGGGAGGCTGGGAGGATAAGTTAGATCTTATTGAGTTCTCTTATAATAACAGTTATCAGGCTACAATTGAGATGGCACCATTTGAGGCATTGTACGGACGCAAGTGTAGGAGTCCGATATGTTGGGGTGATATTAGTGAGCATGTGATTCTAGGGCCTGAGATGATCACTGAGATGGTTGAGAATGTGAGGATTATACAGGACAGGATGAAGGCAGCTCAAGACCATCAGAAGAGCTATGCAGATATGACTCGTAGGCACGTGGAATTTTAGGTTGGTGACAAATTTCTTTTGCGTGTCTCGCCTACTAAAGGAGTAATGCGGTTCGGTAAGAAGGGCAAATTGAGCCCGAAGTTTATTGGTCCGTATGAAATTTTGGAGGGTATTGGCGAGGTGGCTTTATCGACTTGATTTACCAGCTGATCTAGAACGAGTGCATAATGTATTCCATGTTTCCCAGCTAAGGAAGTACATTAGTGATTCATCACATGTGTTAGACCCGGAGACTATTGAGCTTGATGAGACTATGACTTATGAAGAGACTTCTGTTCGAATTTTGGATAGTAAGGTGCTTTAAAACCCGTAGAACTGAAACAAGAATGGTCAAAGTTTTATGGAGTAATTGTAACACCCCGTAAATTTCCTAGACGTAATAATACACGATATGCTAGGACATGTGTATAATAAAACTCGTAATTTGATTTAACTATTATAGGTAAAAATTAAGACATTTAATTATTCCGCCAATAAACTATTTTGAACTGTTTCAAATAATGTCGTGTTTTAAAACAAGCGTAAACAAAGACTGATTTAATTTCGAAACAGACTCAATTACGAGTCCCAAAAATGTTGTAATTAATTCTACCTACTTTTTTCTCCCTCTCTCCTCTTTTTCTCACTTTTCACGTCACCCTCTCCCTCTCTCATCACAACTCACCTTCCTCCCTCCTTCCTAATTCATTTAATCACCACCCTCCTCCTTCTTCTCTCTTTACTAATTTCATTCCACTAATTCACTTTTTACTCCACCATAATAACCCATTACTTTTCACTACTACTATAATAAAACATACATAATAATAATAATAATAATAATAGCGAAGTGAGAGAAACTACTTTCTCTCTCTATAACCGTTTTCTCTCGGGTTTTTCTTCCTTCAGCAAGCTTCCATGGCAGATTCTCTAGTGAAGAGGGGTCTTGGAAGGCCAAGAAAGAACCAATTGCCGCCATTGCCACCAGGTCATGGCTCTGCAAGTTCCGGTTTGAAGAATGAAGGTGATTCCTTGGAGAAAGGGGAACAGAGTGCTTCGCAACAGATTTCGCTCAACGATTTCATAATCAACGCCATTAACAGTTCTGGTATTACTCCTCCTACTCGAAAAAATACTCAATTAGAACAAACTGTTGATCCTACAGTTCATGTAGGCCTAGTTTTGAATGAAATTGTGATTCCCCATGTCTTGAATCCTGAATTGCCTCCTGTTACTAATGAATTGCCCCCTGTTTCTAAGCCTTCTTGGGCTAGAATTGCTGAAAAACAACAAAAACTAGGAATGAGTCTTCCTTATTTTGAGGATGTGGTTGATTCTCCAGAAATTGATTTTTGTTTGGACGACTTTGAGGATGAAATTAAAATTTGGGAAAATACTTTAATGGGCAATGTCATTGGATCCAAACCCAACCTGCAAGCAATGAAAAAGTTTGTTCAGGAAAAATGGGGTTCAATTGCACAACCCGTGGTCCAATACTTTAAGAAAGGGTGGTTTTCTTTTCGGTTTCATTCTAAGGAAGCCATGGCAGGGGTTCTAAGAGGAGGTCCTTGGAAGATGGGGGTTTATACACTCATCCTTAAGGAATGAACTCCTACTTTCTTAGACGAAATGGAAAGAATTGCTTGTGTTCCTATATGGGTTCTCTTCCCTGATCTCGATCCCTATCTTTGGTTAGAAATTGTGTTAGGGAAAATGGCTAGCAAGATAGGAAAGCCCCTCTGTGCTGACATTGCTACAACAACTAAAGCAAAGCTTTCTTTTGCCCGTATCCTGGTTGAAGCGGATGTTTCCAAGGAATTGCCTGAGCATATTGTGATCAACACCCCTTATGCTAATCATTCTGTGCAGAAAATCCAATATGAGTAGATTCCCTATTACTGTAAGGGGTGTGGTAAGCTGGGTCACACCATTACTAACTGTAAATGGGAAAAGAAAAAACTAAATGATCAAAAGAAGGAAGTCAGCTTGGTTGTGTCAACTACAAAGCCTACTGTTCAAGGGTCTGTAGCTACTGAAGTTTCTATAAAAGAGTTAGGTGGTACCTCAGAGCTTCTGAAGGAGAGTAAGTACCCAGAGGTGGAGCGGATGTCTCCAATGCCTGGTGGAAAACCTCCTCAGAAAGCGGCTGTAATGCACTCAGAATACTCTAACACCTTTAATCAGGATGATTTATTTCAGCCTGTCTCAAAGAAGAATGCTACTTCTCATAAAACTAAGGCTTGTATAGTGAAGGAGCCTATGCCTTTGGCAAACCAGTTTCACTTCTTCTCTAATGAGAATGAAGGACTGAAGGACCTTGGGTCAGAAGATCTTGAAGGTAGAGGATTAGGTGGTACCACAGATCCCCCCCCCCCCCCCCCCCAGTCTGGTTGATCTAGGATCACAGGCTGTTGAGGATGAGTCTGTAATGCACCAAGGATATCCTGGTATCAAAGTGGATAAGTCCACTAGTAGGGAAGCTGCCTCCTCGGATAAATTTGATGAAAATAGTATCTTGGAATGTTAGAGGCTTTAATAAGCCTATCAAACATAGTGAGGTGGTGAACTTTATTAATACTAATAAGGTTGATATTCTTGCCATATTGGAGACTAGAGTTAAGAAGAATAAAGCTACTAGGATTCTAAAAAATTATTTTGGATCTTGGAAAGTGATTACTAACTATGAGTATCATCATAAAGGAAGAATTTGGTTGATTTACAATCCTGCTACTGTACAGTTATCTGATTGTCATATTGCTGATCAACATATAACTAGTAGGGTGCATCATTTTTCTACTAATAAGAGTATTATACTCAGCATGGTCTATGGCTTTAATGATGGTGAAGGCAGGGAGAGTCTTTGGGCAGAGTTGATAGCTCAGTCCACTGATAAGCCCTGGCTTGTGATGGGAGACTTTAATGTAGTTAGAGATCCTGATGAGAAGATGGGTACTAATCCTCCCTCCTTACAGGAAATGCTCTCTTTTAATAATTGCTTACTTCAGTGTAAGTTGGATGACTTGGGTTGGAATGGGGGTGTAATGACTTGGAATAATAAGCAAGATCACACGAATAGGGTCTGGTCCAGGTTGGACAGAGCACTGGTTAATGCTGCTTGGCTTACTGAGTACCCCAATGCTACTGCTATTGTTGGTGACCCTGGCATCTCAGATCATTCTCCTATTATTGTGACTGATTCTCCATCTACTGGTTATAAAAGAGCCTTTAGTTTTCTTAACAGCTGGATTTCTCATCCTAAATTTGCTGAGACTGTCACTACTGCTTGGAAGACTAAGGTTAAGGGGTCTCCTATATTCTGTCTTTTCCATAAACTTAAGGTGGTTATGAGGGCTTTGATTGAGCTGCACAAAAGGGATTTTACTAAGATCTCCACTACAGTCAAGTTAGCCAAGGACAAGTTATTGGATTGTCAACAACAACTTAGGCTTTCTCCTTTCTCTCCAACTCTAATTAAGCAGGAGAAAATTCTTACTGATACTTATTGTCAGTTGAAGGGATATGAGCTCAGTATGCTACAACAAAGAGCCAAGGTCAAGCACATTCAGCTATCTGATTGTTCTACCCAATATTTTTTCTCAAAAATTAGTGAAAGGAGAAATCAGCAAAGAGTTGGTGCTATTACCAATGCAAAAGGGGATTTGTGTCAGGGGTCTGAAGCTGTTACTGATGCATTTCAGGACTATTATAAGGGGCTTCTAGGTAAAGCATCTCCTACTTGTGGTTTGTTAGGAAAGATATCTGAGCTTTCTCTTGATCACTTTAATGCCCTTAAGAAACCAAGCATATGATGAACTCAAGACTGCTGTTTTTCAAATGGATAATAATAGCAGTCCTGGTGTTGATGGTTTTTCTGCGGGGTTCTTTAAAGCTTGCTGGAGTACCATTGCAGTGGATTTTTGCAAAGCAGCGCAGCAGTTCTTTAAGACAGGTATCATGGCTAAGCAGGCTAACTCTACGCTTATTACTTTAATACCTAAGAAAAAGGATGCTCATACAGTGATGGATTTCCGTCCTATATCTTGTTGTACTGTCTTCTATAAAGCCATCTCTAAAGTTCTTGCTAACAGATTAAGGCCTATCCTCCCCTTTCTGATTGGGGAAGAGTAGGCAGCTTTCATCAAGGGTCGAAATATTTTTGACAATACCCTCCTTTCACAAGCTTTAGTTAAGGGTTATACTCGTAAATATCTAACCCCAAGATGTATGGTTAAAGTGGACATTCGAAAGGCGTTTGACTCTTTGCAATGGGATTTCATTGAAAGAATGCTTAGGAGTATGGGAATGCCTGATCAGTTTGCACGATGGATCATGGGATGCATTAAAAATCCATGGTACTCTTTCAAATTGAATGGGGGCATATCAGGTTTATTTCAAGGAAAGAGTGGAATTCGTCAGGGTGATCCACTCTCACCTTACATATTTGTCTTAAGCATGGAGATTCTATCAAGATCACTTCGAGATATTTGCCAACAAAATCATGTCTCTTATCATCCCAAATGTGGTAAAATCAAGCTTACTCACCTTATCTTTGCTGATGATTTGATGATTTTCACCAGAGGTGACGTTCCATCTGTTAGTGCTGTTAATAATGCATTAACCAATTTTGCTGATCTATCTGGTTTGAAACCCAACATTGAGAAGACATGCATTTATTTTGGGGGGGTGACTGACCAGGTTCAAAGTGAAATAACTGCAGTTACAGGTTTCACTATTGGGAACTTTCCTTTTAGATATTTGGGATTACACCTTTCTACTGCAAGAATAACTGTAACAATGTTTGACTCCCTCATTTTAAAGGTTCAACATGTTACAAAACACTGGTCTTCGCTACTGCTATCCTATGCACGAAAGGTTCAATTGATTAACTCTGTTGTGTTTGGGATGGATAATTTCTGGTGCTCTAGTCTTTTATTGCCTAAGACTGTTATTAAGAGCCTAAACAAAATGTGTAAAGACTTTTTCTGGGGCATTACTGAGGATAAGAGAAGGTTGGTCTTTAAAATCTGGAGAGAGATTTGCTCTCCACTGGCTGCAGGTGGCTTTTGGATTAAGGATGCACGCTCTTGGAATCTAGCACTAATGGCAAGATGGATTTGGAGTTTGCAACAAACCTCTTCTAGCATTTGGAATCATTGGTGCTCCAATTACATTATGGATCAGGATGATATTTGGACTCTGCATCCTAAAGATTATCATTCTATGGGGATGAGAAACATTTTGGATACTAGGGATGAACTCATCAAGCATTTTGGTGCTAAGCAGAACCTGATGCAGGTCATAGATGCTTGTTCTACTGGTGCTAAGTTTTCAGTGCAAAAAATGTACAGTCAGATTAATGCCTGGCAAATTAAATCTTGGTCAGGACTGGTTAAGCCTTCTGTCATTACTCCTAGCCATAAAATCATCACAATCATGGCCATTCAGAATCAACTTGCAACCACAGATCAGTTTTTAAAGAGGGGGTTTCAGCTCGCTAGTAGATGTGCCCTTTGTGAAGCAGCTACAGAAGATCACCCCATCTGTTTTTTGAATGTACTTTCTCAGTGGCAGTGTGGGATGCAGTTCTGCAGTGGATGAAGATGGACAGAATTGGAACTAACATCAAATCAGCTCTTAAATGGATGACTTTGAGAAAGAAACGGAAGCATTGGAAGTTTACGTGGCTCTTAATTAGTTTCTCTGCAACAATCTATATCATCTGGAAGGAACGTAATAAAAGGGTCTTTACGGGCATCAATTCTGAGGTTGAGCATATCATTGAGCATACTAAATTCTTGGTTATAGCTAGACTTTTAAAGTATCGTACTAATCCTAAGTTTAGAAGGATTATAGATAGAATTGGTGGTCTTGCTTAAGCTTGTACTTAGTGTGGTATATCTTTTGCACTAAATGTAATTTCTTTCATTAATGAAATGAAATGAGAAATTTTCTGCAAAAAAAAAAAAAAAAAAATTAAAAATAAATAAAAATAAATAATAATAATAATAATAATAATAATAATAATAATAATAATAATAATAATAATAATAATAATAATAATAATAATAATAATAATAATAATAATAATAATAATAATAATAATAATAATAATAATAATAAATAAATATATTGCAACCAAATCAGAGAAAGTAATGGGGGGTTTATCAAAATGAAGAAATAAGGCAAGCATGATTTTCTAAATTAACCAAGATTTTCATTCCAGAAAAGGTATATTTCTTCAAATTCCTTATATATAATAATAACATTCTTATATGTAATAATAATAACGAAACCCAAAATTTATATAATTAAAGTCTTGCATGTTTCTTTTAAAACTTATAAACCATCATTCTTTATTTTATTTTTCAGTTTATTTTAAACTTTTGAAAATTTAACCATTTTTTTGTCTTGCATGTGCTTAAAATCTACAGATCTAATACATTTGAGTTATATAGTTACTATCTTATTTTTAATTTTAAGTTTTGTCATTGCATGACTTTAAAAACGGTAGATCTAGTATATTCACTTATAAATTCCTTAATTTTATTTTCATTTTTATTTTTCTGAGATTTTGGTGGGATTAATTAATTAATTTATTCTATGGGTTTTGGTGGCGAAAAAGAAGAAGCAGAGGAGGCCGAAGAAGACGTTACAACCGAGATCGAAGAAGCATAGTTGCCTATCTCGTTTTTTTTAGACCAAAAATCGAACCAAGGGTGGGTAAATTATATTAACTGATGAAAAATTCATTTTTACAGAATGAATTTTTCATATAACTGTTTGCATGTTAAATTTAGTTATAGTTTTGTGTTAATAAGGAGTTGCATGTAAGACCACTACTAAATTATAGGAAACATTAGTATATTAACTTATAGTATAGATAGGACTTTGGTCTAAAGTCATACATAATGAAAAGGGAAAATAATTAGTTAAAGTGGCAGTTTGAGTTGAAATGGAGATAATAATAAAATTTAGGGTTTAATAAAATTTAGAGTAATCGTATAATTAAGAACAAAGATAATCACTTTGGGCGTGATAATATAAAATCCGACATAGGGACTTTTCCGAAATTATTTTAGTGTCTTAAAAGAATCCACGGAAACACCACTAAAGTCTATTATTTCGTGGACCAATTACGTGCTAAATGATTTCTTGCTTTTATTTGTTGTCCTTAAAATAATGTTGTAATTTAGATTTGTATTTTTATTTGTATTGTTTTATTTAAAGACTTCGAAAATCGATGTAATTTAATAGATTAGGGCGAGACTTGACCAAACGATACCCCAAAATATGTAATATAAAAGACCTAGTTATTCTTACGAATAGGTTAGATTTGTAGGACCTTGGCAAGCGTTTAGGCCTGACTCACGATATCACAAAAATTCCCTTAAATAAATCTTGGTATTTCCTAAAAATATATATTTAAATAAACTTTTCGGTATACTTTGACGCTTTCAAATAAAAATTTCTTATACGACAAAATTGGGTTTTTAGCAAGCATAAACAGATATGCCTCAGCCTTTTTGGACTTTGTCAAAACGTTCCAACATGGACTTAAATCCACAAACAATCTTTTTAAAATCAAAGTATTTAAATAAACAAACTTTTTATTAATAAAAGTTTTAAATCAAAACGCATTCGCTTACATTACACAACGTAATCAGAAACTTTTTAAAATAACTTTTCTTAAAATTATTTCAAATCGATATTTTTAAATCGAAATCAACCAAATTAAACTAAGACGATCTACATCGATTAAACTACTCAGGGGAATAAAAACCGTCCCTTAGTTAAATCGATTAAACTTGGCCAAACTCCGTAAAATGATCGTACTAATCATTTGACATATTGGGCCAAGTTCGCTAGCCAAATCCCGGCTTACAAATAGGGACACCCCATTAAGCAGACTAATAGTTAAATACATGTTATATGCTTACGGATATAACCACTTTCAAAAATGAAAATTTGTTTACACAGAAATTAAGACGGATAAAACCTGACGTTTTAAAAATAATATTAAAAATAATTTTATCTTTTATTGGGCATTTTCAGGACTTTATTTGAAATCTCATTGAGCGGGAAAGCATGTTATTTCTATTGTGTACGAGATAGCATGTAAGAATAGCGTTTAGCTTAACCGTATAAAACCGTCCGTAGCGTACGAAGGGTCTTTGGCTGCCCTTGTCATTGACTCGAGAGTAGGCGGGAGTGTGGTCATACTTTAGGTGGGGACCTGATCAGTCTCGTACGCGTTAAGTGGATCGCACCCGGGTTCCCGAGTGTCGATGATTGGAGCATGGCTTCGGGGATAACCGGTCGGGTGGAAAGTAGTCCGTGGTGCGGGTAACAACCCCACGTACCGGCATTCGACCCTGGAGATGAGAGGACGAATTTTGTTTTAAACGTGTTTATGTCACCACGATAAACAGGGGTAATAATGTAAGCCCCCTGGTATCGGTGTGATTGGCGGTATATTTTATCGTACGAGTATCAAATAAGAACCTATTTGGAACCCGTACAATAATTGGCTGGTATATATCGTGATAAAACCTTCTAAAACAATACGGCCATAAAATATTTTTTGTTTTTAAAACTTTCAAGACACGGTGTATGTTAGATGTTGTTATTTTATGGTTAAGCGTCAGTATTATTTATTGTTTGTTGTTCATTACTTATAATCTACCCACCTGACGATTTGTTTTCTTTGATATTTTTTTCAAAATATTTAAATCGTCAGATTTCTCGGAGACTGACCACACCTCAGGCGGACAAAGTTGGAGATAATCGAAGACAGATATAATAGCTACCTTTTTAAGTTTTAGGAATAAATGTAATAAGAGAATTTATGTTATGTATTATAACTTCCGCCACCTTATTTTGGACGTCTCTCAAGTTTAGAAAATCTGGGTTGTTACAGTAATAACAACTAGTATTACCCCGTGCAAAATTTGCACGGACTTGTTTTATTTCAATTTTAATTTCAATTTTCTATGTTATACGATTTACATCCCTATGTTTCTATTTTTGTAAATTATTTTGTCTGAGCTACAATTTTCTATTTTTTTTGTAAAAAAATTTGAAAGTCCATATCTACTGTATTTATTACTCGTATTACTTTTTTAAAAGTTTTTTTTTTTTTTTGGGTTTTTTATCACTAAACTAATTTGAAGCGGGGATGGTAGATCTTTTTTATAGTTTTTGGGGTATGTTATAAATATTAAATTTTTCGTCTTATCTTTCTGATTTGAGAGATAGATAATCGAATATCCTTCTTTTTTATTTTTGTTTTGTTAATCATTAAAAGTTTTACCGTTTAGTTAATTTTGGAAAAATTCCTGTAAAATTTTGTTGAAAATCTAGTTAATTCATATTAAGATATTCATTTATTACTTACACGTTTTTTTATTTTTTATTTTCGCTTATTTAGTTTATATCGGCTGCTTTACCTTTTTACAATTTTATGTTTAAAATTAATCAAATACAATAAAATTAAGTATAATTATCAAAACATTATTTAAGCATTAGATGCACAATAAAAGCGTAATCAAAATTTTCTGCAAAAAAAAAAACCGTAATTAAAATTTTATGTAAGAAATGAAAATTAATAAGCCATAATAAAAGTTTAACTAAAAAAATTGAAACTTACTATAGTTAAGTGAGTTAAGTCATCATAATTATTAATTTCAACTTCACTGTGGTAGTTACTTTTATACAAACTCCATTTAGGTAGTTAACGTTTTGAGAAGTGATTATTTTATTCTCCAAATATTTGTGGTATTGCCACGTATGCGTTTTTTGGTGAGAGTAAATGTGGTTGCTCTAAAAGATATTACTTTATATAAATAGGGATGTGGAGGAGGCTACTTGGGAAGTTGAGTTAGCCATGAAAAAAAAATACCCTCATCTTTTTGCCTAAGGTAAATTTTCATGCTTCGTGGACGAAGCTTATTTTAAGGGAGATAGAAACTATGCATGACTACCTTATTTACTACTTTATTGAATTAACTTTATTGTGTGGTTTCATGTTATTATTGCTTATTGGTTACAAATATGAATCTATTGGTTATTGTTGGATATTGGTTTTGTTAATTCAAAAAAAAAATACTTGTTTACTTATATTGGTGGTTTATTTGTGCTTTATGCACATTTTTAAAAAAAAAAATTGAACTTGTGAACCTTCAAAACTTTGAAAATATATATTTATTTATTTACTCGGCATGCTCTTATCTTTCTAAGTGACATTTTTACCTTAGAGGATTGTGGGAATTTTGTGGGTTTCGAACTCTAGCATTATTTCGTGGAATTTGTTCTTATCTTGTGAAATTAGGTGATTTTACCTTGTGGAATTAAGGGTGGTGAAGTTGTGTTACTTTGGACTTGAGGAATTAGAGTCTTTTGGATTTTTGGAGAATTTAGAAATGTGAGTCATCCTAGAGGTTGTGTGTTGTTTTGGCTGAGTTTGGATAAATATATGGAGTAAACGGGCTATTTTGGATACATATGAGGAGTGTGAAACTTTATTTTGAGGACGAGTTTAAACTTCGAGGACAAAGTTTTGTTTTAAGGAGGGAAGTCTATAACACCCCGTTACTTTCCGAGTCTTTTATAAGGCGTTAGTTTTCTATTTTACTTAAATCGGGTTTTAAGTTGGAAAAATATTTTCAATATCGTTATAAAATCAATATATATATATATATATATATATATATATATATATATATATATATATATATATATATATATATATATAGATTTAGGTTCATGTGAGAACCACTCAGTCAATGAGAACTATGAGAACTCTTCTCAGCCATCAGATCCTCTTATAGAATGAATGGTTGAGATTCATTTTTTTTCTTTTTGGTTTGTCTGATAACTCTCACCCCTCTAATTCCTCTCTGCCTTCGTTCATCCGACTAAACCCACTAATTCCTCTCTCCCAGTTCATCTCCCTTTCGCCATTTCGATCGTCTTCGCCATTTCTCCATTTCCTCGCCTTAATTTCCAGGTATCATTAATTTCTTTTTCGTTTGATTCTTGCAATTTATCGTCAACTTATCATCATCATCAGGCAATTTATCATCTCAGTAAAATAAATTAATTAGGGTTGATGAATTATTCGATTCTCAGAAATATGGAATTAATTAGGTCAGATTATTATGATTATAACGATTTTACACTTTCTTCAACCCTAATTTCTGAATTTAACTTGTTTTTAGGGTTCAATTGTGAAATTATATGTTCAAGTATGTGAAATTGGGGTTTTAGTGTACTGTATGAATCGTTGTTGAATACCTCGATAATTGTACTGAAAGACGGCGTTGAAAGCGGTAGACTGTAGGGTATATACTGTAGACTGTAAAATTGTGAAATTCTTCAATTGCTCAATTGTGAAATTAGGATGTAAAATACCTCGATTATAGCTGTGAAATTGTGAAATACCTCGATTGTGAAATTGGGCTGTGAAATTGTTCAATTGTAGCTATAAAATACCTCGATAAATGTTCAATTGTGAAGTTGGGCTGTAGATTGTAGGGTATATTCTCCTAAATGCTAACTTCATGCAAACCAATAAAGACACCGTTGAAAGCTCTGGGTATGTACTGAAATTGATATTGAAATGCATCTCGTAGATAGATACTGATATATCCTCAAGTTTGCGAGTTATATCATATTCCGACATTATAGTCTCGTATCTAAGCTACACATGTTCTTGACTATAACAAGCGTGATATGATTGAACACTCGAGGTTATGTCGGCTTTTGTTCGGTCTTATATAGAACAATCTCACCTTGAGACTGTGTACTAGTCGCTTTCGAAATGGAGTTTTTTCCTAATTTAGTTGGTAGTAGCTTTATATCTTAATTGTTTTGTTTCATTTTTTTTGCTCACAGGCATGGAGGTTAAAAGTACCGTTGTAGGTAGTGGATCAAACAAAAGAAAGCGAGATGAATTGATATTTTGGATGATGCATCTTCCATGAAGGTGCACAAAGGTAGTTTCGGGTTGCTATAGAAAGCAGAAAATTGCTTCCGGGTTGATTTTTTCTTTGGGAAGAACCAGAACCAACAATATTAGAATTAGATTTTGGCATTGTCGTGAATCAAGAAGCCTAATTGAAAACCCTTTGTTTAATTATTTTTGGCTCCAATTTTGGTTCAATTTTAGTGTACCCTTTGACAATATTGTTGTACCCTTTTTAAATTTTAGAATATCTTTTTGTAATTTTATCGTACCCGTTTTTTAAAATTATGGTACCCTCTTTCAATTTTAGTGTACCCTATTTTAATTTTAGTGTACCCTATTTCAATTTTAGCGTACTCTTTTTAAATTTTAGCGTACCCTTTTTTAAAATTTTAGCGTATCCTTTTTCACATTTAGCGTACCCTTTTTCACATTTAGCGTACTCTTTTTTCAATCTCAATTTAGCGTACCCTTTTTTTTATTTTACTTTCAATTTCAATTTTAGCGTACCCATTTTTATTTTATTTTAGCGTACCCAGTTTTATTTTATTTTAGCGTACCCTTTTTCTATTTTAGTGTACTCTTTTTAATATTTTAGGGTACACTTTTTTATTTTATTTTAGCGTACCCTTTTTCTATTTTAGTGTACATTTTTTTATTTTATTTTAGCGTACCCATTTTAATATTTTTTGTTTTTATTAAGTACTAGTAGCTCTTACATCTCTTCAACTCTTATGGGAAGAACTTTCATTTGCAGTTCTATTTTTGACAAATATATCTTCGAGCCCCTGAAATCCCTTACAATCTTAAAAAAATAATTTCACAAATTCAATTAAACGTATTTACCGATTTTATGAACCGAGACCCTAAGTTCACAAAATTCTCAAATTTATAGGCTAATAACTATGAAATTCCCTATAATATATAACAAATTTAATTTCATGAAATGCACAGGATCGACAATTAGAGTAAAACCTGACTTAATGAGTTTCAAATTGAACGAACATCACAAAATTAAGAACCCTAATTTTATGAAATGCCCAATTTTGTGTAAATAAAGTGTACTCCTAAATTTAGAGAATGATATAACAAGCCTAGTGACATCTTCCAGCAATTTGTTGCTTTGACTTTGGTAGTACACTATTCTTTTGTACGTAAGATGCAACCAGCAGTAAGATCTAAGGGTGAAAGAAGGTTCTCACAGTTCTCATAATAGCATAGGTTCTCACCTGATCTTGACTCTATATATATTTTAGGCTTTTTTCGAGCGATCTCATTGGTTCGTTCATCAAATCTCAAATTAGGAAAGTATCATAAGTAAATAAAAAATCAACTAGAAAATCTTTTAATTATTATAATATATATTTAACTTATTATATTATTATTATGTTTTACAATTCTAAGTAAAAACCTTTAGACTTCATTTTTTAAAAATATTATCGTAAAATAAATTATAAAAATAAAATATTTAGATTCGTGGTAAAAAAACGCTTTCATTAGAGTATAAATTTCATATTATTTATTTCACATTACGTGATGAATCTATTATATAATATCACAGTTGTAAAACTATCCCACATCGACAAATTATAATATGATGATGAAATTCTATATTATAAATATGAGTAATCATTTGTTCTTTGATATCTACCAAAAGTCTTTTGAATCTCAAAAAGAATTTTTAAGACTATAAACCTTAGTAATTATCCTATATGGAAAAATTATGATGAGGTGATGAGATGAAATTTTATATTATAAATAAGAGTAATCATTCGATTTTAATAAATATCGACCAAGAAAAACTTTTAAATTATCCCATATCGAAAAATTATAATGGGGTGATGAAATTTTATATTATAAATAATAGTAATCATTCGGTTTTAAATATCGACAAAACAACTTTTGAGTCTTAAAAAAGCTATTAATATATAAGACTCCAAACTTAAAATCATCCCACATTGAAAAATTATAGTGAAGTGATGAAATTCTATACTTCGTATTATAATCAAGAGTAATATATGATGTATTTTTTTAAATTTTAAAAAGAGCTCTTAACACTATAAACTTAAATAAATTATCCAACATCGAAAAGTTATGATACGTTGATGAATTCTATAAATAAGACTAATCATTCGTTCTTAAATATCAATAAAAAAACATTTAAGTCTTAAAAAGTCATTTAATAAGACTACAAACCTAAGTAAAAATAATCTCACATCAAAAAATTATAATAAGGTAATGAAACTTTATATTATAAATAAGAGTAATCATTCGGTTTTAAATATCGACAAAATAACTTTTGAGTATTAAAAAAGCTTTTAATATATAAGACTACAAACTTAAAATCATCCCACGTTGAAAAATTATAGTGATGTGATGAACTTTTATATTATAATCAAGAGTAATGTCAGAGTATCATGTATTTTTTTTTTCTTTTTAAAAAGAGCTTTTAAGACTATAAGTTTAAGTAATTATCTCACATCGAAAAATTATTACGAGGTGATGACTAATCATGTGTTCTTAAATATCAATCAAAAAAAAATTTTACATCTTAAAAAATCTCTTAATAAGACTGCAAACTTAAGTAAAATAATCTCACATCGAAAAAGTATAATAACGTGATGATACTTTATATTATAAATAAGATAATTCTGTGCTCTTAGATATGAACCAAAAATCTAATGAGTCTCAAAAATATATTAAGACCATAAACTTAAGTAAAACTATCCCACATTCAAAAAATTATAAAATTTCATCAAACAAAAATCTTTTGAGTTTGAAAAAATTTCTTAAGACTATACACTTAAGTAAAAAAATTATAACAAGGTGATGAAATTTTATATTGTAAATCAGACTAATAATAATTCTTCCTTAGACATCAAGTCATCAACCACAATCAACTTTAAGTATTATGAATTTCTACTAAATAAGAATAATTATTGTTTTTAAATATCAACCAACAATATTTTGAGTATAAAAAAGGTCTTAATAAGACTAAAAATTTAAAATTATCCCACATCGAAACAATCAAAATAAGGTACGGTGATGATTATATATTATAAATAAGACTACAAATTTTAGTTAAATTATCTCACATCGACAAATTATAATAAGAGGATGGATTTCTACATTATAAATAAGACTAATTATTTGTTAGACTATATACTTAAGTAAAGTATCGCACATCAAAAAAATTATACTCTCTCTCTTTTGAGTTTTAAAAAAAAAACTTTTGAGACTATAATAAGACGATGAAATTCTATTATAAGTAAAAGTAACAATTTCTCCAAATTATGATGAGATGAGAAAATTCTATATTATAAACAATTATCACATATCGAAAAATTATAATGAGGTAATAGAATTCTACATAACCAACAATCTTTTGAAACTTAAAAAACAGTTCCTAATACTAAGACTAAGACTATATAGTTAAAGTTGGAATTCTATATATTATAAATAAGAGTAATTATTCCTCTGTAAATAAAAGTTCTGAATTAGACTATATCTAAACTTAAGAAAACTTAAGTAAAATTATCCACATCGAAAAATTATAATAAGGTGAATATTTTTATTATATAAATAAGACTAATCATTCATCAAAACATATACTCCAATAAGATGATCAAATTCAATTATATAAATAAAAAGTAATCGTCTATCCTTTAACTTAGATATAAAAACAAACTCTTTTAAGTCTTAAAAATAGCTCTTAAAACTATAAATTAATTAAGTAAATTATACCACATCTAAAAATTATGATGAGGTGATGGAATTTTATATCATAAATGAGGAATCTTTCGGTTTTAAATATCAAACAACAATCTTTTGAGTCTTAAAAAACTTTTATAAAGACTACAAACCTAAAATTATCTCACATCGAAAGAATTAAAATAAGGTGATGATTTTATATTATAAATAAGAGTAATCGTGCATTTTTTTGGGTCTTAAAAGCGAATCTTAAAACTATAAACCTTGAGTAAATTATCCTATATCGAAAAATTATGATGAGGCGATAGAATATTATATTATAAATAAGATTAATCTTTCGTTTTTAGATATCAACAAAAAATTCATTTGTTCTTAGATATCAATCAAAAAAACTTTTGAGTCTTAAAAAATCTCTTAATAAGACAACGAACGTAAAATTATTTCCACATCGAAAAATTATAATAAGTTGATGAAATTTTATATTATAAATAAGAGTTGTCATGTATTATTTTAAGTTTTAAAATAAGCTATTAAGACAATAAACTTATCTGAAATTAAGTTTGATTACTAATATCACGTGATCATCTTATTTATTATAATGATATAGATTAATTAAGTTTCTTATTTAACGAATATACCTCATCAATGTAATTAAGCCCATTAACCTGTGCAACGCACGGGTTTTAATCTAGTTTAAAGTATTTTGGGCTTTTTCATAATAAATCGGTCTTTGACTATTTTAAAAGTGGAACATTATTTATAAAGTGACTTTGATTTCAATTGGGACTTTGACTCATAAAAAAAAAAAAAAAAAAAAAAAAAAAAAAAAAAAACCAAACCTATTTAAAAACTCACGTGACCCATCATCACACATAACACATTCATACCCTACAATTCTCTTTCACCTCCCTGGCTGCCACGCCTTCTCCCTCTCCCTCTGTTTTTCTTGCTTCCGGTTTTTTCAAGCACCGTTTGATTGTTTCTTTCCCCTCTTTCAATATTACACTGATTGTAAGTTTTTCACTTTGACTCGTTTCAGTTTATTAAATCTTATTTTGTGCAATTCTATAAATCGATTTAAGTTTTAAATATTATGGGTCGGAGTTAAGGGATGTTGTGTCAAACGATTTGTTTATAGGTGTTGGTATCGGGTCATTCCAATTTTATTATTCTTTCTCGTGGATTAGTAATTTGGGTAATACGTATAGGTGTTAGTAGGACAATTGATGCATATGAGTAGTTCAATTGGATGGGAGGGAGGCGTAGACTCATGAAGAGAAGAGGCAATTGTGTATTCTGATAGTGCAGTGATGATGCGTAGGGCGGTGATGAAGAAATGGTGCGTAGAGTAGTTCATTTGCAGGCTTTTTAGTAATCAGGCCCGTCCAATGAATTTTTGTGGCCCTGTTCTAAATTTTAAGATGGGCCTATCGCCTACATATATATGAAACTATTCCGTAAATTACGGTGATAATAAGATTCATTTCATATTAGAAAATAAATACAGCACCAATTTGATAATTTTATACAGTAGTTATTAAAAAAATAACTAATCTGATGCATTACAGTTATTAGATGAGATTCATTATTTTAACTTCTCAAAATGTAATTTTTTCTTCCAATAACCATCTAATAAATCCAAAAGATAATAATAATTCGTATAACTTGGAAAAAAATCTGAAAAAAATCAAATAATTAATTTGTTTTTTTGTTAACAGTGCACTTGATGACTAGTATTGTGATTTCTCAGCACACTTTACACGATTTAAACCCACAAAAGAAAAAGAAGGAAAAGAAAAACTTACATGGATTGATTTGAGATGCCTCACCGAAAATATTGAGAAAAAAATTTCAATCTTTAAAAGAATATACATATATCATAGAATATAAAAACATGAAAAAAGACAAATTTATACTCCCTCCGTTTCTATGATTTCTTCCACCTTAAAAGTGGCACATTTCTTAAGAAAAACAATGAAATAAGTAAAAGTAGAGAGAGTAAAGTAAGTGGGCCACCTAGGTAAGAGAGAAGTGCGATAGAAAAAACGAAACCGGAAGAAATCAAAGAAATGGTTGAAAAATGAAATGGGGAAGATATCAAAGAAACAAACGGAGGGAGTAATTCATATACTCCATAAACCGAAGATAATAGAAAACTAGAATTAGAAATTTAGGGAATTGAAAATTTAAATTATTAATTTAGGGAACTTAATTGTTCCTCCTTGAAAATGGTACTCCCTCTGATTCATTGAAATCGCAACATTTACTATTTACACAAAAAATAAGGAAAGTGAATTGGTGGACCACAATAGTGATGTCATGTAAGATCAAGTAATATAATAATATTAGATTGAATATTTTGGAATATAGTAATGAAAAGATAAGGGTAGGTTAGTCATTTCATAAGAAAAATATGGCCTAAAATGGAAATATTGCAAAGCTGATGAATTTGCCAAAAACGGAATACGTTGCGAATCCAATGAATCGGAGGGAGTAATATACTCTAGAAGATTACGAGGACAATAATTAAAGTAGGGAGGAATGGAAAGAGTCATTCTTGATTTTGTTCCACGTAAAAGTTATTCATGCAGTGGACTTGTGCAGTAATAAAACTGGTAGGCTGGTAGATTTGGGCCCCCATTTTGATGGGCCCCTGTTCTGAGAACAGAGTAAACAGGCAGTTCAACGGGCCTGTTAGTAATGATGTAGATGATGCAGTGATGATGTGGGCAACTTGATTTAGAATTTATTTTGGTTGATTTTGGTGTATTGTTGTTTAGTTTGGTAGAGTTAATTTTGGTGATTTCTCTACCACATTAGGTCTAATTTATTTAACGAGTTACCCGATTTGTGGTCAATTAATTTAGATCGAGTGATAAATTAGACTAACTTCGGGGATTTGTTGAGTGAGTAAATGGTTAGTGTCTTGAGGTTGAGTGGTTTCGATAGTATAGATGGGTATTATATGGGTTAGACCATTTTAATGTTAATTAGTTATTGAGTTATATTTATATTATTGTAGCTTGTGGGTTCGAGGAGAAAGAGTTCTTGGACTAATACTAGCTGAGTTTTGTCCGTCTTGGGAGGTAAGGACATTTTACCATTTTCACTTTAAAGTAAAGAGCATGTTCGGATCAAAATATATTTTTATAACGGTTTCATAAATTATTTTGTCGATCGTAAATATTTTTATAATACTCGTAATGTTTGGATATTGAACTTTGTGAGACGACTCACATATTGGTACTGTTTTGGTAACTTATAACAGACTCTGGGAGCTCTGTTGGTCTAGACGGTTTTAAGGTGCGTCTAAGACGTTCCTGGGACTTTGTCCCGAAACTATTTTTGAGTGAGGATTGTCTGGCCCTCACTTGCTAGGGAGTTAGACTTTCTCCTTTGGCAGTTTCATCCTACTGACTGTCCAAATGTGAGAGGTGCGCACAGGTGGTTACCTCTAGACCGTGCAAGGGTAGGACCTTGTCACACAGGTTGCGCAAAATATATATTTTGGTTGGTTTGATTTTGACTATTCTTTTTATGGTGTTCTGGTATTTAAACGATGATTTTAACTTTGATTTCAGTTTGTTATTATTATTATTATTATTATTATTATTATTATTATTATTATTATTATTATTATTATTATTTCACGATTTATTATATTATTATACTTTTGCTCAGTTTTGCTGACGTCCTTTTGTTTTGGGTCGTTCCCCCGCTGGAACATGTACCTATTCGTGTTTTTGGGTACAGTTGATAGGTACACTTGAATTGTTGCATGGGTGCATTCTGGTATCGGGTTATGCTGACCGATGAAGGACTTTTTATTATTTACCAAATTATTTATATTATTATTGGATTTATTGGTTTGTTATGGTTTTAAACCGTTTTGGATTTTGTGAGACTTAAAGACTTCCGCTGCAACGTTTTCAATTTAATTAGCTATCAAATTTCTATTTTATTTATCATTTTTTCTTGCACTTGGCTCGGTAAGCTAAGTGTGGAGTAACAGCTTTGAGTTTTCCGTTTTTGATTTATTATTTTGGTTGCGAAAATTTAGGGTTGTTACACGTTCGATTGATGGTGATGGTAACGGTGATGGTGGCTAGAGGATGGGGATTTATGGAATAATAGAGGAAGATGATGGAAGGTTGTTTTTGTTTATTTATTTTCTTTTAATATAATAATTTAAAAGTAATTTTCTACCAAAAAAATAATAATTTAAAAGTAATTAACTTACTTTTTACCTGGAATAGAAGATCAAGAAAAGAGGAATTCTATACGAAGTGGTTGTGTATAGTAAGGTTTATTACTAGATTAAACGAAGTTCAACTTATTTTGAGAACATGGGTTATGGTTGGGATTATTTTTATGAAATAATCCTAGTATTTAAGTAGTTGTAAAACAGTTGTAGTTATGATTTTAATTGCAAAATCTTTATTTAATTTTGGGTAATTAATTCTCCTTTGGTTTTCTTTAACTCATTGCTCTTGTTCCCTTTCTCATTCTTCTAGTGTTGATAGTTCATGTTTAGTCGTTCCCTCCTTCTCTTCACTATGTTTAATTCAATTATTATTATCGTTGTTTTTGTTGTTAATTTTGTTATGAGTAGCTTATTATTTTACGATTTAGGGGAACCATAAATTTATGATGGTTTTTAATTAGGTTATAGATTGGTCAATTGTTTTGTGCCTTTGTTGTTAATTAATTATAGCATTAAATCGTGATTAATCAGTTAATGCGCATGATTGATCTATTGAACCGGTAAACTCAAACCTAAGATCGAGAACCCGGTGAGAATTGGACCTGCTACAAACAATGGATTGTCCTAATAAGTTGCGAGGGCTTTTTAGAAGCATTCTAGCTTTCTAGGGCGATTAGCGATCCGAAAGGACATTTTCATTACCCCTTCGACCAATATTTGCAACCGATTTGTGACCTACATTATAACCGTTATTGGCGATTCTTGGTGACCCGACATCCTAGTTTTCCTTCGATCTATTATCATTTCGAATCAATTTCTATTCCTTATTTCTCTTCCCTGCACTACTTTTAGATCAGTTAACAAACAATTTAAACCCTCGTTTCGGTTACTAGATGAACTTTGATTGTAATACCCGCACTTTTAGAGTCGAACCGAGTCAACCCAAACCCGATTTGAGTCATAATTAGAGTTTAATTAGCTAATACGGAGTAATGGTAAGTTTTATCGCACGCAAAAAGTAGCTCGAGAGTAGGCCCTTTAAGGGGGCGCGTGAGAGCGCGTGTCGCCAGAAGGGGCCGTCCCGGTTGGTCGGGGACGGTATCCTGACCGGAAGTCCCATCCCAGTTGGCTAGGATTGGTCGGCGGCCGGCTCGGTTAGTCGGAAGCGATCGTGCTTTGGGTGGCCTTGTACGCATGTTTCCCCTTTGTCTCACATCGACCACGTACAACAATTTTACGTGGTGAACTTGTATATACAACAGTCATCCCACCCCTTTTCCCTTCACTCACACCCTTAATAACTCTTATTTATAGAGATATTTGCTTACAAGGGGAAAATAATAAAAAGGCTTTTCGGAAATTTAATCTTGCAATTCCCAGAACCCAAGTCTTGACGTAAAGCAGTGAGTTGTGCGGGAGATGTCCAGGAGCTTGCAAGAGGTCATTTCGTCAGCCCATCGTCTGTCCGGCAAGTATTTTCCGTCTTTTTTAGTTTTGTTTTAGTAGATTGATAGGTTGCCCTAATATAGGTTATTATAGGAGAGATTTCTCTTAGTACATGTTGTAGGGTAGATTGTCCTTGGTATAGGTTGCTGTAGGGTAGATTGACCTAGAATAGGACAATATTCTTAAAATCTTGTGATCATATTGTCCTATTCAACTTTTTTATGTTACTCTTTTCTGCTTTCATTTAACATATTTTTTCTATATCATGATTAAAAAGATTACAAATACCTTCATCTTTTGTTCTTTCCTTGTTCTTTGTGTTCAACCCTTATAGGACTTATTCAAGAAAAAGAGGGAAGTATTACTTAAGATAATCTTACGACGATGACACCTCCATAATAACAAAATATTGATAACTACTACTTATAGAGTAGTACGAGTATTTTTTTAGTTGTAACTATTTAACTACGCTTATAAATAATTGGGGTTTGACTTGACCTTATAAAACTGATCCGGTTCGAATGACACGACCTGAATAAGTCAATATATACCAGATTCGATACCTGAACTAGAAGACTCGAGTTTGACCCGTAAACCTTTTTGACCCGGCCTGACCCGAAACTAACTCGGATTTTATCATAGAAAATGAGTTCATATCTCTAAAAAAGTTGAAAATAGCAAACCCGAAGATGATCCGAATTCGAAATGAGCCGGCTCGACCCAAAATCAACCAGAATTTAATAACCCAAAAGTAGTCTGATCCAAACCGATCCAACCCAAACTCAATCATGTCGACCCATTTGCTAGGTTTAGGTTTGACGGGTCTTGTAAAAGAGTTGCTCAAGTCCGGAAGAACACATAGTGACATAGAGTGGGCCCTTTTGATTCACAGCCCACGTGAACAGTAAACTTAGTGACATCTTCAAGTATTTTGGCCATCTCCGTCAAATGTTGTAAGCCCAACTTGAATTTGTGATTCCATTTGAGCCTAAGACGGATTACTTGCTTAATATGTGTCACAAACTCACAAGAACAACCCACGATCATTCTCATGAGACCGTTGGGATCTTTTCTTTTTTTCTTTTTTCTTTTTGATAAAATGCAATCATTCTTTTTAAACTACTACTAGTAGTTTTGATACCCTGCAAATTGCACGGTGGCATTAAAAATCATGTTAGAAAGTGATTGAGAGAATAACGAATAGTTTACGTGGAACCAAATTACAACCGCTGAGATCAAATAAAATAACTAATACAAAAAATCGACGAATTGTCTAAACTGAAAATGGCATGTACTTGAAAATAAAAAACTAATAAGCAATAACACAAGTAAATATCTGCACGAATATTCAAACATGAAATTACAAATTTTGAAACACTTTTTGACACCCACATTAGTAGTAGTGTCGGAAGTGCATTTATTGATATCATAAATAAGAATCTTCAATCAACGCTTGTTAGTAACCCTTGATATTGCAACGTATATCTAATCATGGGTGAACACGGGCTTGAGGCGATAAAACCAACGTGAGACAATGATTGACCTTGACTCTTCTTAATGGTCATGACGAAGTAAATGGAAATAGGGTACTATCGTCGGGTAAACGGAACAGGGAATTTGCTCAAGTCGTCAGATGGAGATAGGAAAAATTGCGGAATATAGACTTTATCACCTTTATGGCTACCCGTTAGCACAGTACATCTTTTACGTGTGTGTGTGCTGCTCCTCTACGTCTTATCACTTATGTGATGCCTTGGAGGCCTCATCCTTCATGCTCTCCTTCTCTTTTTATACGACTAAATTTAGTGTTCTTAGGCTTAACTCACTTCCGTCTTCTTTCCTTTTTTCCTTCTAATTTAGTATCTTTATTATAGTTGATCATTTATTTCTAGCAAAACCTATTAGATGACAAAATTTGATCTTGCTTTCTTCTACAAATTTGTAACTTTCGAACTAAGCTTTCCAACGCATTTTAATTCGCCTTATTCCGGTATCACATGAGTGAGATATCATCATTTTACAACAACCCTACAAACCGTATAAATAGGACTTTGATTAGTTGTCACCCGATCTCAACTCAAATCGATTTCGGTAACTAATTAGAAATAAATATTAAAAAGATAATTTAGAACAAAAATAATGTAAGACGTTTAAATTAGTAGAAATAGAATTAATAAATTTAGCTCAAATAATATAAAGACGTTTAAAAATTTCCTAAATATGTCAAAGATATTGATTGATAATGTAATCAAATATATCTTTTGATTTACTTTATGATTATGGAAAAGATTTATTGTTTTTAAATATTTTTTAATCTAGAAATTAATTATTGTTTTTAAATTGTTAATTTGTAAGTATTATTTTTCTTTTAAGCATAATACGTTTTTGTTTTAATTAATTTTTCATTTTAAAATTAATTTATTCAAAAATCAATAAATCTTGTCCATCCTATTTTAGTATAGATTTTTTAATATCTTTCTTCTTATCTCTATTTTATATATATATATATATATATATATATATATATATATATATATATATATATATATATATATATATATATATATATATATATATATATATATATATATATATATATAGGAATTGCATCTCGTGAGTCTCTCTATCTTAAATGAGTCCGTCCCGCGAATCACAGCCACATGATCAAATCACATGAATGGCTGAGATTCAGCGTCATCTTCATCGTATATAATCTTACTGTTACAGTAACAGAACACTATTACAGTAACACAACTATCTTACTGTGACACTATCACAGTAATAAGGAATTACAATAATAATCTCACAGTAATAATGTTACAGTAACAGAACACTATTACAGTAACACAAATATCTTACTGTGACACTGTCACACTATTACAGTAACACAAGTATAATTATATAATACTGATACAGTAATCATATTACTGTAACATCATGGATTCAGCATAGTAATGAGATCAACTCCTAGCACACATCTTTAGGCTTGAAAGAAAGCCTTTTCTACTGTCTGTTACCGACTTATAGAAGCTTTTAGAGTTCATGACTAGTCGACCTTGAAAAGCTGATGCAACCCAGATTAACCCAATCCATACCTGAAAAGAACAACTCAGCCAAAGCCCCGAACCAGAATTTTACCCAATTTGGTATGCATTTCGAAATTGTTGGTTGTATTTTCGATCAATTGTTTCTCAATTTGATTCCCGTTTTCTCAGTTTCATATCTGTTGTTTACATTTTTTGAATTATATAGCTGTATTCATTGATTAAAATCGAAGTGTTTTCGTTGCTGATTGTTTCATTCGGAAATCAGAAGTATGATTATTAGAGAAGAACTAATGTTTTTGTATCTTTTGAGACTTGAGCTGATTGAGTTCTTGAGGTGACGGATTGATTGTTTCATTTGTTTTTGATGATTGAACTGAACCGATTAGGTTGATCGTTAATAGATTTGTCGTCTGAATGGATTGATTGTTTCATTTTCTGATTTGAAGTATGATTTTTTCAATTTCTGAATTGAAGCATGATTGTTTCATTTTATGATGATCGAGTCGAAGCGATTAGGTTAATCGTTAATAGGTTTGTCGTTTGAATTGATTGACTATTATATTTTGATTTGATTTGATTTGATTTGGTTTATTACTGTAAGCCGTTGATCTCATTAGATCTAATGGCCCTAAATTACGGGACGGACTCATTTAATGAGGAAGACTCACCGGATCCTCACTCTCTCTCTCTCTCTCTCTATATATATATATATATATAGATCTTGGATCCTTTGAGGCAGCTCAACTCGCCGCACCCATTGAGGCACAATCTCAACCATTAGATAAAAATCAAATTAAAGGCTAAGATTAAAACAAAAACTCATACATAAAAAAAATTTCCCGGGGAAAAAAATGGATATTTTTCGAAATTTTATTTTTTTTTTCCGGGAAAAAAAAAAATTCGGAATTTTTTTTTCCAAAAAAAAAATATTTTTTTTTTCGAAAAAAAAAAAAAAATCCGAAATTTTGTTACCAAAAAAAAAAATTCGAAATTTAAAATAAAATTGGTGTATATAAAAACAATTTCAGTGTACATAATAACTGTTTTAGGGTATATAACAATTCTATTATATCAAATAATTAAGTACATATGCCAATTATTTCAGTGTATATATGTTGATTAATTGGTGTACATAGTAACCATTTAAATATATATAACAATAACTATTTTACTGTATATATATATATATATATATATATATATATATATATATATATATATATATATATATATATATATATGTATAGTGAGTTTAATAGCGTATATAATGAGTTTTTTAGTGTATATAACAGTTATTTTGATGTATGTTCCATTGTTGATTAACTGATGTACATATTAATTATTTACTGTATATATTTAGTTCTTAAGTGTATATATATGCAGTGAGTTTAATAGCGTATATAATGAGTTTTTTTAGTGTATATAACAGTTAGGTTCCATTGTTGATTAATTGGTGTACATAATAACTATTTGAGTGTATATAACATTTTTTTATTTAAGTGTATATAACATTTTTTTTACTGTATATATTGAGTTCTTAAGTGTGTGTATATAGTGAGTTTAATAACGTATATAATGAATTTTTTTAGTGTATATAACACTTATTTGGATGTATGTCTCATCTTAATCTAATGGTTTAGATTGTGCCTCAATGGGTGTAAGGAGTTACCCTGCCTCACCGGAACCCACCTCTCTCTCTCTCTCTCTCTCTATATATATATATATATATATACATACATATATATATATATATATATATATATAGAGATGGGTTCTAATGAGTCCCTATATATGTGTTGAGTCCTTGAGTCCTCATCCCATCCGTTGGATGGGAGATGGATCAAGGGACGAGATAAAATCATTGTTTTAATGAAAAAAAAAAAGATACTGGATCCACCAAAATAGGAAGGTGAATATTTCAGTAAAGTAACATTCTCATTCATTCAATCATTTATTCTCTCTTTCATTAATTCCGTTTCAACCACCTTCTTCATCGTTCTCTCGCTCATTCAATCATTCATTCTACAAAATCACATTCAATCATTCATCATCTTCAATGCGCCGCTGCCATTTATTTCAATACGACACAATCAATAACACATTCAGTCAATAATCGTCTTCATCGCGCTGCTTTTCATTCAATCTGGCTTCTACTTTTCATTCAATGGCTGATATGCAAATCGTGGAAAAAACAAACTGTGAGTATATATTGTAGTTTATACTTGAAAGGATATGGGAGTCATTAAGATGATACTAAATTTTTAGTTTCTACTTTTCTACGTTGAACTATAGTAATGTTGCATTTTAATCACATGATGTCTGCGCACAGAAAAGGTATTGGGTTATTTTAGTTCAGATACTGTGTTACTTTAGTGTAGAATGTCCGTTATTTTAATGACAAACTTTTATTACTTTTATGATATGTTACTTTAGTTTATCGAAGACGTTACTTTAGTTCTTAAAGTCTGTTATTGTAACGCGTTAGTGAGTCATGGGGATATTTGAAACCGCCATTGCTAAATAATAATAAAAAAAAATATTGTTTCCTATAATAGTGGGAGTCATTAAAGATGATACTAAAAAAGTTATGTTTCCTATAATAGTGGGAGCCATTAAAGATGATACTAAATAACTCCCATGATTTTAGGAAACAATAACTCCCATAATCACAATCATTTCTCATTCATTCATTCACGTTACAGGTTCATCAAAACCTTAAAAAAAAAATGCTCCCATCGATCATCACGTTCATTCATTCATTCAATCAAATATGTGCTCGAAATTCCGTTACCATGAATTCAATGATCGCGACATCTTCATTAACCGTTGATAAGCAATTCATCGAGTATAACAATGGTGAGTTTCGATATTGCTTTCATATTTTGCGTCAATTTTTATTCATTATCTTGATTAATTTGCGTCAATTTGTGTTCATGTTTTGCGACAATTTTCATGTTGATATTGCTTTCATGGTCGTGTCATTCATGTTTTGCGTCAATTTTCATGTTGATATTGTTTTCATGGTCGTGTTATTCATCATAGATTCATATGCAAATCGTAGAACACACAAACGGTGAGTATATATGTTTTGTAATTTATACTGGAATCGCCATGGAAGTCGTTGAGATGCTACTCAATTATTAGTTTTTACGTTTACAATATATTGCGTTACTTTAGTTCATATACTGCGTTACTTTAGTGTAGAACATCTGTTATTTTAATGTCTACCATCTGTTACTTTATATGTCGTGTTACTTTAATACACTCCAGTTGTTACTTTAGTGTTTTTCATCTGTTATTGTAGTGCATTGTAGTGTCCTAAGAATTTAGGAAACTGCCATATTAAAAAAATAATAAAAAAAGATCTTGTTTCCTATAATAATGGGACGTGATTGCCACCAAAATAGGAAACAATATCAAGAGTAACGTCATATAAAAAAAGAAAAAAAAAATACTACTTCCTATAATTATGGGACGTGATGACTTCAAAATAGGAAACAATATCAAATAGTAAGATACTGCGTCATACTCTCATTTTTATCATTATATGAATTTTTTGCACTAACTTATATCTGGTGTTATTTTAATGAACATTATCTGTTACTTTAATGTCTGACCTCTGTTACTTTATATCTGGTGTATAAGCATACTCTGTTAATTTAATTCAATGTTACTTCAATGCACTTCATCTGTTACTTTAACTCTTGTTATCTGTTACTTTAATCCACGTGAATGATGTAGGGATGTGGGTGAGAGTTTCCTACATTGTGCGGTGATGAGATTAAATCAAAGCTTCTGAGATGATGATGAAAAAGATGAAAAAGAAGAAGACGGAGAGAACGAGAAGGATGAAGAAGAAGCAGAATTATAAGTAAGACATTATGAGTAACAAGTTTGAAACATTGGAATTGTAATGAAGTTGATTTAGTTGGAACCTTGTACCACTTTTTGTTTTGGAGTATCTTAATAAAAACATTGTTCTTTTCGTTAATTGGAACTCCTGTTTTTGCAAGAGACTACTATGCAACGTAACTGATTTTATGAGTTAAAGTAACACAGTTCATGAATTAAAGTAACACATTGTATTAGTTAGAGTAACAGTTTTTGCAAGAGATTATGCAACGTAACAGATTTTATGAGTTAAAGTAACACAGTTCATGAATTAAAGTAACACATTGTATGAGTTAGAGTAATAGTTTTTGCAGGAGAATATATTAAACAACGTAACAGATTTTATGAGTTAAAGTAACGCAGTTCATGAATTAAAGTAACACGTTATATGAGTTAAAGTAACATAGTTTATGGATTATGGCAGTAACATAGTAATATACGTACAATGGCAGTAAGAAAATAATGATTTTTTGGTGAAAATGAAAAAAAACTTAATTTTGAAAAAACTTGTTGTGTGAGAGAAAAAACATTTAAAAAGATTGATAAGAGAGATAAAAGATTTAGATTGAGATAATTAAGGAGGAGAGAGAGAAATGATATATTTACCAAATTTGTTAGTTATTTCCTTAATTATGAGATTAAATCTTGTCCATTAATCTAACCTTGAATCAAGGGCTAAGATGGGGACTCACGGACTCAACATATATAGTTGGACTCACCTGATCCCATCTATATATATATATATATATATATATATATATATATATATATATATATATATATATATATATATATATATATATATATATATATTTAGGATCATATGAGAACCCTTCACATAATGAGAACCGTGAGAACCAATTATAACCCATTGATCTAATTTGATCTTATGGTCTAAATTTATTATTACTTCCGGCACTTTCATTCAAAATATGACAATCATGGCCAAATTCCTCCATCTTATACGCACTAGTGCACCACCATCATTTTTACTAACATAAACAAGACCTGATTTCCATCAATCTAGCATCACCTATCAATCAAATTTCCTATCGACGTTTAGTGCATAGTTTATGTACTCTGTAATGATGTTGGTCGAATCACTATCGACATTCATTAAGTTTCCTTATAAACATCAAAATTAATGTCTTTTTTTACGTTTAATTGGAATTAAAATAGGGAATTAATGTTTTTAGTTTATGAATTTTGGGATTTCGTGAATTTAGGGTTCGTTCATAAGAAATCATTGTGGGATGCGGCCACAGCCCATGTCCGAAAAATTGCCTTAATTATTATTTTCGATGTGAAATATTCATTTTCATGTTGTGTCCCAGTTGGTTGGGAATGAACCTAATGGTTAGGAGGTAATGGGATCAATTACCCACTCTTGCATTTAAGTTTTTACGCCTTTTTCTTTCTTGTAGCAGTCTGAGTTTTTACGCCTTTTCTTTCTTGTAGCAGTCTAATAAATACAGTACTTCCTAGATTTTAATTTTGGAAACAAATTTCAATTTTATTCTCATTTTTTTTATATGTTTTAATTAAGGTAACATTTCGTTTTCATTCTCAATCTTTTTAAAAGGGTTTAATTGTGAAAATACATTTCAATTTTATCTTCAATCATTTTAATTAATAACTTGGATTTCAATTTCTTTCTCAATTTCATTCAATTTTAGCAATACTCTTTTTCACTTTTAACGTACCATTTTTCAATTTCAATTTTAGCGTACCATTTTTTTCTATTTTAGTGTGCCCTTTCTTCTATTTTAGCGTACTCCATTTCAATTTCTATTTTAGCGTACCCCTTCTCAATTTCAATTTTAGCGTACCCTTTCTCAATTTTAGCGTACTCTATTTCAATTTTAATGTATCATATTTCAATTTTAGCGTACCCTTTTTTTATTTGAGCGTACCCTTTTTTTATTTGAGCGTACCCTTTTTCAATTACAATACAACTTTAGTGTACCCTTTTTCACTTTTAGTGTACCCTTTTTCTATTTTAGCGTACCTTTTTTCAATTTCAATTTTAGCGTACCCTTTTCAATTTTAGCGTATCTTTTTTCCATTTTAGTGTACCCTTTTTCTATTTTAACGTACCCTTTCGTCGCGACATTCTTCATTGTTGCCAGGATTTCCATGCCTCTGATTTTTGGATGCATCGTTTTATGACCCTTGGTTTGATAACTATGAGAATGTATATAGTTAGTTAGAGATTGATAGTTTGTTACAAGTATGACGTGGAAATGGTTATTCTTATCCACTCCACCTCTTTTGGATATATATAAGATACTTGTATTGACTTTAAGTTAATAATACATAACAAACCACATTTATATTTACACCATCAAATTCTAATATTTCTCTCAAGCTTGTGTTCAACAATGGAGGTTTCTTGGCTTCTCAATAACTTTGATTTTTGATGTGGAAGCATACCGATTGTTGGTTAATTGATGATTGATTGCGTTTCAGATTCTTTATCCTTAATTTGATTTGATGAGATGGCTTTGTATAATCAAGATTCAAGATTGGGGCTTACGGAATCACGTAATTTTGGTGATAATTACTATCCCATCCCATGATTTCATTTGATTTATACTTGCTTATTGGATATACATACATACTGTACTTTCATATTGATGAAGGAAGGGAGCGAAGGAATAGAGGGAAAGAAGAGAGAGAGAGGAATGAGCGCTCAAAATCAATTGAGCGTTGAAATTGACCTGGGTTCTCACAGTTCTCACCATAGTATGGGTTCTCACTCGATCTTAACTCTCTCTCTCTCTCTCTCTCTCTCTATATATATATATATATATATATATATATATGAGGGCTCCGGTGAGGCAGGGCAACTCCTTACACCCATAGAGGCAGCATCTGGACCATTAGATTAAGATCTGATCTGACAATCCAGATTAAAAGACTAAAAAACACGCGCTTCTCCTCTCCACCTTCTAAAACCCTATCATTTGAACACTACTACTTTCTCTCTCTACTCTGAAAACCTCTGAAAACCTTCGAAATTCAAAAAACACGCGCTTCTCCTCTGCACCTTCAATGGCTAGTAACTCTGCATCTTCAATGGCGACTGATTCTTCATCAAAGCGTCGAAAATTAGATACAAATGAAAATCTTTCAATTTCAACTTCAATTACTTCAGATTTAGGTCAGAAAATTTATATTTATTTTAAAATTCAATTTCAGATTTTAAGTCTGATTCTTAATTTATTTATGCCGTGATTCGTTTTTTGAATGCAGTGAATAGTCAAGGAACAACTGCAACATGTTCGATGATGGGAGATTCTAATACTTTAGGTAAAATATTTCATTAATTCATCTATTTTTCAATTATAGATTATATTACTTCATCAATTCAATTGCTTCAAGTTTTCATAGAAACGTATCTTCTATTGTTTGGTTCATATTTAAAGCAGTTGCTGCTTTGATGTACACAACTTAATATCTGTTGTACATGTTGACAATTGTTCATAGTTAAAGCAGTTGCTGCTTTGATGTACACAACTTAATATCTGTTGTACATGTCTAGAATTGTTCATAGTTAAAGCAGTTGCTTCTTTGATGTAGATAACTTAATATCTGGTGTACATGTTTAGAATTGTTCATAATTAAAGTAGTTGCTGCTTTGATGTATATAACTTAATACATGTTGTACATGTATGAAGCAGTTGCTGCTGTGATGTACATAACTTAATATCTGTTGTACATGTTGACAATTGTTCATAGTTAAAGTAGTTGCTGCTTTGATGTACACAACTTAATATCTGTTGTACATGTCTAGAACTATTCATAGTTAAAGCAGTTGCTTCTTTGATGTACATAACTTAATTCAATCAATAATGTCAATCGATAATTAAAGCAGTTGCTGCTTTGGTGTAGATAACTGAGTATCTGTTGTACATGTTGAGAATTGTTTATAGTTAAAGCAGTTGCTGCTTTGATGTATATAACTGAGTATCTGTTGTACATGTTTAAAATTGTTCATAGCTAAAGAAGTTGCTGCTTTGATTTACATAACTTAATATTTGTTGTACATGTTGAGAATCGTTCATAGTTAAAGCAGTTGCTACTTTGATGTATATAACTTAATATCTGTTGTACATGTTTAGAATTGTTCATAATTTTGATGTAGAATTTAATATTATGTGTTAAATTTACATACATACTTCTAAACCTAAGCAAGATTTGAAGATACCAACTTGTTCCAAAGATTTGAAACCTTATGTGGGTCAAATTTTTAAGGAATTGGAAGAAGCATTCCAATTTTATTCCAAATACGCAACTGCTGGTGACTTCATTGCTAGGAAGAGCACTGGAGGCACTAGTCGTGGTATTGTTAAAAAAAAGTACATTGTCTGCAATAAAGAAGGAGAATATGAACATAAGGGACAACAACAAAGAAGGGAGATAACAAGAATTCTTTGTATGGCCAGAATCATCTTAGACAGAACATCTAATGGGCGATATAAAATCACAGAATTTAATGAAGGACATAACCATTATTTGAACACACCTTCCACGATGATTCACCTTAAAAAGGCAAGGAAGCTCACCATTTTGCACAAAAAGATGATCATTGACAACTCAATGGTGAACCAAGGTGCTGTTAAAACCTTCAGAATGTTAAAGCAATTCGTAAAGGGTTATAAGTATGTAGGTGCATCAAAGGTTGATTTTAAAAATTTTGGTAGAGATATAAAGAAGTTCATCAAGGACTCTGATGCGCAAATGTTCATTGAGATACTTATGAAAAAGAAAGCCCTCTGTGACTCTTTTTATTTCGACTTTGATGTTGATGATGAGCAAAGAATTACTCGTTTATTTTGGGCTGACCCTATGATGATAAAGAACTACATGTTATTTGGTGATATGGTGTCTTTCGATATTACATATAACATGAACAAGTACAAGATGGTCTTTGCTCCCTTCACGGGTATAGATCATCACAAGAGATGTGTCACATTTGCTGCTGGCCTTGTTGGGAGAGAGAATGGTAAGAGTTTTTTTGACTGCTATTATAATACCCGTGGTGTATTACGAGCATTTCCTATTTAATTCGTGTCTCTTTAATGGATAATCATATCTAATTGGTTGACCCGTTTAGGTTAACACATTTCGTTTAACCCGTTTCTAATACCCGTATAAAGTATAACCTTTCCGAGTCCAACCCATTAAACCCTCCGTAATAATAGTAATATAATAATGATAACAATAGAATAATTAATAATAATGATAATAATAATAGTGGAGTAAGTAGTTACGTGGGATTACACATACACGCATAACCTACATGGTTCATAAGGCCGCACCGCCGCTTTCCTCCTTCCATTTCGTATGTTTCTTCAATCCCGTCCATGGCAGCCATCCTTCTAATCCCACCGCACTCCCTAATTTCTTTCTTCCTCCTCTTTGGCGTCGATCTACACCACCGCTTCTTCCCTATATTCCATCTTGTCGGCTTCCACCCGGATCACCATCACGATCAACCCCTCAATCTGCTAGTGCGGTCACTCTTGTTCAGCCTAGGTACTCCGCAATTCCCTCGTCTTTGTTTCCTTGCCACTCGTGTCTCTTAATTTGGGGTGGTAAGTCGTCGTGGGTCGTGATCATCGGTTGTCATATAAGGTGTACGTGGATTTGGTCATGGGCGGTCGCTTTTAGTGTCGGGTTCTGCCATTGTCTGGAGTTACTATTGTCGTTGTGTTGTCTTGGTGGTTGGGCTGGTAGTACGTGTTGTTGTCGGCATGGCATAGTAGTCGGGGTTCGTGTCAAGCCATTGAATTAGTCGTTATGTAACCCTATATTTTTATATTTGCGTAACGTTACTGTTATTATTGTTTAATGCTATTGTTAGTGTTGTTTATTACTATTATTTAGTGTAGTGGGGTCGGCTAGTATTGTCGGGTGGTCTATTTTAATTAGAGCGGTATCTCTCTCAGTTTATAATCTCATTAGGTCGGGTGGGTCTCCGTTTATAATTTATTTAAGTCGGGTTTCATTTTATAATTTGACTACATTAGGTTCTATATTAATTTAAGTAAATAATATTTTATTAGGATCCGACTTCGTACAATTTCCATGATGATCTGTACTACCGACGCAGCGGTGACCTGCTAAATAGGTAAGGTTTTCCTTACTTAGAATACGTTAATATTATGATGTTCTATGAGTTACGGTTACGATGTGATATCATGCTATTGAGAATGATGTTGAATAATGACGGGGGAATGATTTGATGAATATTTATATATTGGAGTTGGTGAGGCTAGCTTTAGACCTAGCCGGGGCCCTTGATCACGGTCCCCTCCCTAATTTCTCCTCGCGGGTTGTTGAACCTGCGGGAGGTGTGCACACTCGGAATGAAAGGGCCTGCCAGAAGAGTTGAGATGAGATTATTGATTGGTACCGGAATGGTACTGAATGTTGAGATGAGATTATTGATTGGTACCGTGATGGTACTGAGAATGTGGAGATGATATTTTGATTGGTACCGTGTTGTACCGAGACGGTTGAGACTGAATGTTTTATATTTTATACTTGTGTTATGATGTTAGCATGTTCTAACCGTATTGTTTGTTTAAATTGTCACCCTATTTTTATGGGGGACCTGCGACGATCCAATTGACATTTCCGGTCTTTTGGGGAGTAGTGCTAGTGCAGGTTGATGATGTGTGATGATTGTATTCTGGTTAAATGTACGGGATGGGTCTGCACTGTCACTTACCACGTTTATAGGTTGTTATCATATTAGTTATGCTTCCGCTGCTGTAGTTATGTAATCGTGTTTTGTAGATACGAAATTGTAATAATTCATTATTTAGTTTTAAATGGTTGGTTTCGGAATTGCATAGTAATGGACTACTACCTCGGGTGATACCGAGATGGTAACACCTTTATTTACTTGGAAATGTCTTGATAAGGCTTCTGGGTAAATGGGGGTGTTACAAAGTGGTATCAGAGCGAACGATTCTGGAGCCTAAAGTAAATAAACCTAGGAAAAATAAAATGAACCCCGGTGATGACCATTAGGAGCCCTATAAAATTCGGTTGAGGAGACGTCCTTATACCAACTCCGACCCTCCTGGTCTTGACCCGGTAATCGCGTGTGAGAAATGAGATGGGGTACAATAGGAAGGGATACATTGTGATGCAATGATTGTCTTGTGATGATTGCTTGAGTGCTTGTGATAATTTGTTACGATGTTTAGCGTATGTGACATACGTAGTGAATTGTATAAGTTTACGTGTGACTCGTGCGTATTTTAGTAGTTAGTACAAGGCCATATGAGCTATATGATTTAGTACGTAAGGTCAAGGTAGGTGACGATCATCCTTGAGTATGGTGGAAAACAGTCATATTAGCGAAGATTTGTAATAATGTTGGATACAACACTTAGGTGCATGTACGTAGTAGTGTCTTAAGCAATAAACGGGTATGAATTAGCTGAGTTTGTGATAATCTATGTTGATCTCATAGAAATAATATATTGGAGTCGTCTCACATCACTGGAAAGGGGGATCGATATCTAGTGATGATACGTGTATCGTAATATGTCAAGGGGGTCGATAACTTCTCTGGTTTAAGAGTGTCGTATTGTGTATGTTATTCAAAAGTACCTGAATACTTGCATTCTATTTCGAGTATTATATGTTTCCTTGCCAATGTAATGTACAAGTTGCCTTCATGTTAACTAAGATCGGTATCTAGAATTTTAATGGTGTCATGACGTGGTAATGAAGCTTTGTCGCATGTGAATCAAGTACGAGTTAATTAGACCAATAGTAGAATAATGTAAGAATACTTGAGGTCTGTGTTGAGTTAATGTGAGTTACTTGCTTTACATCGATCCGAGTAGTCCTTATTTGCCCTATTTCCCTCTCATAATGGCGTAGATGAGTTTGTCTATTAATCGGTTCTTGAAAGTGTATGTGGTATCTGGAATTATGTCGAACTACTGTTTGTATCATAGGAAGCAACAATGTATATATGAATGCGTCATTTCCATTTCACCCCGATTAGTACAATGTGTGATTGACAAGATAAAGTGTGAAATCAAAATTTCTTTATAATTTGATTAGAGTACGTGTTATTAAAGGGATATATCTGTGGTATTGTATTCATTGATGTGAATTCTGTCAAAGACACTTGGATATTTGTGTTTTGTTCCGAGTTTATATGCTTCCCTGTCAATGTGATAGTTTCCGAGTCTTACTTTGTTGATGATTTATATTCTTGATGGTTTAAAGAAGTATTTATAAAATCCGTGTTGAGGTAACAACACACACATTAAAAGTACTACTACATCTAACTTGAATAATGTGTTTACAGATTTCTATTTTGATGGCCTAAACAAACATGCTTGCTAAATGTGTCGAGATGATGTCAGAACAGCTTAAGATACCTTTGTTAACATGAACAACGTGTTACTGATTTGTTTCACCTGTTTATAGTGCCCATTTCACAAAATTTTGAAAAGAGGACTCACGTTTATTTTGAGACAAGTTCTTCACTGCAAAATTTTAGAATTTAAACCAAGTACTTCAACCTATTTGCTAGAGGTCGAGTTTTGCATTATATACCTTAGAGATTAAATTATCATTGGGAACTTTTATCGACGTCACTTTGAAGAGTTTGGATAATGTTAAAGCTTGGTTTTGCTCAAAATATGATTTGAAACTCGTCTTACCAATCGAAACTTTTCAAGGCCAAAATCTGCCAGTTCATGAAATGATTTTGCAAATCATTATTACGTTTGGAAATTGAAAATAGTTTTTACTAGAAAGTTGTAGAGGGTTGTCTTCCGAATCTTACCCTACTAGTTTTACAGTGTTTTGAGTACGACGATTGATTATGATTTTTCTATCATGATTGCCAAGTTCTGAAAACGTGTCTAAATCCACTGAATGATCATTTTTTTTCGCATTGTTCAAGTGAATGCACTAATGTGAAAGTGTCCACCTTATCGTATGGTATAATAGAGTTAGACTTATGTGTTAATAATGATTAATTAGGAGTAAATTTGGGTCACGAGAGGTCACACTGGTTCATGTTGCATAATTGCCTTAACGTGGATCTTATGGATCAAATGTGTTGTTGTCCGATAAATTTGTCATGATCCTGATGAGTCGCTTATGTGATAAAGAACATCAGCGCACGTATCCAATAAGTGGAAATCGTTCCAATGAGAAGTCAAGAAAGGTCGAGTCATCAAACAGCGAACCGAGTATTCAACTTATGTATAGTTAAACATGACATCAATTTTCATATTTTGATCGTGATAATGTAAAGAATTTGGACATGTTTGGTGAACAAGTCAAATGTTGGTTTTAATTTATTATGTATATCCTTGATAAGTGTCCAGTTCTTATTTAAATGGTGGAAGAGTACCATATGCCTAGATTAATGAATGTGTACAATGTCTGTGAGTTGATTATTGGTCTTAAGTCGATCATATGCCAGTGTCTAAATTTAGAACTTATGGAAACATAAGACATGAAATATCTGTCAGATGTTGAAATTATGAGGAATAAATGTCACTCGTTAATCGTCTCAAGGTTTGGAGTTGTTAATGCGGTCATCTAGGAATGTTTAGTTGTCTTGTTGCCTTGCCGTGGTGTTTATATTGCCTGCTAACGCGTTTTCTTAGTATATGTATGCGTGTGAGTTCGAACCTGTTAAACATACAACTGTGTCAACGAGATATTATAATATAGATTGGGAGTAAATGTCATTGTAATAAAACCCAGTTGTGAGATATAATTGAGAGGTGTCATGAGAATATGACGTCGTTTAAATTACTTGAAAGAATATAAAAAAAGGGTGGTTAAGGAGTCTAACGGTATAAATAAGAGTAATAGTACCGACAAGGTGGAAAGGAGGTCACGATATTAAGATCCATCAAATAGGGACAATAGTACATTGATGGTCTAAAGATATGGAATAATGAATAGTAAACGGTCCAAGGTATTTCCGTGAATTCCTTGTGTTATCACGTATGTTTCGATGTCAGCGAGTCGGTTATAGCATTAGGTAGTAACATCATGATCACGGGTCCAAGAAGCAAGGTAGAATGTCACTGATGAGCATCAGGTCCTAAACATAGGCAAATTGTTTTTGTGTGAACTAATTGTCTTTCCTGCGTGATGGTCGTTGTGTCCATATATTTCAGAGTGTCTCGGAATGAGGTTTCACGCAAATATGTAAAGTTACGAGTGTATTGACATGGCATACCAACTTGGGAGTTGCGTTATGACAAGTATAATGAGTATAAACACAATGACACTAATAAGCAATCTGTTTAGCTTAAATTATGTGAAGTATGACATATGAGAGTGGGTTTCCAAATAGTCTCTCGATACGTATGTTGAACCATGAGAACAATCAAAGTGATATGCATGTTGTTGTTAGTGAAAAGATAATTTATGTTGTGAAATGTAGATGAATGCAGGGTAAAAAAAACCCTCCTGATCTGTTGATGGGTGCGTAAGCTGGGAAATCTAGATGAAACGTGAAAGAATTATTGTGTTAGGCATGATGCTGAAAGAATTGGAGGTCGTGAAATGACCAAGTGATGCTATGTATATGAGAAATTCGTTGAAAATCGTATGATTGATGCCATGAGTGATTGCAGATATTACTAACTTCCTCACCACTGGTTGAGGCGTACAATTATATTCACTTGAAAGTTTACAGGGGTGTCCTATGATAATTGAATAGCGTTTTCTATGTAAGATCGAGAATGACTGAACTCGTTAGTGTCAAGATAGTGTCGTAAGATATTAGAGGTGTTGGATAACTTAAGTATAAAATTTGTGAACTTCGGGACGAAGTTTCTTATAAGGAGGGTAGATTATAATAACCACCTGCCCGTTTTTTTTACAGGTATCGTAGTTGTTGTTTTTATTGTTGTTGTCGTCATGTATGGTTTTTTTTTGTAGTCATGATGATGGTGTTGTGTTGTGGCTGTGGGTTGAGAACCAGTTCTGTGATCGTGGAACATATTACTGTAGTACTCGAAATATTAGTAAAATCAGGTGAAGGGAGCGAACTTCGGGACGAAGTTATTTGTAAGGTGGGTAGAATGTAATACCCAGTCCTGTTTACTCACGTTATGTTACGTATGTCAGTTGATGATTAGTTAGTCGATCAAGTTAGTATGGTAAGTCGTCTCGTAGTGGAGTGAACTTCGGGGACGAAGTTCCTTATAAGAAGGGTAGATTATAATACCCGTGGTGTATTACGAGCATTTCCTATTTAATTCGTGTCTCTTTAATGGATAATCATATCTAATTGGTTGACCCGTTTAGGTTAACACATTTCGTTTAACCCGTTTCTAATACCCGTATAAAGTATAACCTTTCCGAGTCCAACCCATTAAACCCTCTGTAATAATAGTAATATAATAATGATAACAATAGAATAATTAATAATAATGATAATAATAATAGTGGAGTAAGTAGTTACGTGGGATTACACATACACGCATAACCTACATGGTTCATAAGGCCGCACCGCCGCTTTCCTCCTTCCATTTCGTATGTTTCTTCAATCCCGTCCATGGCAGCCATCCTTCTAATCCCACCGCACTCCCTAATTTCTTTCTTCCTCCTCTTTGGCGTCGATCTACACCACCGCTTCTTCCCTATATTCCATCTTGTCGGCTTCCACCCGGATCACCATCACGATCAACCCCTCAATCTGCTAGTGCGGTCACTCTTGTTCAGCCTAGGTACTCCGCATTCCCTCGTCTTTGTTTCCTTGCCGCTCGTGTCTCTTAATTTGGGGTGGTAAGTCGTCGTGGGTCGTGATCATCGGTTGTCATATAAGGTGTACGTGGATTTGGTCATGGGCGGTCGCTTTTAGTGTCGGGTTCTGCCATTGTCTGGAGTTACTATTGTCGTTGTGTTGTCGTGGTGGTTGGGCTGGTAGTACGTGTTGTTGTCGGCATGGCATAGTAGTCGGGGTTCGTGTCAAGCCATTGAATTAGTCGTTATGTAACCCTATATTTTTATATTTGCGTAATGTTACTGTTATTATTGTTTAATGCTATTGTTAGTGTTGTTTATTACTATTATTTAGTGTAGTGGGGTCGGCTAGTATTGTCGGGTGGTCTATTTTAATTAGAGCGGTATCTCTCTCAGTTTATAATCTCATTAGGTCGGGTGGGTCTCCGTTTATAATTTATTTAAGTCGGGTTTCATTTTATAATTTGACTACATTAGGTTCTATATTAATTTAAGTAAATAATAGTTTATTAGGATCCGACTTCGTACAATTTCCATGATGATCTGTACTACCGACGCAGCGGTGACCTGCTAAATAGGTAAGGTTTTCCTTACTTAGAATACGTTAATATTATGATGTTATATGAGTTACGGTTACGATGTGATATCATGCTATTGAGAATGATGTTGAATAATGACGGGGGAATGATTTGATGAATATTTATATATTGGAGTTGGTGAGGCTAGCTTTAGACCTAGCCGGGGCCCTTGATCACGGTCCCCTCCCTGATTTCTCCTCGCGGGTTGTTGAACCTGCGGGGGGTGTGCACACTCAGAATGAAAGGGCCTGCCAGAAGAGTTGAGATGAGATTATTGATTGGTACCGGAATGGTACTGAATGTTGAGATGAGATTATTGATTGGTACCGTGATGGTACTGAGAATGTGGAGATGATATTTTGATTGGTACCGATGTTGTACCGAGACGGTTGAGACTGAATGTTTTATATTATATACTTGTGTTATGATGTTAGCATGTTCTAACCGTATTTTTTGTTTAAATTGTAACCCTATTTTTATGGGGGACCTGCGACGATCCAATTGACATTTCCGGTCTTTTGGGGAGCAGTGCTAGTGCAGGTTGATGATGTGTGATGATTGTATTCTGGTTGAATGTACGGGATGGGTCTGCGCTGTCACTTACCACGTTTATAGGTTGTTATCATATTAGTTATGCTTCCGCTGCTGTAGTTATGTAATCGTGTTTTGTAGATACGAAATTGTAATAATTCATTATTTAGTTTTAAATGGTTGGTTTCGGAATTGCATAGTAATGGACTACTACCTCGGGTGATACCGAGATGGTAACACCTTTATTTACTTGGAAATGTCTTGATAAGGCTTCTGGGTAAATGGGGGTGTTACAACTATTTTTGTCATTATTTGTATTTTGAAGATAACATGTGTTGCACATAAGAAATTTTATTATACTGTCTCCTCAATGCATGTGCAGGTAATGGCTTTAGTTGGCTGTTTAAAAACTTTATAAAGGCAATGGGAGGTACTTTTCCTTCCTTCATTATTACTGATCAGGATTTGGGAATCAAAGCTAGGGTGAATGAGGTTTTTGGAAGCCACACATTTCACAGATTGTGTATGTGGCACATAATGAAGAAAGTAGCAGATAAAGTGGGTTCGAAAATATGCACTGAAACAGATTTTCATAAGGATCTAAATGTTGCTGTTTGGGGTGAGGATGTGAATCCCAATTAGTTTGAACAGATGTGGCAGGATCTTATTAGTAAGTACAATCTTGAGGATAATGAGTGGCTTCAGGAGATATTTGAGATGCGAGAGAAGTGGATACCAGCTTACCACCGTGACCTGTTTCTTTAAGGGTTAATGAGGACAACTTCAAGGTCTGAGTCTGAGAATAACTTCTTCAACAACTTCACGAATCCTCATCTGACACTTGTTGAGTTTTACATGAGGTTTGACAGTGCCATTGATGCCCAAAGGTGGGAGCAGTCCAAGGTGATTGCTGACTGTAAAAGAACTTCTGCTGCTTTGATCAGTCAGTTTTCTCTTGAAAAACATGCTTCTGAAATCTACACACGAACTGTCTTCTATGAGTTGCAGGAAGAGTTAATGGCATCCATGTACAATTGTGGTGTTAATGATATTATAAAGGAGGATGGTGTTGAACATATATCTATACAGGACAACATCAAAAATAGGGTATATGTAGTTGACTATACACCTGCAGAAGAGAAAATTGTCTGTGCCTGCAAGATGTTCGAGCAGCGTGGACTGTTGTGTCGTCATGCTCTTTGGGTCCTGAAAGAAAGAGGTGCCAAAAGGATACCTAATTCATATCTACTTCCTCGTTGGAATAAGTTTGCAACATCCAGGGAAATGTTTGATTCAAATGATACACTTCTTTCTGATTCTCGGTCATCTGATGGAATAAAAACAAAGGTTGCAGAATTATGGACTGAAATTTTTGATTGTGTGACTGTGGTTGAGGACAAGGAAGAGAAGGTGGATGAGCTCTTAGAATTAGTGAGAGCATTCAAGGAGAAGGTTGTGGAAGAAGGTACAAACATGAGAAATGACAAGAGGTCTGAGATTGAGTTTTTAATGGGTGCCACTATTCCAACTGACATTAAGATCTTGAATCCAAACCAGTCTAAAACTAAAGGCTCTGGAAGGCGACTTATTTCGTCTAAAGAAAAAGCCACGAAACAACATAAGAAGCCTCCTAGGAAGTGCAATGCTTGTGGAGAGATGGGATACCATGATTCAAGGAATTGTCTTGGCAAAGTTTAATCATCATACATTCTCTTATTTTTACTTAATTTTAATATATATTTTAAATTCAATAAATTCTCCAGGAATACATAAAGTACATTATACTTTTATCAAGTAGACTTGATTTTCAATTGTCCAGGGATATATGAACATCTCTATTTGATTTTATATGCAACAATTTTACTTATTTCTTCTTTTGACATACATATTTTACCATATATTGTATATGTGTGAATTTCGTACATACTTATGTAGACATTTTACATAGTTAAACAAGTGTCTGTTTTGATGTACATACGTTAACATTTGATGTACATATTGATATTCTTACATAATTTAAATAGAGTCTGTTTTGATGTACATAAGTTGATATTTGTTGCACATGTTCACAATTTGTACATTTTCAAAGCAATGTCTGTTTTGATGTACGTAACTTAACATTTAATGTACACATTGATATTTTTACATAGTTTAAACAGAGTCTAAATTGATGTACATAAGTTAACATATGTTGTACATGTTGATATTTTTACATATTTAAAGTAGTGTCTGTTTTGATGTACATAAGTAGATATCTATTGTACATATCGATATTTTTACATAGTTAAAACAGTGTCTGAATTGATGTACATAAGTTGATATCTGTTGCACATGTTCACAATTTGTACATTGTCAAAGAACCGTCTGTTTTGATGTATATAACTTGATATCTGTTGCACATGTTCAAAATCTGTAAATAGTTAAAGCACCGTCTGTTTTGACGTACATAACTTGATATCTGTTGCACATGTTGATATTTTTACATATTTAAAGTAGTGTCTATTTTGATGTACATAAGTAGATATCTGTTGTACATATCGATATTTTTACATAGTTAAAACAGTGTCTGAATTGATGTACATAAGTTGATATCTGTTGCACATATTCACAATTTGTACATTGTCAAAGCACCGTCTGTTTTGATGTATATAACTTGATATCTGTTGCACATGTTCAAAATCTGTAAATAGTTAAAGCACCGTCTGTTTTGATGTACATAACTTGATATCTGTTGTACATGTTGATATTTTTACATATTTAAAGTAGTGTCTATTTTGATGTACATAAGTAGATGTCTGTTGTACATATCGATATTTTTACATAGTTAAAACAGTGTCTGAATTGATATACATAAGTTGATATCTGTTGCACATGTTCACAATTTATGCATAGTTATAACAGTATATGTTTTGATGTACGTAACATTATATCTGTTGCACATATGTTCAAAGTTTATACTCCGTACATAGTTAAAACAATGTCTATCCAACTACTGTAAGATACAATGTACAGTGAAGATGCAGTATACAATGTACATGGACAACTTTGTTATTATGGGATATGATGCTTTTAACGCGTGGAGCATTTAATGACATACCTTCCCCAAAAAGTACCTTTCCCAGTACAAATTAATTACAGTATAACGCGTGGAGCATTTCAAATTAATGACAGTTTTCATATTCACAGTATAAAAACACATCCACAAACACGCAAACACATCCATAATCCTTCCGTCCCCTACTACAACCCTACAACTATCAAAATATTATCATCTAATTTATAAATATTATATTCTACAATATTTTATAATTCAAATATTATCATCTGCAACTACTATAAAAATATTATCATAAGCGTTAAAAAGTACTATTTATTATTAAATTTAATTAATAATGAGAATTGAAGATGTTCATGGAGTTATTTCATCACGCACTATTCCAAAAAAAATCTTTAGTTGATTCGTCTTTAGTACCTCAGATGAATTGGTGCAAGTTCAAGTCCTGTGTTGATCTGTTATCAACACAGGGTGATGTGATACCGTTATAGTCCCTTGAATGGTACAAAGCCGTGAGGGTATAACGTGTCGAAACTAGAGACGACATTCTTCGGTTTCATCAAGGGTACAACTTCAAGATGTGTTGGAGAATTGGGTTTGACATCTTACTACCCTTAAACTGATCCCTAAATGTCTTAACCAATTGACAATACTCATCAGATTTGTCATCATATTCAGCGAGAACCACGTCAATGTGTCCCATAGTGATTTTTATTTTCATCTATCTTCAAAGGATGAAGTATAGAAACAGTGATCCAATTCGTGCGTTCCCAACTATGTCGTATTGGACGCAAGAGACAATGACAAAGAGGATAAAGGAGGAAGCTAAACTCTCTGGAACATTTGGGAAGGGTTATGTGATACCGTTACAGGCATATTACATTAGTTCAGTTGTACTTGTAATCTTTCGTTTTCTTTTAGGTGCTGAAAAGTGTTATGTGCAAGTAATATAGAAATATGTACAATGAACCACTTTAATATGTATCACCTAGTGACCTATATATTGTACCTTTTGTTTTTTAATTAAAAATATGACAATACATACGGAGTAAATATATAGTGTATACTCTATATAATTTATGATTTGACACTAGTAAAATATGGCCACTCGAATATGTATAACTAGTTGAGATATGTACATCTAATATGGAATTATGTATAATGATGTCCTTAGATAGATTATGTACATGTGATATTTAAATAATATAATAAAATATGTAGTGCAAATTTGTTCATCAATAGTTATTAACGTAATTCAGCAAGAAATATGATTTAATAACTGTAAGATATAGGTTATATTTACATATAAACATGTAATATTTACATATATACATTATGTACTAAAAATATGTACATCAAGAATTATTAACGCAATTCAACAGAAATTTGATTCAATCACTGTATGTACAGTAAAGCTAAAAATGTGTTAAATTTGATTCAATCACTGTATGTAGATGGGTTATTTAAAACTAATATAGAAATATATACAATGATTTCCTTGGTTTTACTATGTACAGCTACTATTTAAATATGTACATCACCTAGTGACCTATCATAATATAGTGTATATAAGTTATCATTTGACACTAGTAAATGATATACATAATTAATAATATAGTGTATATAACTTATCATTTGACGCTAGTAAAATGTCCACTCTAAGTATCTTCTTAATTTGAAATTAATTTGATATATAAATCATTAATTATTATTAATGTAATTCAAAATGATTCAACCATTGTAAGATACATTGTACAGTGCAGATACATTGTACAGTGCAAATACAATTGTACTTGGACACGTTTGTCATTTTGGGAAAGGATGCTTTTGATATAATTTCATCCCGTTTGATACAATTTTTAAATACAATTGTATTTGGGAAAGGACACTTTTGACGAAAACACTTATATTCTTCCATATATACCTTCCCCATGTATACCTTCTTTTTTTACTAATTAATGACTTTTTGCCATTTACAGTATAAATTGAGGAAAGCACACCCACAACCACACCCACACCCACACCCACACCCACAACCACAATACATTCCTCTTTGCATTATTTAATTAGAAATAATTATAATTATTCATCAAGTACCACGCAAATAAATTCTTTAGCTGATTTGTCTTTAGTACCTTAGATGAATTAGTGCAAGTTAATGAACACGTAATTTGCACCAATTCATCGGAGGTACTAAGGAAAAATTTGCTAAAGATTTTATTTGAAATGGAGTTGGGGTATTAAATACTCACAAAGGGAGTTTAGTCTTCTATATTTTTATGTTTTACTATACATAATAGGTATAGCACTGTCTAAGTATAGAGTAAGAGTATTATTTTAACCATAAAAAACTATTTTTAATATTCTAAAGTAATACTGACTGCAAAGTAATCATGACTTTTTCATACTCAATTACCCCAGCCGACTTTTCATTTCAAATTATTGATTATGGTATACTCTATTAAGTTGTAGTACATATTGAATCAAAGTAGTGTTACATAACTTACGATTTGTTGTATATAAGTTGTATTGCACATATTCAAAGGTATAACACTGTCGATTCTATATTTAAACTACTATTAATGGTGTGTTTTAAAATTGTTGTAATGTTAATGTAATTTATGTATATTAAAACACTAAATATACTATGCACAAAAAGTTATACTGTGTTGTACATAAAGTTATACTGTGTTTTGGTGTACATAAGTAAATGTGCGTTGTACATGATACATGTTTGAAAGCAGTGTTTCTTTTAAAGGATATATGTACATATAAAATGCTATACTTGAAGTACATATAGAGTATACCCACTCCGAAGTACAGAAATGATGACTGCAAAGTAATAGTGAGTTTTTCATCCTCGAGTACCACAGCCGACTTGTCATTTCAGAGTAAAGATGATTTTTGCATCTACTGACGTCAGTTGCATATACAAGACTATTCAATTTTTATTGCATTTGATTGTTTATATTAAGGCAGTATATATATTAAATCAGAGACTTTTTTATTGTACATAACATACGACATAACTTATACTGCACATAACTTTTTTGTATTATTTGATTATATTGATTATATTTACTTTATTATATTTTGAGACATATAGACATTTTTTTATTGCACGTAATTTATACGGCACATATTCATATATATATGTAACTGTCTCTTTAGGGTTATTAATATTATGTGTATCAAATCTTTAGATAATGAAAATTAAAAAAATCAAAATCAAAAAACCCTTTGAACTTCTCTGGAGATTCCCGACGTGCTAATTGCGATCTCCGGCGGCGTTATTTTGCGGCGTTCTCCGGCCCTGTCGCCGACCAGGCTGGCGACCGCCAAGTACCTTGTGCAACGAGAATGAAACAGAAGGTTACGGCTGGTTCAAGAGGTGCTAGGGCTATGAAGCCTGTCACTAAAAAGGCAAAAGAGGAAATGCTTCAAAAAGTTCTGAAAAACTCGAAACTGGATGACGGTCCTTCGACCAGACTGAACAATTCGGTGATTGAAATTCCGGGACTGAATTACGTCTCTGATCTGGAGGATGAGGAGGTGCCGGATTTCGTCCCGGAAACAGGGGTCGAAACAACAGAGGACGCAGGGGGTTGGAAACAGCGGAATGGGAAGCGAATTATCGACATGGAGGATGATGAAGATCTTCTACGGTTCTCTGAGGATGATGTGGATGACGAGATTGAATATTGGAGTTCAGCAGTTTACTGTTTCATCATGGGTGCTAACCCGCCCTGGGAAGTGGTTGAAGGGTTTGTGAGGCGGATTTGGAAAGACCTTGGAATTGACAAGATATCCTTCCTCCCGAATGGTATCTTCTTAGTTCGTTTCAAGGACAAAGCTGCTAAGGTAAAAGTTCTTGACCATGGCCTTTATATGTTTGACAATAAACCACTCATTGTGAAAGAATGGACCCCGGATGCCAAACTTGATAAAAGCGATGTTCTTGAAGTGCCAATATGGATACAACTACATGACTTGCCCTTGAAATTTTGGGGTAGATGTTTGCCTAGGATAGCCTCGCTTGTGGGACCGTATGTCAAGTCTGACTTGGCTACGGAGGAACGGACTAGACTTGGGTATGCTAGAATCATGGTCATGGCAAAGGTTGGTCAAAAATTTAGGAGTGAAATCAAAATCCTAGATGAGAAGGAGAATGTGATAGAAATTCGTGTCAAGTATGAATGGAAACCCATGTGGTGCACGAAGTGTAAAGCGTATGGCCATGAGAACTTAGAATGTAGGAAAGATGAGTTGAGAAAGGCTAGGCAAGACTTGAAACAAAAGAAAATCGAAGGGGGGCACGGGTCAAAATCGCAGCCCGTGAGAATTGTGATGACCAAATCAAAAGCAACTCCTGTTGTGGGCAGCTCGTCTGCCGCTGCTGCGGTACAGCCTACACATAGACCGGGTGGGCCGGTTAGTCGGGTGTCGAAGCCTGATCGAGGGTTAGAGGAAGGGGTGTCTTATGTTGACATGGTTATAGGATCTCCGAGAAAAGAAGCGGCAGTGAGAAATGAAGGGGAGGGGCTGGAATTAGTTGTCCATGGAGATACATAATATTGGGTTTTGGAATGTACGCGGCATGTGTAATATAAATAAGCAGCGTACTATTAGTGAGTTTGTTAGGAAACAACAGGTTGATGTTTTTGGTTTGCTGGAAACTAAAATAAAGAATAAGGCTTATGCCAAGGTCCTCCAAAATGTGTTCTCTGACTGGAGTATTACTACTAACAGTCATTGTGATGAGGGTGGCCGCGTTTGGCTTCTTTGGAAGCATGACAAGGTTAACTTGATGATCTTGGAGTACACCGCTCAAAGTATTCACGTCAAGGTCACGACACCTTCGGGGAAGAATTATTTGTTGACCCTTGTCTATGCTTATAATTCTGTGTCGGAGCGGAGTGTCCTTTGGCGCAAGTTGGAGTCCTACGCTCATAAGGGTCCTTGGATGATTATGGGTGACTTTAATTGCGTTATTGATGCCCGGGAAAGACTCGGGGGAAATTCGTCGGATGAAGAAATGAACCAATTTCGGGACTGCATTGCGAACTGTGAGGTTGGTGACTTTCGGGCTAGTGGCTCTTGGTTCACTTGGAATAACAAACACAAGGTGGTGGAGACTAGAGTATTTAGTCGAATTGATAGATGCTTGGTGAACGATGATATGGTGAGGTTGTATCCGGACGAGTTTGCTAACTTCCTTCCTGAAGGGACTTTCGACCATTGTCCGTGTATCGTCCAACTTGGGAATCCCCCGAGTAGGAAGAATTGATCTTTCAAATACATGAATATGTGGAGTCGATCTCCTGATTTTCTTAATTGTGTTGCGACAAATTGGGATGATACTATTGCAGGGACAAAGATGTTTCGTTTGGTCACAAATCTGAGGAAACTTAAAGCGCCACTGAAAAGCCTGAACGCCACGTCGTTTGCCGACATTGAGAGCCGGTGTTGCGTCGCTGAAATGGAGCTCAACGAGCTGCAGATTCGTTTGCGGACTGACCACGCTGCATCTTTACTGCAGGAAGAAGTGGTTGCAAATGAGGCGGTGCGTGTTCTCCAAGCAGCGCGTGCGGATTTTTGGGCCCAAAAGTCGAAACAGAGATGGGTTAAGGAAGGAGATATAAACTCTGCATACTTTCACGGTGTTTTGAGAGCTCGACGGGCTCATAATGCTGTTTCCAAGCTAGTTGATGCCGAGGGAGTGGAGTGTTCGAGTAAAGTTGAGATAGAAGATGCGTTTTTGCGGTATTACCGGTCGTTGTTGGGTGACTCGAAACCGGTTGAGCAGGTTTGTGTGGATATGGTGCGTATGGGGAATATTTGTTCGACAGAACATAAAAATTCTCTTCTAGCCTGTGTGACTGAATCGGAAATCAAGAAGGCTCTTCATGATATTCATCGGGACAAGGCTCCGGGTCCGGATGGATTCACGAGTCAGTTTTTTATTGATGCGTGGGATATTGTTGGAGGAGATTTTGTTAGCGCGATTCAGGACTTCTTCGTTTCAGGTAAGTTGCTGAAACAGCTGAACTGTGCTATCATTACCTTAATTCCTAAAGTGAGCAGGCCTCAGTCTGTGAAAGAATTTAGGCCTATTGCGTGTTGCAATGTTGTGTATAAATGTATTGCTAAGATAATCTGCTCGCGTTTGGCCAAGGTTCTCCCTCAGATAATTTCGCCTACGCAGGGTGGTTTTATTGAGGGCCGGAGTATTGTGGAGAATATTTTGATCTGTCAGGACCTTGTTAAAATGTATGGACGAGGGCATGTTTCTCCGCGATGTTTATTCAAGGTTGATTTACACAAGGCCTATGATAGTGTGGAATGGGATTTTGTCGACCAAATGCTACGGGCCTTGGATTTCCCGGATCATTTCCGTCGCCTGATCATGGAATGTGTCTCCACTGTTTCATATTCGCTCTGTGTTAATGGTGACTCCTTCGGTTTTTTTCCGGGGAAGAGAGGCCTTAGGCAGGGTGACCCTATGTCACCTTTACTTTTTACTATTTGTATGGAGTATTTCTCGCGTATCCTTATTCATGGGAAGACTGACAAGAAATTTAGATATCACCCGAAGTGTGCCCCGATGAAGCTGACTCACCTCATGTTTGCGGACGATCTCCTGCTCTTTTGCAGAGGAGATTCTAATTCGATGGAATTTTTGTGGAGGGCCTTCGCTACTTTTAGTAAGGCCTCAGGCCTGATTATTAGCGCAGGTAAATCCCAAGCCTATTTCGCAGGGGTGGACGCGGGTACGAAAGCTTCTATCCTGCTCTTTTCAGGATGTGTTGAAGGTACGTTCCCATTTCGTTATTTAGGCCTTCCGATCCAAAGTACCCGAATAGGGAAAATCGAATGTGAATGTTTAGTTGCACGCATCATTGCGCGTATATCGAGTATTGGGGCGCGTAAACTTTCCTATGCAGGTCGACTGACTTTAGTTCAGACTGTGTTGTCTCAACTCCACAATTATTGGGCGATGGTGTTTATTATCCCGACCTATGTTATGTCCAGAATTATTTCTGTTTGTCGCAATTTCCTTTGGAATGGCGGAGTGGAGGTAATAATAGGGCGCTGGTAAGTTGGGAGAAGATTTGCTGTCCTAAATTGGAAGGAGGGTTGGGCCTACGGGACCTGACTGTGTGGAATCAGGCTGCGGTGGCTAAGTTAGCTTCTTGGGTTTTTGATCAGCCGGATCGGCTTTGGGTGAGATGGGTGAATGCAGTCTACTTGAAAGGGCGGGATTGGCGTGAGTATCTACCTAACACCGATGTCACTTGGGCTTGAAGAAAGATCTGTCAGGCTAAGTAAAAAATTACACACATGTATGTGAATGGTCTGTGGCATGGGTCGCGATCCTGTTACATGATCTCGGAGGGTTACGAAGGTATTCGGATTCACAAGCCGAAAATGCCTTGGGCCCGCCTTGTCTGGAGTGGTTGGAGCATTCCTAAACATAGCTTCTTTTCGTGGCTTGTTTTTAGGAGGGCTTTAAACACTATGATTAATCTGGTTAGATTTGGGGTTGCTGACTCTGACCGCTGTGTTATATGTGATTTACATGAAGAAAGCTTGGAGCATCTATTCTTTGATTGTGAGTGGAGTGCCAAGATAGTGGAAAGCATGCGTGAGTGGACGAAGAAATTGATCCCGTATTCTGGGGCGTTAAGCTGGGCGTGTAAGGTTCGCGGTACTAAATTGCAATGCAATATTATTCGGGTACTGATCAACGCCATGATTTATCACGTTTGGAGGCAGCGCAACTTGTGTCGAGTTGATGGTGCGGTCCAACGTCCCATACATGTTGTTAAGATGATTAAGTTGGATGTTTGAAATAGAATTTTGGCTAAGATTAAATACCCAATACGAACTAGAGATGCGAGATGGCTGCATAATTTGATGTAGTCATTTATTTGTACAGTGAACGTTATTTTTTAATACATTCTTACCTTTTACCAAAAAAAAAAATCTTTAGATAATGACAAGCCCAATGTGACAGTTTTTTTTGTATGAGATGAGCTCAAATCTCTAGCTGAAATGAATTTGTATTACTTGATTAATTTCTTTATGTACAACATATAATACCCTATGTACACTGAAAATCACTTTATGTACACTTCAAATTTTAATATCCTATGATGGTTAAAGCAGTGTCCGTTTTGATGCACATAAGTTAATATTTGTTGTACATGGTGAAATTTGTACATGGATAACTAGTTGAGATATGTACATCTCATATGGAATTATCACTTTTTTATTTTCTGAAAATATTTCGTTTTCGGTTTTTATTTCGGTTTTCTGTAAGTCCTTTTCGATTTGTCGTTTTCATTTACGTTTTTATTTGGACATACATTTCGGTATGTCATTTTTGTCCGTCATGGATTATTTTACCGGTCATTTTGCACCAAAATTGTTATGCACTTCCCCTCCTATAGTCTGCTTTTATCACGGGTACCTTCTATCAAAATCTTCCTGTGCCCCTTCATTCTGATCCTCTTCGGAGAATATGGTCTCTTCAATAAGAGATAAGCGTGTACCACTTGAAGCCGCATCTTCCTGAAACAGAGAACTGTCTATTTGCCCCCGTGGTTCAGTCGTAAAGACTGCCCACCATTGACTTTGATTTCTGTCATTTTTCGTGTAAGGAGAAGGAGCAAAGTAGACTTGCTTCGCCTGATGCGCGAGTATGAACGGATCGTACTTAGGATATTTCCCGGTGTGATTAACTTCCACAATCTTGTAGCGTTCATGCACTCGGGTCCCGTTCACGGAGTTGTACTGTCTTTCCACTCACATTTGAATACCACAGCTCTATACCCCCGTTCTTTGCCAACATAACACAACTCGAAAATATCCTCCAAAATACCATAGTACTCATCACCATCAAGAGATGACACACTCACACCAAAATTGCATTTAGCCTTGTTCTTCCCGTAGTTGAATGTGTGAAAATTGAACCCATTCACCGAGTACCGGTTCCAGGTTTTAACCGCTCGCACTGGACCGTATGCCAAACTGCTAACCAAATCATCACGTATGTCTAAGGCAACTACGTGATCCTTGAGCCACTTAGGAAAATGTTTGTCATGCTTACTCCAACGTCATCAGCGTTCACGTCAGGGTTTGCAGCGATATATTCAGTTACAAATTGATTCTCATAAGGCTCTAAGATCTCACAATTAGAGGGTAGGTAAAGGTGCGCTCGGTTATACTCTTTCTCATCTAGCGTCCTAGAACCCTCAGCGGATGAAGTTCCTTCATCGTCCTTCTTTTGAAAAAACTCGGGTATAGTAGGATCAATGGACACCGAATGTTCTAGGTTCAAGTTCTTGGTTTTTGTTTGGACATCTTTCTCGAAGTAGAGGGAGCAGAAGTTTGCAATCTCTTCTGTCAAATATGCATTACAAATAGAACCCTCTACCCTAGCGTTGTTACCAATTTTCTTCTTCAAATGATTGAGGAACCTAAATAAACAAGTTATGTATTTCAATTAATTAAAATTAGCTATGTTTAAATTAAATTTATAAATGAAGTTACTAATATTTATGTACCTTTCAAATGGGTACATCCATCTATACTGGACAGGTCCTCCAACCTTAGCCTCGTAGTGAAAGTGGAAAGGTAGATGCTCCATGGAATTAAAGAATGATGGTGGGAAGATCATCTCAAGTTTGCATAGTATCTGTGGAATTTGATCCTCCAGCCGAGTCATGCCCTCAATTGATACTGTAGAAGAACACAAATCTCGAAAGAACTGAGATATCTCAGTTACGGAATTCCACATCGTCGGTGGCAAAAGTTGCTTTAGTGATACCGGAAGCAACCTCTCCATGGAGACGTGGCAGTCATGACTCTTTAACCCTTGCAGCTTTAGGTTCTTGAGGTCAACACAGCGTTTGATGTCGGAGGCGTACCCATCAGGGAACTTCAACTTCTCTACCCACTCCAACAATGCCTTTCTCTGAGCCTTGTCAAGGGTGAACAAGGCTCTCGGTTTGGACCCATCCTGTTTTATGTGCAGTTGAGGATGGTCACAAAAATTCTTTACATCTCGCCGGGAGCCTGTAGTGTCACTACTCTTCCCCTCCACATCCATCACAGTGTGAATCAACTGCTCGAAGAAGTTTTTCTCTATGTGCATCACATCTGAATTGTGACGAAGTAACAAAGTCCTCCAATATGGTAGGTCAAAAAATATGCTACGTTTAAACCAACCATTTTTCAACTTTTTGAGGTCTTTGAACTCCTGCTCGGTTCCGTCGACAGTGGACGGGTAATCGGAAATCAACTCCCATATTTCATCTCCGATGAGTCGATCAGGTGCGTCGTCAAGCACAACCTCACCCTTCTTGAATGCCTTCTTATTCTTTCTATATGGGTGACCTTCTGGTAGGAACTGCCTATGACAGTCGAACCAACTTATTTTACTAGAATTTGGAAGATAAAAAGCTTTGCTCTCATCCATACAACACGGACATGCTTTCTGACCCGCAGTAGACAACCCCGAGAGCATACCGTACGCGGGAAAGTCGTTTATAGTCCACAACAGAGCTGCTTTCAACTGAAAGTTTTGTCTCAGAGAGACGTCATAAGTTTCCACCCCTATCTCCCACAGTTTTTTCAATTCCTCAATAACAGGTTGCAAGTAAACATCTAAATGATTTTTCGGGTTTTTGGGTCGAAGCACAATAAGAGATAGGTAGATGAAAGGCTGCTTCAAACACAACCAAGGAGGTAGGTTATAAGGTGTGATCATCACAGGCCAGCAAGAGTATGACTTCCCAAATTGGCCGAAAGGTGCAAATCCATCAGTACACAACCCAAGCCTTACATTTCGGGGTTCTAACGCAAAGTGGGGATGTAGTCTATCGAAACGCTTCCACTCCTCACCGTCACTCGGATGACACATCTTCCCTAGTACCCTAATGTCTTCCTTGTGCCACCTCATTTGCTCCGCTATGGTTTTTGTGGCATGCAATTTTTGAAGCCTAGGTGCAATAGGGAAGTACGTAAGCTGACTTATTGGGATCGGTTTCTTACTCCTAACACCGCTTTTCCCTTTTCTACCCCTCAAAACAATATCCCCCTCAGCCGTCTTATACCTACCCTTACCACATCTCCTACATTCATCAAGCATCGCATCGTTCTTCCAAAATAACATGCATCCATCTGGACAAGCATGAATCTTTTGATGCGGGAGTTGAAGGCCCTTCACAACCTTTTTGGTTGTGTAGAAAGTTTGGGTCATGATATTGTCTTCTGGGATAACTCTCTCGAGCAAGGCACCAATACCATCGACACAAGCAAAGGGTAGGTTGAACTCACATTTAAGGCTAACTACCATAGATGCGACTTCTAACAAAGTCACATCGCACCCTCCGTATAACGGTTTCTCCGAGGCGTTCAACATGTCAAAAAACGCTTTTGCTCGTGGGTTAGGCTCTTGTGGGTTAGGTGAGTCTCGTGGGTTGGATGAGTCTCGTGGGTTAGGTGAGTCGTCATTCCCATATGTGTTCTCGTTGTTAAACAAGTTGCATTCCACAACGTTAACTATCATACCTCTCAACCCCCCCTCATTTTGATGGTTTTCGGGTTCCTCAAACTGAGATGACTCACCATGACAAATCCAATTATAATGATCGGGTGAAAAACCATTATAGATGACATGTTCCTTAACTACAAGGACCTCAAAAAATTTTAGGTTCTTGCATTTAGTACACGGACACCTAACCTCCCCCCTCGATGCATAGTCTACTGACTTTTTAGCGACCTCGACAAATGATTCAACACCCCTCAAAAATTCGATGGTGGGACGTCTCTTCTTATCAAGTCTTCCGTCATACATCCATTTCCGTTCAATTCTCTTCATTTTCTATGTTCAAAAAATATATATAACAAATTAAAGTTTAATTTCCCTAACTTAATTTTGAACTTACTAAACGAAAATTTAATCACCATTTAACTTAAACTTAATTTCTCTAACTTAATTTCCATAACTGAGTTTCCTCAATTTAATCACTAATACGTCAAAGTAAACCCAAATGTCTTATTAATTTTGAATTGACCTTACAAAAATTAGTCACCGAAATTAATCACAAATGTAATCGCAATTTAATCCCAGTTTACGAAAACCCTAGGTAATTTATCAATTTAATCCCAACTTAACCGAATAAAACACAAAAATTCATGGCTTAGGTCACACAGAAACAGCTTAAATAGGTCAAAAAAAGTCAAATTTTCGGATACAGATATCAAAACTCCGAAAGCACCGATAACACCTATATACTACCCCAATCAGGATAGAAGTGGTTTCGGGAAAATCCGGCATTATTACGACACCTTTTGATCCGTCCTAAGTCACACAAAACCTTACGGAAGGCCCTAGAGGTCATTCTAGCTCAATTCAACCAAATTCATCAAACCCTAATCAAAATTGTGATGGGCAAAACTAATCTACCTAATCGAATTTGGGCTAAACTAATCAACCTAATCGAATTTGGGCTAAACTAATTAACCTAATCGAAATTTAGACCTAAACAATATTAACTAGCAAACTATCAATAAATAACGATAACAATCAATAATAAGAACTAATTATAATGAATAAGAACTAAGTAAAGTAAGAAAACATACCACAATTAAAAAAAAGTATGAAAAATGGAGGAGAGGAAAGGAGATTGGGGTCGGCGAGGGAGTGTAGAGAGAGTTTAGAGAGTGTTTTTTTTAGAGAGTGAAGGGGGAGAGGGGGGTGGGCGGGTATTTTACGCCACATCCAGCCAGACGGGCGTCCACTATCGGACGCCACATCCAGCCAAACTGGCGTCCGACTGTGGACGCCATATACCCCTACATGGCGTTGGCCAGTAGACGCAAATAGTGGTATATGGCGTCCGCTTGTGGACGCCCGTTTGTATTTTCAGACGCCATGTAGGCGTCCATATGCCCAGGACGCCACCAGGTGGACGTCCGGGACTGTTTTTTTCTTGTAGTGAGTGGTCTTCCATAAATAAAACCAACTTTAGTTAATATGGAAATAAACTCATGTATGAGACACATCAGACACGAATAGATTCGGGTTATCTTCTACCTACTAAGATTGTACACTATTCCATTATTCCACTTCAGTAATTGCTCCACTTCATCCTTCGCTTCATCTTCTTCATTTCTTCTTCCATTGATCTTCCTCTAAGGTTATCTTTTGTCGAAGATTTTGTTTTGTATCAAGAATAAGCTTCGTCCATTCTTATAATTAGCATTAATATTGACAAAAATCCATTTTTAGGGGTTATTGTTGCACAAAATTAGGATTTAGGGGAAAAAATTTTGGTTTAGGGGAAGAATCGACATCAATGTTGGAATGAAAAAGATGGAGTTATGTTAATTAATGACTATGAGGCCCACATGAACCTACTACATCCGGTTATTAATGAGGCAATTCTATTCCTATTTGATGTGTCTCATACATGAGTTTATCCCCAGATTAATTAAAGTTGGTTTTATTTATGGAATAACACCCAAAGTAGAGATGATTCCTGTTAAATAACCAAATAAATTATCTTACATCGAAAAATTATGATGAGGTGATGTGATTTCTTATTTTAAATAAGTGTAATCATTCAGTTTTAAATATCGATCAAGAAAAACTTTTAAATTAACCCACATCGAATTTTTTTATGGGATTATGGAATTCTATATTATAAATAAGAGTAATCATTTGGTTTTAAATATCGACCACACATCGAAAACATCGTGAAACTTTATACTATAAATAAGAGTAATCATGTGCACTTTTTAGAAGTTAACCAAATATCTTTTAAGTTATAAAAATATCTTAAGACTATAAATTTAATTAAAGCTATCCCACGTTCGAAAAATTATAAAGTTTCATCAAACAAAAATCTTATGACTCTTAAAAAAACTCTCATGTAAAATGACATCAATCAATAATTATCCAAATCGACAAATTATAATAAGGTGATGAATTTCTATTACGGACTATATAAATAAGAGTAATCACCTTGAATACAAATAATACTAAAGTTATCCCACATCTACAATTTATTAATAAGGTGATGAAATTCTATATTATAAATAAGGCTAAAATAAAGGTTTTGTGTTATTGAATTCGTTATCCAAACAATTACAATAACGCCATATTTATAGGGTTACGAAGATACCGAAGTATCTTCTAATATGGTAGATAATATAACATATTCTCTAATTTTCCATATTATTCTGATTACGGTATATTACAATATACCCTAATCTTCCTAACATATTATTCCTAATCTTTACTATCTCTATCATGATACCGTAATACTACGGTATCCTCTATCATCCCCCTGCAAACTCATGGTAATATGAAAAAAAATTCATAAGTTCGCACAAAGTAAAAAAAAAATGATATCTTCATCCTCGATCGTCATCTTCTTTATCTTCATCGCCTTTTTCTCCACGGTGACATATAGATTCTTCTGGCTATATTTCGAATGAGAACACAAATTTTTTCAGACTCTTCGAGGATTAATTGTTAAGAATGCTAAATTTTTCGAACTTGACAAATTTAAAACGACAAATTATACGTCAATTTTAATTGCTTGAGAACCCTTATCGTACTCATAGAAAATTCAGAAACGCCTGGAACCATTAACTTCACATCTACGGGAGGATAAGACGATGTTGTGAAATACAAATTCAAAGGGACGTAGAGTTTTATTTATTTTATTTTATTTTCAAGAAAACTACTTGATTTTTTTTTTGTCATAGACGAAGAAGTCAAATCCCGCTGGTGAACGCCATAAATATTCGCTCACCGTGAGGGCAACAAAAGTTTTTTTTCTAGGCCTCAAGAACGAGAGGCTCTGATACCATGCCAAAATAAAGGTTTTGTTATGTATGTATCATTATATGAATGTCCATGTATAGTGTTTAGGCCCATGTAGATTACTAACCCTAAACCCTATTCCCCTTGTATCCTATATATATGTACTCCTCTCTCAATTCTCTCTCAATTCCCCTTGTATCCCCTTGTATCCTATATACATTAAGGAATAAACTACCTCTCTCAATTCTCTCTTCTCTCTTCTTAATTCTCTTTCACAACACGTTATCAGCACGAACTCTAACACTAACTTTTTTAATTATCAGGTAAGAAACAAAAAAAAAATCCCATCACTGTCACGTTGGTGCACACCAATCTACTACAATTTACTATTCATTCACATACAATATGCAATTGACTCACGTTGCTTTTGATTCACGTTGCTTTTTGGTATCAAGTTGTTTACGGATCAAGGGATTTTTTTTTTCGACGTGATTATACTTTCATAAGTATATATCGCAATTCATCCCTAATTCAATTGCATATTGGTTAAACATTACACCGAGTTTAAATCTACACTATTTCATACTATTATGATAGCCGACTTATTGGTGCGGTGATTCATTATTTTAGTACATGATTAATCATTATATCATCATATACTTTATTTTTATCACGATTCTTTATTGGTTTAATATAACTAATTATTTTCTTTTATTCTTTTATAGTTATCATGTCGAATTTGGTGAAACTTGAATTTAATGCCCTTGATATCTCTGGCAAGAACAACATAGAATGGGCATTAGATGCGGAAATGCACCTGAATGCAAATGGTCTTGGTGACGCTATCAAAGTGGGGAATAATTCATCTCCCCAGAACAAGGCGAAAGCTATAATTTTTATTCGTCACCATCTATGTGAAGGGCCGAAAATTGAGTACTTGACTGTGAAAGACCCTTTGGTCTTATGGGCAAATTTGAAAGAAAGATATGACCACTTGAAATTGGTAATTTTACCTAGAACTCGACATCCGTGGATCCATCTGAGATTACAGGATTTTAAATCCGTTAGTGATTATAATTCAGCCATGTTCAGAATTACCTCACAATTAAATTTGTGTGGCGAAAAAATATCTGATGCAGATATGTTGGAAAAAACATATCAGACCTTTCATGGGTCACAATTGGTTTTATCGCAGCAATACCGTCAGAGAGGCTTTAAAAAATACTCTGAGTTGATTTCTTGCTTGCTTGTGGCTGAACAGAATAATGAAATTCTGTTGAAAAATCACCAATCCCGTCCAACTGGATCTGATCCATTCCCAGAAGTGAATGCGACGAAATATGATAATAATTATAATAATAGAAGTCACGGTAGAGGCCGTGGACGTAGACGTGGACGAGGGAGAAATAATTATCGAGGTGCTAGAGGTGGAAAATTTAAAAACTCATTTTCTCGCCATAAACGAGAAGAAAATGATGGTCACGCGAAAAGAATATCCCGGTCGGTAGTTCATGCCACCGTTGTGGTGATAATAGTCATTGGGCCCGTACATGTCGTACACCCGGACATCTTGTGAATCTTTATCATCAGTCCCTTAAAAATAAGGGGAAGAAAATTGAAGCAAATTTTGTTGCTGAGAAAGATGTTGAGACAAATTTTGCTGATGGAGATGATTATAATATTGGTGATTTGAATGTCTCGGATTTCTTTTCAGACCCTGATGGAAGAATTGATCACCTGATTGGTGACGGAAGTTTCAATCCACAAGATTAATTATTAGTATTATTATACTATTATTATTAAGCGTTTTATATACTAATAATTATTATTAAGCGCTTTATATTTCTGACTTTGTCATCGTATTTTTTTTAGTTTGAATAATTATTTGTCAATGGACATTATTATTAAGTTTTATTATTTTATTTGCATCAATTATTAATGAGAAGCTATTAAATATTTTGTAGTCACATTAAATTACCATTTTATTACGTTTGTTTCATGATTGAATATTAAATTTTTGCATTAGAATAAATCACTCACCCCTAAACAATTTTATTTACAATCCATCTTATGTTATTTTATTTTATTTTATTTTTTCATGAAGATTATGGACGCTACAGTAGCAGATATATGCCTCATCGATAGTGCTACAACACATACTATCCTTACGGATAAAAAGTATTTTACTCTATTGAAAGAGCAAAAGGCAAATGTTAATACTATTGCCGGTAGTACAAAACTAATTGAAGGCTCCGGAAGAGCTAAGATTTTGTTGCCAAAAGGGACAATTATTGAAATTCAGGAGGCTTTGTATTCTCCACAGGCAAAAAGAAATTTGCTGAGTTTTAATGATATTCGTAGAAACGGATATCATGTTGAGACATCAAATGAAAGAGGGATTGAATACCTCTATGTTACATGTTCACATTCGAACAATAAAAGTGTATTGGAGAGACTTAGTACTTTGTCCTCCGGCTTGTACTATACGACAATTAGTACAATTGAATCACACGTTGTAGTAAACCGCAAGGTTACTGATAAAACAAATTTCATTATGTGGCATGACCGGTTTGGTCATCCCGGATCTGTGATGATGCGAAAAATAATCGAGAATTCATGTGGACATTCATTAAAGCATCATAAGGTTTTGCAGTCCAAAGAATTCTCATGTGCTGCTTCTGCACAAGGTAAATTAATAATAAGACCATCACCGTCTAAAATTGGGAATGAGTCCCTGACATTTCTGGAAAGAATACAAGGTGATATTTGTGGACCTATACATCCACTAAGTGGACCATTTCGTTACTTTATGGTTCTAATTGACGCATCTACTAGATGGTCACATGTGTCCTTGTTATCAACTCGCAACCTTGCATTTGCGCGATTACTAGCTCAATTGATAAGATTAAGAGCTCACTTTCCAGATTATCCCATTAAGGCTATTCGTTTTGATAATGCGGGTGAATTCAGTTCACAAACTTTTGATGATTATTGTATGTCTATTGGGATAGGTGTTGAACACCCTGTAGCACATGTTCATACTCAAAATGGTCTTGCCGAATCATTAATTAAACGCATTCAGTTGATTGCGAGACCAATGCTCATGAGGTCTAAATTACCTATTTCCGCATGGGGACATGCAGTTTTGCACGCAGCATCATTAATTCGCATTAGACCAACAAGTTATCATACATCATCCCCCCTAAAATTGGTCTTTGGTCAAGAACCAAATGTTTCTCATCTAAGAATTTTTGGTTGTGCGGTGTTTGTTCCAATTAACCCGCCACAACGTACAAAGATGGGACCTCAAAGGAGGTTGGGAATATATGTTGGGTATGAATCTCCATCAGTTATCAAGTATTTAGAGCCTTCTACAGGTGATCTATTTACAGCCCGCTTCGCTGATTGTCATTTCGATGAATCAGTTTTCCCGACATTAGGGGGAGATAATAAACAGCTGGAAAAGGAGATAAGTTGAAATGAATTATCACTATCTCATTTAGATCCTCGCACCAAACAATGTGAACTCGAAGTTCAAAAGATAATTCATTTACAACGATTGGCAAATCAATTACCCGATGCTTTCACTGATCCGAAAGGTGTGATTAAATCTCATATACCAGCTGTAAATGCTCCAGCTAAAATTGTCCCGGAAGGACCATCAATTGCAAATGAGTCTATGACACGCCTGAAGCGTGGTAGACCCATTGGTTCCAAAGATAAAATCCTCGAAAACGTAAAGGAGCAAAATCTGAGGAAGAAGTGACTTTTGAAAAGTCCTCGGAAAAGTCTGACGACATTACTGAGAATATGTCTCCAGAAGAGACTCAGGTACCTGAAAATGATGAAGAGATCTCGATAAATTATATCATGTCTAGACAAATATGGAACCGAAATACAATCGATGTCGATGATGGTGTTTTTGCATTTAATGTAGCGCTAGATATCATGCATCACTACTACAATAGACAACTGACTTATAACAGTTGAGTAGTTTGGAGTTGTATATTAGTCTAAGCATAGACATCTGTTTTACAACAGTTGTCTATTCATTAATAGACAACTGTTGTCTAAAATAACAGTTGTCTATTACATATATAGACATCTGAGCTTTGAAAAATTTCTTTTAGTAGACAACTGTTTTCTAAAACAACAGTTGTCTATTGCGCGTATATATGAACTATATATTGCACGTATTTGAACTATATATATTAACGAAACATAAGAAATTAATATCATATGAAATTGAACAAGAAGTTCCATTTTTATATAATTCAACATCCAAAACGTACAAACCATTATCCAATTATATCCGAAAGGTACATAAAAACAATACACGGAGTATAATCCAACATAACACCTCGTCTATATAACCATTATCCAATTACATCCAAAAGATACAAGCCATTATCCAACCCAACTTTTTGTCAACATTGACACTACAGTACCTCGACTTTTTTATTGAATACGCTCCACAGCGGCCACAACCCCGCAATTTGATCCTCACAGTACCGTATTTGAGTCCAAAGCTTCTACTGCTCCACCTGAGTTATACATGTCCAATAATCCAATAGGAGTGAATTGGATAGCTTCCTCAAAAACCTATGTGAGAAAATATACAAGCAAAATAAAATAAATCACGCCTTTAGATCATATACGAGGAACAATGTCTGATTACTGACCCTGATCGGAGAGATTGTGAACAGTTCACATGTTAGCTTCCTCAATTTTTACTTGTGTATATAAGTAATGAGTTGAGCATGAAATCAAGTCAATTGAAAAACTTTGTAGTTATACACAGGTGGAGCTTGAACAAAGGAACCAGAGTTGAGCTCCATCATCATGGACTCGATCCGAATATCCGATAATTGAATATAGGGCGGGTCATCTCATGAATTTCCAGAAGTCCTGTTGGAAGTTTAAAATTAGGCACCACACTCTCAATAATTTGGGGCCTATGGTAGTATCCCTTTTATCTTTAAGCTTAAATTTTTGTTTAAAATGGGTGTATTCATTTTACACTTAAGACGATTAATGTATAAGAAAACATAATCTATGTTCTATCATTACCATGCATGAGAAGTTTTAAGGAATGAAATGGTTCTAAGTTGAAATTCAAGTGCATTACAAACTTAACTTCGCCACTTTTGTTGGTTTTTTTCGTCAAAAAATGTTCAGATCAAACGATCGGCTGAACCACCAACTTCTTTGAAAATTTACCGTCATTAGTGATTCCAAATTATTTTAATTTAACATAGGTATCTAAAGACCAAGAAGTACAAAACATTGTTTTACTAATGAGTTGTAAATTAGGGTAGATCACGTGCAAATAAGTGATCCACCCTAGTTTACGATGTTGTTTACATATATATATATATACATATTTATATGCATGTGTGTGTGCATATATATATATATATATATATATATATATATATATATATATATATATATATATATAGGGGTTCACATAAGGACACCCCTCCCTATAAGTACATAAGTCTTAATTTGGGCCATAGGATGAGGTGAGGATGTATGGTTGATCTAAAAACACAAAATTCCACTCTAATTCACACTCCCCATGTAGCATTTACTATCATCATTAATCTTTTCTCTCTCCTTCCACCACACTAATTAACCCCTATTAACTCTTCTAACAATAACTCCTACACACTAATTAATTCTTTTACCAACAATAATCTTCTCTCTTCTCCATACAATCATAACTTAAAAAAAATCAGAATTATTTAATTTCTTTAATTTCCTCCCTTCTTGTTTTGTTTCGTTTTACCATCTTCATCACCGTCCATTTTATTTCTTAGGAGTAATTGTTTTTTGCATGATTTCAAGTGCATACAGTATAACTTCGAATAAACGTAGTAAATAATTTTATTTATCTCTTTCTTATTTTTTATTTTTAATATGTAATTTACTGTATTTTTCGTTATTGCTACAGTATAATTTTATTGATCTGAAGTTACCAAACATATGAACTGAAGTTACAAAACATATAAACTGAAGTTACGAAATATGTGAAGTTACAAATATTTTTTAAAATTATGTTGTTATGGAGATGAAGTTACAAATTTATCAGTTAACGTGACGTTATAAAGTAATTGAAGTTGCATATTGACCAATTAAAGTGAAGTTACAAACTGAAACAATTGAAGTGACAGATCAATACAGTTGAAGTTCCTCTACATACACCTAGAGTTACGGATGCTGAAGTTTCAAAACAATTGAGTTGAAGTTATGAAACAAATGTATTGAAGTTTCAATACTTACGCTTGAATGTTTACAACAGTACGAAAACAAATATTTATTAAAATTATGTTATAATAGAGATGAAGTTACAAATTTAGCAGCTAAAGTTAAACTATTGTTTCTCTACTATGTATAAGTCAGCTATAATCTATTCTCGTTCCAATTAAATATTGTTCAAGTTACATTTGTTGTTCGCTAAAGTTTCATATATATTGACTAATCAAAGTGACGTTAAGCTTCATTGAACTTCGAAATCAGCTTCACAAGCCTTCGTCCCCTACGTTTGACAAGGACATTACCGACATCTTCCTCCGCTACCGCCTCATTTTTCGCAGCTCCAACAATTTGACCTTTGGACGACATCTTGGCTAACAGATATGCAATGAAGAACAAAAAACACAATATCAAATAAACATCATGAAAATGACACAAAACGCACAACAATCAGCTTATAAGACAAATCAATTGAGAATATTATACAAAAAAAAAATGACAAATAAAACACTAAATAATCAACTTATAAGACAAACCAATATCACATCTTGAAACCATCTCAGTAAAACCGTTTTAATTAATTAGCTTATAATTAATCAATTAAAATATATTTATTCAAAGTCTTGTTCCTGCGTTTTAAGCTACCCTTTATATATTCTTTTCCCAATTTCATCAACAAAAATATTATTCTCCATTTAGGTTTAATTATTTTATTGTTATTATGGTATTTTCCCACTTAAAACGTGGACTACATTAGTGAAATATAACAAATCCATTTCATCATTGCATTTTCTTGACATAAAGATCCGATCTTTACCATATTTGGATGATTTTAGTATCTGGGTTTGTCATATTTTACTGTCATTGTACGTGTTTTATGAATAAATTAAAATTTAGATGAAAAAACCCTAATTGAAACTTCAAAAGCAAAAAATCAAAGTTTTATGAATAAATTAAACTTCAGATGCAAAAAAATCAATAAAAAAATTGAAGAAATAACATAAATAAATCAATTGAAGTTTTATGAATAAATTAATTAATAACAATAAAAAAAAGTAAACAAACCTTATTAGCAACCACTGATGTGCATAAATGACGAAGAGATGGAGATTGATGATGAAGAGATAATTCTAGAGCAATTGAATTTTTTTATTGTTGTTCAATGGATGAGGGAAGAAGATGGTGGACGAATGAAGATGGAAAATGAAGAGGGTGAATGGTGATAGGAAAAATGAGGGTAATGAAGAGTGAGAGTGGGAAGTGTACAGAATTGAATAGGGTGGGAATAAGTGAACCTCATTAATTTCTAATTGAAAAATAAATAAACATTATCAAATCTAAGCCATCCATTCCATTTTGATCTAAAGGATGAAAATGGAACTTATGGACTTATAGGAAGGTAAGGGACTTATATGATCCCTTCTATATATATATATATATATATATATATAAACCGTAAACATAATGATAATCGAACTTCCGACCTAAGAGTGAGGCGGGGTGTGATCCCAATTGCATATATATATATATATATATATATATATATAAACCGTAAACATAATGATAATCGAACTTCCGACCTAAGAGTGAGGCGGGGTGTGATCCCAATTGCTAAGCCATAGGCCTAATGCCCTATAACCTATATGAACTATTTGGTCACGACCAAAACCAAGAACACAAACTAAACTCCCCCAGAAAAAAGACAGTGTAAGTTCACGTGAAAATGTGAAGTATAGGCATTATAGAGCATCCAAAATTTGGCTTCATCTTTAACACAAATGCCCCCACTTTGTTTCATTTTCAATTATTTGGAATTTTAGGAAACTCCATCACTACCATATGCATATTTCTAACTAAATAACTTAACATTTGCTAGTTATAACGATACGATCGATGATTCAAAAATGAAATGATTAAGAAAATTAATAAGTAAGAAGAGAAAAATATATACATACATACCATGATGAGTTGCAACTTCTCCCATTGTAAGTGTGAAAAAATATCTGGCCTGGGTGGTTTATTTTGAAACAATTACTAATAATTAATAAATGGTTTCACGCACATAAAAGAAACCCTTGAAATTGAAAGAGAGAGGGAGGGTGCAGTCAGAAGCCTTTAGTTTATGGTGAAAGGGATGATCACACAACACAAGTGGGGTTAGGAATCATGTACTACTACAAATTTAATGAGATAGATACGTGAACGAACTCTGAACACTTTTTGCAAAATTCTAAATGCAAAAACAAAATCAAAAGCCACGTTGTGTATTAGAAATATGGAATTGGACCTATTCTTCCTGCACACAACTAACGCAAGTCCTAAATCATGGACAAATAATAATATGTATAGACTGCCTTGTTCCATTTGGAAGAATGGTGGGTACGAAAGTGACTGTGGGTGTATGTATTAAAGTTGGAGTCTGCTAATTTACTATATTAAGGTTGACATTTTAGAAGCTTACTAAAACTGTGAAATTCACCCATCTTTACTACTTCTAAGTTTTAAGCTACATACATTTCCCCCCTTCTCCTTCATAGCTCATAGAGATTCTTACTTTCTACTCATCCTCACTTTCTGATAGCGAGCCCTCTACTCCTCTTCCTGTTCCATCCTCAATTTGCGCGGTTGTACTCTGTTATAGACCATGGATACATTTATTAGCCAATGAACCGGGTGGCTTCTGCCTTATTCTTAACAATAAAAAAATACCTGAACTTGTAGCAAGTGAATGATGGACAGATTGCTCAACAACTCTTTCTGTATTACTAGGAACTTTTTCACGAGGCAAGGGCGTTATTGCAGCGAACCTCACCCTGTGGAGTTGTCGAGCAGGTCCTTTATCTGGATAATGTTAAGAAAACCAGCTGAGTATTCAATTTTGTTCCTAGAGCAAATACACTGGCATAAAAAAGGAGGTCCTCAGATTACTATGCATCTACATATGTGTATAATTTCTTCCAGATAATCGCAAATTAAATAGCATACTTTGGAGTTACTCACAAAAGACCTATGCGCTAAAACAAAGAAAGTCAGTTGTGATGCTGATGCATACAGCGAGCGAGCGAGCATACCTCTTTCCTCTCCAGTGGAATTTGATGTTTGAGCCTTTATATCAGACAACCAGATAGCTAAGGGTGATTCTAACTTATTATTCCGCGTCTTATCCACAAATTCTCCAGAATTATGTTGATGGATTGAAGAAGAATCTAAACATAGCTGCCCACCTTTGTTTCTCACGATCTGGATACTGGCCATGGCCACGGATCATACTACAGTACTCAACTAGTCAATTACTCAACGTCCACAAAATTGATACTCATGATAAGTTGATAACTTCATGGATTATCTAACTGTTAAGATTAGTATTGCTTTTACATAAAGACAAAGAAGGATATATAGCACTAGAAATGATTTTGGACTATACAAAAAACTAATCTCCAGTTTACATACTTGGTATGCTAGATTACCCATCAAAACGTACAAGTCCGATAGCAACTCCGTAATATATTAATAATCTCTCCTTAATTTATTAGATGTGTTTCCTGATTTCGAGGACAGACTCAACCAGTGATAGCGACTCGATGATTATATTCATCTTAATTATGTGATGCACATGTACTGAGCCAGAAACCCATAATTGGTTTCTAATCACTGAACTAATTCACAGCAGAACGATACACAGCAGCACGATACACAGCAGAAACCCAAAATCAGAAGAGTAGCAAGCACGATACACAGCAACACGAATTAGAATGAAACAACAGTTAACTGGTAGGTATTACAAAGAAAGAACTCAAAATCAATCATGATATCTAATCACTGAACTAATTCAGTCATTGAGTTTAAAACCAAAGGTAATTCAATTCGATTCCTTCAATCCTGTTAATCTAAATAACATGAAATAAAATGAAATTATGAAAATAGAGTGTTAGGTTGAGATTTGAACAAAAAAATAGCCACAAACCCTAATCTTAATCTAATCAATCGATTAACAATCTTAATCCCCATAGAATTAGCAGTACCAACAATCAACTTACAAATACTCTCAATCGACAAAAGCTGATAATACGCAGCAGAGAACACGAAGGAGAAGACGGAAGAAGGAGAGGCGAACAGCGAGAGCACGAAGGAGATGAAGGAAGAAGGAAGGGAATACCAATAACAGAGAGATGAACAAAGAAGAAGAAGAAGAGGCGTCGGGGGAACGGCGACCGACGACCGCGGAGGATTAGACGAGATCATTTTTTATTGATTTTAGTGATGTGATTTAGGGATTAGGCAGAGTGTGATTTTGTTTCAGAAGGAAGGGAAAAATAGAGTAGATCGATACTCTGATTTTAGGGTTTAGACCCAGATACTTTGATCTGATATGGTTGGGTATCCACAAATTAGAGTGGTTTATAATAGTTTAATAGACAACTGAGTTTAAGGAGAACAATTGTATAATATATAGACAACTGATTTTATAAAGTTCAGTTGTCTATATAAGCCTATAAAGACAACTGTTTGTCCAAAAAAACAGTTGTATATAAATTATACATCAGTTGTTAACAATATTAGATGTCTATTAGGAGTTGTCTATTTGATGTTTTGTAGTAGTGCATGAAAATGAGGATCATGAACCAAAGTCTGTTGATCAGTGCAAACGTAGAATTGATTGGCCAAATTGGAAAGATGCCGTTGAGGCAGAGTTAAAATCATTGGCCAAACGTGATGTGTTTGGACCTGTAATTCGCACACCCGACGGAGTAAAACCTGTGGGTTATAGATGGGTGTTTGTGCGAAAAAGAAACGAAAAGGGCGAAATAGTTAGATATAAAGCTCGATTAGTTGCACAAGGCTTTTCACAAAGACCTGGTATTGGCTATGAGGAGACATACTCTCCGGTAATGGATGCAACTACATTTCGTTATCTAATAAGCCTCGCCATGAGGGAGGGACTTGATTTACGCCTCATGGACGTTGTTACGGCCTATTTGTATGGCTCACTTGATAATGAGATATACATGAAACTTCCTGAGGGTCTTAAGCTACCTGAAAAGATGAAATCAAGTCCTCGTGAGCGATATTCAATAAAACTAAACAGATCACTATATGGCTTGAAGCAATCAGGAAGGATGTGGTATAATCGTCTTAGTGAATATTTATTGATAGAAGGATACAAAAATGATCCGATTTGCCCTTGTCTTTCATAAAGAAATCCGGTTCTGGATTTGTGATTAGTGCTGTTTATGTTGATGATTTGAATATTATTGGTACTTCTGAAGAGATTACCAAAGCTGTTGAATATCTAATGAAAGAATTTGAGATGAAAGATCTAGGAAAGACGAAATTTTGTCTTGGCCTACAAATTGAGCATCTTGACAATGGGATTCTGTTACACCAGGGAACGTACATTGATAAAGTACTAAAACAGTTCAATATGGACAAGGCACATCCTCTGAATACTCCAATGGTAGTAAGACCACTTGATGCCAAGATTGATCCATTTCGACCCCGAGAAGAGAACGAAAAGATTCTCGGCCCTGAAGTACCATACTTAAGTGCAATTGGAGCCTTGATGTACCTCGCCAGTCAGACAAGACCGGACATATCCTTTTCTGTCAACTTATTAGCGAGATACAGTTCATGTCCTGCTCAAAGACACTGGAATGGAGTAAAGCATTCACTTCGATATCTCAGAGGTACGTCAGATATGGGTTTATATTATTCTAACAAATCCAAAACAGATTTAGTTGGTTTTGCAGATGCTGGTTATTTATCTGATCCTCATAATGGCCGTTCACAAACTGGTTATGTATTCACGTGTGGTGATACTCCCATCTCATGGCGCTCCGTAAAGCAAACGATAGCTGCCACCTCTTCCAACCACGCAGAATTGTTGGCGATTCATGAAGCAAGCCGAGAGTGTGTATGGTTAAGATCCATGATTCATCACATTGTAGAATGTTGCGGTATATGTCTTGAAACTAAGGCCCCCACTATCCTACACGAAGACAATACAGCTTGTATCGCCCAGCTCAAAGCAGGATTTATCAAAGGAGATAGAACGAAGCATATCTTGCCAAAGTTTTTTTTCACTCATGATCTTCAGAAAGATGGTTTTATTACCGTTCAACAAATCTCTTCTTGTGACAATCTTGCGGATGTTTTTACGAAGGCACTACCAAGCAAGATTTTTGAGAAGTTAATCACCAGACTCGGTTTGCGTCGTCTCAAGGACATCAAGCAATGTTTTAATCAGGGGGAGTAAATACGCGTTGCACTCTTTTTCCCTCGCCATGGTTTTGTCCCACTGGGTTTTCCAGGCAAGGTTTTTAACGAGGAACAACATTTATTGCGTATCATGGAGATTATTGTACTCTTTTTCCTCATTAGATTTTTGTCCCACTGGGTTTTATTTAATAAGGTTTTAACGAGGCAATCTCTCCAGTATTGGACATCCAAGGGGGAGTGTTATGTATGTATCATTTTATGGATGTCCATGTATAGTGTTTAGGCCATGTAGATTACTAACCCTAAACCCTATTCCCCTTGTATCCTATATATATGTACTCCCCATTAAGAAATAAACTACCTCTCTCAATTCTCTCTTCTCTCTTCTTAATTCTCTTTCACAACAGGTTTTGTGTTATTGAATTCGTTATTCCAAACAATTACAATGACGTCCTATTTATAGGAATACGAAGATATGATCGCAATATTCTAATATCGGTAGCTAATATAATTATTCTATAATATCGATATTATTCTGATTAGGATATATTGGTATATTACAATATACCGTAATATTCCTAATCTTTCCTATCGTGATACCGTAATACTACGGTATCTTCTATCAGCAATCATTCGTTCTTAGATATCCACAAAAAATCTTTTGAGTCTTAAAGAGTTCTTAAGTTTATAAATTTTAAATAATTATCACACATTGAATAATTATGATGAGGTTATGGAATTATCATTATAAATAAGAGTAATCATTGTTTTTAAATATTGACCAAAAAAAACTTTTGAGTCTTAAAAAATCTTTAATAAGACTACAAACTTAAAATTATCCCACATCGAAAAAATTAAAATAAGATAATGATTCTATATTATAAATAAGAGTAATCGTGTGTTCTTTTTTGTATTAAAAACAGTTCTCAAGACAGTAAATTATCTCAAATCGAAAAGGTGATGAAATTCTATGATATAAATAAGAGTAATCATTCCTCATTAGATATCAACTAAAACTATTTTGAAAAGAGTTCTTAAGACCATAAACTTAAGTAAGATTATCCCACATCAAAAAAATTTTGATGAGGTGATGAAATTTTATATTATAAATATATATGACTAATAATTCGTTGTTAGACATCTGCCAAAACTTCATAGAGTCTTAAAAATATCTTAATTAAGACTGTCAACTCAAAGTAAAAGTATCCCAACAACTCTTAAGACTGCATACAAACTTAAGTCAAAATAATCATACATCAAAAATACGATCAGGTGATGAAATTCTATATTATAAATAAGATTAATCTTAGAATCAAAAATCTTTTGAGTCTTAAAAAAACACTTGAGAACTTACGTAAGATTATCCCACATAAAAACTGTAGACACAGATTTGGACCTGGTGGCAGCAGGAGTGCCCAACAAACACCAAATGACGATCGGACTGCAACGCGACGCGAGATTGCGATGTTTTAGATAGTTTTTCTATAGAATGGATCAAATAATTATTCGGAAAGATTAAATTAACATCAAGGCAGCATTAGTCGTGTCATTACGGTCACGTTGACACTAATTAGAGTCAATTCCGACACCGGGACTCCGAATCAGTCCTGGAATACGCAAAATCAACCCGAGTCAGCACACCGAGCCAAGCGAACCTCAAGATGCACACCCGAGGCCCACTCGGCGCAACGGCGCGCTAGGTCAAGGAGAAGACTTAACCTCCAAGCATACAAATGATACGCATCTTCTCGGTTTTGGAAAGTTTCGAAATCGTATCTTCAAAATCCCAGGTGCCTCACCCCTAGCGTCTTACTACTCGTGCGCACAGATCCATGCGCCTGAGTTCTGGTGCACCTGAGCTCAAGCGTCTCACAGGGCAATTTGAACTACGCGAGCAACCATAAATACCCCCCTCACCTCATTCATTCGACACAACTTCTCATATTCTCTTCTCCCTTCACTCATTACGAGTTTCTCTTAGCTTGGGCTTGCACTCCGACACCCAAAGCCAACGATCCACTCGATCGTAGTCCCGATAAGCGAAATCGACGCTACTTCTCACCTTCGAGCACTCCACTCGATCCCGAGGTGCCTGTGTTTGACTAGCTACCCCGAGTCCAGCAGCGGAAGCTCTGTCGGATTAGCCACAGAACCAGCCGTGGTAACGGAACTCTGCCGAAATCAGAAGGCACTACAAGAAAAGTCGAGTTTAGCAACCGATATTTTCCGACTGCAAAAATAACAGATGCTAATTAGACATACCGACCGCAAACAGTCAGTATCTGGTGCTTTCAGTCGGTAAATTACCGACCGATCAAATCAGTCGGTAAACTAGCATATCGGTCGGTAGTCACCTGCTTTACCGACCGCAAATTAATATTACCGAACGATTATTGTCGGTCGGTGGCCTTTTTGGAATATAACCCACCGGCTTCATTCATTATTCACTTTTCGTTAGAAGCCAATTGAAAACCCGAACACCCCCTAAACCCCACTCCCCTTCGCGAATACTAACCCCATACCTCACTCCTCTTTGCCGGACGCCACCCATCGTCGGACGCCGGAGCTTCGCCGGAGATCTTCCCCGCAGCGCCGCCGTTCCGCCCCTTTGCCGAATTATCTTCCCCTTTTCCCCAAAATCCCCAATTTCAACCTAGGTATGAATTTTAATTGAATTTTTTGTTTGATTTTGTTTATATTTGGTTTATTATTGTTGTTAATCCCCAAGTGTTTGATGAATTTAGGATTAAATTTAGATGAAACTTGTTTAATTTAGGTTAGTGTAGAGATCACTAGGGTTAAATTAGATTTAGGGTGAAACTTGTTTGTTAGATTAGGTTAGTGTAATTAGGTTAGTGTATTTTAGACTAGTGAATTTAGGTTAGTGTAATTTAGATGAAACTTGTTTGTTAGATTAGGGTTAAATTAGATTAAGGGTGAAATTGAATTTTACTTTAATTTAGGGTTAAATTAGACGAAAAATTGTTTAAGTTAGATGAAATTGGTTTTAGGTTAGAGTTATTGTCAATCGAACGAGAAGAACCCTAAAGCTCTCCCTATAGTACTTACCCTTTGGAAAATTCTTGAAATTAGTCTTAAGAATATATTCAATGTTGATAGGATTAGCCGTAACTATGCCCTTAAATCGACCAATAATAGTCCTAACCCTATAACTTCCTCCACATATTTGTAAGGCATTGATATTCCAATCATGTATTCCATGGTAATGAAGAACAAATGAAGGTGTCATGTCTAGAATTGGCCATAACATTGGGCCTTTATTAAGAACAAATGAAGGTGTAATATGACTCAATCAAATTCAATAAAGAATACTAAGAATTTGAGGGTATATATATATTAAACTAAGGTTAGATGTGAAAACTTAATTAAATAATGGAGGGGTAAGAATGAGATGGGATCATGGGAGTTAAAATTGTCTAATTAGAGTAAACGTATCAACCCCTACTCTAATTAGATTCGATTATTGTTTTTGAACTAACTAGAGTAAACTCCTTGTTATTTATGTGTTATTTACTCCATTTTTATATGTTATTGAAATAAGTGTTTGTACCTTTTATAGAAAATCTAATAATGAAGAATATCGAAAGAAAATGGATGTACGAAAGGGTAGACAATAGAAACAAAGTTAAGTATGAGTTTATACTTGGGGTGGATGATTTTATTCTATATGCTAAGGAACAAGAAGAATACAAGACACATCAGATTCTTAGATGTCCATGTGTGAAGTGCCAAAATTTGAAGTACTTGAATGAGTTTACGGTGAAGGACCATCTCATTAGCAAAGGGTTTCCGCCTGGTTACACTAATTGGGTGTGCCATGGAGAACCCTTTTGTTTTATTAGTAATCCTACTCTACTTTAACAAACACTCATGCTTTCATCGATCAACCTTATCGAGAGATGGTAGTAGATGCATTTGGAGACATAATGTTCGACCGTGTTGAGGATTCTCCTTTGGGTGAAGAAGAAAGCCCCCACCCTGATCTGAAAGAATTTTTTGAAATGCTAGAGGCCGCCGAGAAACCTCTGTATCGTGGATGTGAGTCGTCATTGCTAGAAGTAGCGTCTAGGATGATTAACATTAAATGTGAGGACAACATACCGGAAAGAAGTTCAGATAAGTTTGTTGCTTTGATTGAGGATATCATTCCACGAGATAATGTGATGACTCGCTCATTTTATGACACTAAAAAATTGCTCAGGGGCCTTCAAATACCCCATCATAGGATTCATTCATGTCAGGACGGATGTATGCTATTTTGGAAAGAAGACTCTATGCTTGATAAATATAAAAAGTGTGGAAAAGATAGGTACAGGAAGAAAACTTTTAGTGGGGCAAACATACCTTTCAAAGTCTTAACCTATCTCCCTGTAGCACCAAGGTTGCAACGCTTATACGCAACCAAGAACATTGCAAAAGAAATGAGATGGCATATTGAAAATCCACGTGTACCAGGGACCATGGCCCATCCAAGTGACAGTGAGGCTTGGAAGCATCTAGATTATATGTTTCCGGAGTTTGCTAGTGAGCCTCGTAATGTTAGACTTGGACTTTGCACAGATGGTTTTACACCATATGGTCAACTTGGTAAGTCTTATTCATGTTGGACGGTGATTCTCACTCCTTATAATCTACCCCCCTGGATTATGCATGAAAAAACAATTTATGTTTATATCCTTGATCGTTCCCGGGCCAAAAAATCCTAAGAAAAACTTGGACATATACATGCAACCTCTTATAGATGAGTTGAAAGAGTTGTGGGACACGGGAGTGCTCACCTATGATGTGTCCAAGAAACAAAATTTTCGGCTGAAAGCATGTATCCTATGGACCATCAACGATTTTCCGGTGTATAGGATGCTCTCTGGGTAGGCTACTGCTGGCAAACTTGCATGTCCATATTGTATGAAAGACACCAAGGCATTTTGGCTTCCACATGGAGGTAAAATGTGTTGGTTTGTTTGTCACAGACAATTATTACCCCTACATCATTCATTTCGTTACAACAAAACCGCCTTTAGGAAGGGTAAGTGCGAGAATGACAAGCCACCTTCGACATTGTCAGGTTGTGAAATCTGGGAGATGATTTCGGACTACCCAACGATCCTTGATGGTACTGATTGTGAACTCAAAGTACTTACAAAGTTGAAAACAGGATGGTTCAAAAAGAGCTTGTTATGGGAGCTACCTTATTGGAAGCATTTGTTGATTCGACACAATTTGGATGTCATGCATATTGAAAAAAACTTTTTCGAGCAATTAATTCATACAGTACTGGATAATAAAAATAAAACAGCTGACACCCATAACACACCCAAATTATGTAGTAGAGGCCACCTACACATCAAGGACGGCCGCAAACCAAAAGCTCCCTACACTCTTGATAAATTGCAAAGAAAGTTACTATGTGAATGGATTTGCAATTTGAGGTTTCCAGATGGATACGCATCAGATTTAGGTCGATGTGTCGACCTACACAGTCTCACACTTTATGGTATGAAGAGCCACGATTGCCATGTGTTCTTGGAACGGTTATTACCCGTTGCTTTGAAACACTTGTTGCCAACTAATGTGTGGAACACAATTACCGAGATCAACCAATTTTTTCAAGATTTGTGTGTGTCAAGCCTTACAACTCAAAATATGGATCGGCTGGAGAACAATATTGCGGAGATCCTCTGCAAACTTGAGAAAGTGTTTCCACCATCATTCTTCAATTCAATGGAGCACTTACCTATACATTTGGCTTATGAAGCAAGGGTTGGTGGCCCAGTACAATATAGGTGGATGTACCCTTTTGAGAGGTAAAATTATGAAAATATTCAAGTTATTATTGTTTCCACGTACTATCAATAATTTTTAAATCCCGTATTAACGCTATATCAAAATGTAGGTTTCTTAATCATTTGAAAAAAAGTGGGTAATAAAGCATGTGTGGAAGGTTCTATTTGCAATGCTAGAAATATCAAATTTTTGTTCTCTATACTTTGAAGACCACATAGATACCAAGGCTAAGGATTTGGATGTGGGCACAACAGATGAAAATGATTCATCTTTACCCGAGCTCTTTCGACAACACAAAGGTAGAACATTTGCTAAACCAAAACACAGATACTTGGACGAACAAGAGTTCGATCATGCCCATCTTTATGCCTTATCAAATTGTGAACTACTAGGAGAATATGAACGGTACGTAAATAGTAACAAATTACTTATTTATTTTTAAAATAATAAATGTAGATGTCACAACTAAACTGGGAAATTGTAGCTTATTTGAACAGTTCATTATGGAGCAACATCCACGAGATAAAATGGATGAAGTTTGGAGTACATATGAGAAGTTGTTTCTAAATTGGTTTTTAAAGGATACGTAAGTTTCAGTATTAATATATTACAATGAAATAAACTTTGAGCACGTCACACATGCACTAACACTACTGCATAATTAGGTATCTGAGATGAATGTCAAAGATGATGTGATTCAAGCCTTAGAATTTGGTCCTTCTAAAGAAGTAAACACTTGGCAAAGATATTCAATTAATGCGTTTAATTTCCACACACAGAAATATGGGAAAAATAGAGCTACCATGAATTACGGGGTTTGCGTAAGTAATGTTGAAGGAAACGATTATTACGGCACTTTAGAGGAAATTATTGAGTTGAGGTATTGTGGGGAGAAGAGAATTTACAATGCAATCTGTTCAAGTGTTCGTGGATGGATAATTCGACAAACGGTACAAGTGTTCATGGCCTTTATAAACTTGTAGAAGTTAATAGTAGGAGGAAATATGGTAAATATGATCCTTTTGTACTTGCCCATCAAGCTAGTCAAGTTTATTATGCTCCATACCCGAACCAAAAGAAGGATAGAGATCATTGGTGGGCGGTTTTCAAGGGTCGGGCAAAGTCACAATTTAATGCACCAGTGGATGTCACGATATTTCAATAAGATGTAACGTGTACTTCATTATTATCTACGCTTGTCGACGATGATGTCTTAGAAAGTTTGAGTGAAGGGGGGACATCGAAGATATGAATGAGATGGGTGATGATGTGGTTGTCGAAGATGATCACATTGATAAGGAGGAGGAATTTGAAGATGAGTCTGAGGATGAAGAGTTGGATGAATTTGAAGAAGAAGAAGAAGAAGAAGAAGAAGAAGAAGAAGAAGAAGAAGAAGAAGAACAAGATAATGATGATGATGATGATGATGGTGATGAAGACGACGATTGCTGACTTGTATTTTTGTAGTCAATGAAATAGTTGTCGATCAACACTTATGGATAGTTCTTGTTATTTGTATATGTTTGTTTGGATTTAGGCAGGGTGATTTTATTTGTTAAATGTTTTCTTGGATTGCATTTGGTAAGTGTTATTTGCATATGTTTGTTTGTTTTGTTATTCAACAGATCATATCTGAAAGATGGTTGGACGTGGACGTGGACGTGGACGCGGACATGGACAACCGGTGGAGGTGGATGAGTAGGAGCAGGAGGAGCAACAGCAGCATCACCACCACCACCACCACCACCACCACCACCAACAACAACAACCTAATCCACCACCTCGAGTGACCATAATTAACATAGACCCCAACGGGAGATGGTATGGCTTATTCTATCCTTATCGTAGTAGATGTAGTATACAATATATTTTTATACAAAAATATAATTTGTTCTATTTGTGTTGCTTAAGGTTTGATGACTCCGACGTGGTAAGAACAATAACAAAGTCAATGAAGGGTTTCTACCACGAACCTCATATGAACTACCAAAGACCCCGAAGACGGTCAAGGATAGATGGTTCAACATTTTTAGGGTACACATTCACTTTATGTGTACTTATAATTGTTATTTGAATTTTTTCATAACATGTAATTATTAAATTATGATCGGTCACCATGTCAGGGCTATTGCACATGGAAACCCGAGCAGAAAGAGCTCGTTAAAACCAACTTCGACGTTAATGCTAGGAAATGGCTAAAAGATACCGTGAACGACATCTGTGAACTAAAGAATGGAAAGAACAAGTCTTGTCCGGGGTGGATGGTTCCACAAGTATACAAGGACTTGTTGGAAAAACGGAAGAGCAAGGCATTTCTCAAGAAATCGAGGATAGCGGCGGCCAACAAAGCTTGTGTTCATCCTGGCCCTACACACCACGAGGGGTCAAATAAGGCAACAAACATGCTTCCAGGCTGGTAATGACAAAATATATTAAAATGTTCAATAATGACTATATATATATATATATATATATATATATATATATATATATATAGAACCACCCCTTCAATGAGAACTATAATATGAGTCATTGGATCATAGTGTTCAATCTCATTTGTTGGATCCTTCAAAATTCTTCAATCCAATTAATTCATCACAATTACTTCAGCCTTCAACCCGTAATTCCTTCTCTTTCTACAAATTTCTTCGACCCATAATCCTTTAATCCATAAATTCTTCAATTGACCATTGAATCCGATTTTTCAATCCATCAATTTTTCAATCGGTTTTTCTTCAATCCATTAATTCATCACAATTGGGTATTGAACCCCAATAACCTAAGTAGTTTTTTTTTTTTTTTTAATTCATCATTTTATGATTAACTTATTAAATTAAATTCATTAATTCATTACAATAGTAACAGCATTATCGTCAGCAAATATAATTGCAATAATTGCAATAATTGCAATAATCTCAGCAATGGTGTGTTATCGTTTTTTTTTTCTTCAAACTTCCCGATTGATTTAAGAGTTCATCTAAAATATTGTCCTTTAATTTTCTTTTGTACGGATTTTATATGAAATACAAACACTTCTTCTTCTAGCCCTACTCGATTTAATTTTCTTTTTAAATTGTGGTGTACCCTATTTCAATTTTAGTGTACCCTTTTTCACAATTAGCGTACCTTTTTTTCTATTTTAGCGTACTCTTTTTCAATTTCAATTTTAATTTTAGTGTACCCCTTTTCAATTTTAGCGTACCCTTTTTTCAATTTCAATTTTAGCGTACCCTTTTATACTTTTAACGTACCCTTTTTAAATTGTAATGTGACTACAATTTAAAAAGATATTCTTTGTAATTGTACCCTTTTAACATATTGCTTTAGCGTACCCTGATACCAATATTTCAAAATTCCGATCACGTGAAAATATGAGTAATTTGGTTTGTGAAAGAGAGTATTACAGACAGACGACCAACTGTACCAATATGCATTTTTTCTGCTCCAACCTGAAGAAGGAGAAAATTCATGAGATAGTAAGATTATACCAATAGCCCAATTCACATGTATGCATGCAACAAGGTTGATTCGCGATTCGCTAAAAATAGAGCGTATTCGGAATAATTGTAACCAAACACCACAATTCACTGTAATTGGGATTTGTAAATTCGATCAAATCGATTTGTGATTCATAGAGTGATAGACCGAATTAGGTAACCATGGCGTGCACCAATTATATACAGGCTAAAGAATAAGACTCGATAGACAGCCTCGGAGAGGATACAAAAACTTACCAGTTGATTGTGAATCTTTTGGCTGCAGGTAGTTGAATAGCCAGCTATAATAACCTTGGCGTCAAGTGTATTGATGGTAGGGATTTGTCACGTCCCTAGCCAACAATAAAACACCGACTAACCTAGTGGGTAGCTAGGGCAAGTCGGGATCGTATCCACGAGGACGGTATATCAAGGCTTAGACTAGGTTGGCCTACGACGAGACTAGATTACCAAACAAACACGAAGAAGCGATAAAAGGAAAACTAATGATGGAGGAGAAGAGATAGCTAGACTAATGATAGAACTAACTATGAGAACTAACTAAACAATGTAACTATAGAAATGACGACTAACTACGACGATGGATCAAATATGGAAAGAAGTGGGGTAGGTCGGGTTCATAGGAGTAGAAGGGTAATTGGGGTAATCAAGGGTATAGGTGTCTCCTAATCGCTAGAGTCGGTCCGGGCTCTCGCAACTTAAACCGATGTCAAGGTGGGTCCGGGCTCTCGCAACTTAGACCCTAGTCCGCGCTCTCGCGACTAAACTATTCTCGACATTTCCCCAAAATAAGCAATCAATGAGAAGATGAACACAAGTATGGGAAGCATGGCCACTACAACTCACACAAGCATATCAACAAACACATAGAGTGCCTACAATGTGACTAGCAACAAAGATGCAACCTTTTCCCCTTAATCAACCCTAATCATCCATAATCTACCCCTAATCCCCCTACTAACCCCACAAGATTACTACTCACTCATTATCAAGTTACTCCTAACATTAACAAGAGAAAACAAACTAAGCATCCAAGCATTCATTATGAACAACTAACAACAATAACAATATAAAAAGATGAAACAAGATTGAATAAACAAAGATTAAGAGTAGAAATGATTATACCAACACTATGAAGATGAAAAGATGCAATCTTGTATAAATAAGAACCCAAATAAAACCCAAGGTTGTCAATCTTGGAGAATTCTTCAAGTATCCTCTTAATACAAGAACTAATTACAATGATTAAATAAGGATTAACTAAGATTAAGGGAAGATTAAGACTAATGAGTGAGAGTAAATCTAGGGTTTTAGATGCTAATGGAGGCTTAAACTAATCTAGGGTAAGATAAGATGTCTTAAAATTACAAGAAGAGAGTATATATATGGGTACAAGAATGAAGGAGAAGAAAGAAAAAGAGTCGTGCAGCAGCATCACGGTCCCGACCGGGACGGATCATCCCGATCGGGACGGCCCTGTCATCCCAACCGGGACGGGATGGTCCCGACCGGGATGGGCTCACAGCAGCCTCCTTCAAAGTGCATCCCATCCCGAACGGGATGGGTCTTGTATGCCTTCCTTAAACACTCTTTGGTCCTTCCTTGCCTCTCATGGGCTTCCCACCGATTCTCGGGACTCGGGATCGGGTCTCGGAGGCTCGGGATTGGGTCCCAAGGTCTCGGGGTTGATTCCAAGGCCTCGAGTCATCGTTCCTTTATCTCGTTGGCTCCAAAATGTGTATGTATCGAGTCGGAATCGCTCCAACTCTTCCAAATCGGTCTCGGGAACCTGAAACGAACTAAAGGAAGAATAAGAAGCCCCTAAACCGCTCCCAAGGAGCGATTCTACAAGGAAAATGGGACCAAAACACTACGAAATAGGCACTACAAATGACACTTATCAGGATGGGTCTTGTATGCCTTCCTTAAACACTCTTTGGTCCTTCCTTGCCTCTCATGGGCTTCCCACCGATTCTCGGGACTCGGGATCGGGTCTCGGAGGCTCGGGATTGGGTCCCAAGGTCTCGGGGTCGATTCCAAGGCCTCGAGTCATCGTTCCTTTATCTCGTTGGCTCCAAAATGTGTATGTATCGAGTCGGAATCGCTTCAACTCTTCCAAATCGGTCTCGGGAACCTGAAACGAACTAAAGGAAGCACAAGAAGCCCCTAAACCGCTCCCAAGGAGCGATTCTACAAGGAAAATGGGACCAAAACACTACGAATTAGGCACTACAAATGACACTTATCATGTATCCTGTCAATACCCAGTAAACACGTCATTACAGAAAGCAAATGATCGAAACTATTTTTCCACAGCAAAAATAAAGTCCGTGACATGTTAATTCCGAAGTAAAATTAACCCATCTCCGTAAAAGACAGATATCCATTCAATGGGAGTCTAAGTATTAGATGTGAATAAGATCTAATGGTTCTAAATAGTTCTCATAGTTCTCATTGAGAGATAGGTTCTCACCTGATCTCTACTCTCTCTCTCTCTCTCTCTCTCTCTCTCTCTCTCTATATATATATATATATATATATATATATATATATATATAGAGGTGGGTTCCGGTGAGGCAGGGTAACTCCTTACACCCATTGAGGCACAATCTAAACCATTAGATTAAGATGGACATACATCCAAATAAGTGTTATATATACTAATAAAATTCATTATATACGTTATTAAACTCACTATATACACACACTTAAGAGTTCAATATATACAGTAAAAAAAAATGTTATATACACTTAAATAAAAAAAATGTTATATACACTCAAATAGTTATTATGTACACCAATTAATCAACAATGGAACATACATCAAAATAACAGTTATATACACAAAAAAAACTCATTATATACGCTATTAAACTCACTGCATATATACACTCAAGAACTCAATATATACAGTAAAATAATTGTTATATACACCCAAATAATTAATATGTACATCAGTTAATCAACAATGGAACATACATCAAAATAACTGTTATATACACTAAAAAACTCATTATATACGCTATTAAACTCACTACATATATATATACACTTAAGAACTAAATATATATATATATATATATATATATACAGTAAAATAGTTATTGTTATATACACTCAAATGGTTACTATGTACACCAATTAATCAACATATATACACTGAAATAATTGGCATATGTACTTAATTATTTGATATAATAGAATTGTTATATACATTAAAACAGTTATTATGTACACTGAAATTGTTTTTATATACACAAAATTTATTTTAAATTTTGAATTTTTTTTTTCGGAATTTTTTTTTTTTTTGGAAAAAAAATTTCGGATTTTTTTTTTTTCGATTTTTTTTTTTTTTTGGAATTTTTTTCCGAAAAAAAAAAAAATTCCGAAAAATATCGAGATTGTTCCTCAATGGGTGCGGCGAGTTGAGCTGCCTCAAAGGATCCTAGATCTATATATATATATATATATATATATATATATATATATATATATATATATATATATATATATATATATATATATATATATATATATATATATATATATATATATATATATATATATATATATATATATATATATATATATATATATATATATATATAAGTATGATCTTTTACACCTTCTCAAAATTGGTACAATTTACCTTCTTTTCCTAGCCATTAGATTTTATTAGATCAATGACTAAGATTAAATGCTTAATCCTAGTAAAACCCTATTTTTTCCTCCAGTCCCCCTCTTTACGTAACATTCAGTTTATTCCAAAGCTTCTTTTTTCTTTCTTCATAAATTCAAATTTACATTCTCAATTTCGTTCTTCAATTTATCAATCAAATCAGTTTCCGTTCAAGAGTAAATTTTCAGGTAAATCTAATTTCAATCTCTAAATTTTTAATTTTGTTCTTTTTTAATACTCTTTTTTTTGTTAATTTTAAATTTCGATTTTATCGATTTCAATACTGGATAAATTATGTATTATGCAACATTCTGTCGTAAATTTTGAGATCCTGTAATTTTTATTTCAATCGTAATTTATAATTTTGATTTCTACATCATGTTATGTAACGTTTTAGGGGTTTCTAAATTCGATTTTTTTTAATTTCGTTCTGATTTCTTTTTATTGATTATCAGATGAACGTTTTAGGAGGTTTTGGGTAAATTTTAGGGTGAACTTTTTAGGTTATTGTATCAGATAAACATTTATCAGATTAACATTATTGATGATAATTGAGTAAATTCTAGGATTTCTGGGTAATTTTGGGGGCTTTAGAGTAATTCTCGGGTAATTACAGAGATTAAACATCGTAATTAAGAATATCGCAATACTTGAAGATGAAAAATGAAATACTTGAATATAAACATTGAAATAACTACATTTATTTCAGAGTAGAATTTTCTATTTTTGGTACATAATTATTACTATGAAATACCTCGTTAATTTATTTGTTATGTTATTTCAGCTATCCTATGCTATTGTTGCGGTTATTCTATATTGTTCTTCCAGTTATTTCATTATATTAGTTAATGTGTTTTATAGACAATTATTTTATAGTGTTTTTATTGTTATTTTATCGCACATATGTGATTATTGTATTTCAACTTTTGTACTTTCAACTAACCCCCTCTTTTTTGTTTTTTTTTTTGTCTTTCAGTGAGGTTTTTGATTTTTGCTGGGTGCGCCTTCAAGATATGCGAGATGTTTCAATCTACATAGTATTCATTTAGTTATTTTAATGCTTAAATAAGGTTATTGTATTTCAATTTGCATAATTGTCACAATTGAACATACTGTAATTGTTATTATCCAGTTATTGTAAGGTGTTTATCCAGTTATTCGAATCCATAAATATAGTTATTGTAAGGTGTTTATTCAGTTATTGTAATTAGTGTTTATCCAGTTATTGTAAATGTTTATCATGTTATTTCATAATGTTAATTTAGTTATTTTATACTATGTAGTATTCATTTAGTTATTGTTTCAAATGTGCAATGTTTAATTATTAATGATCGCAGTTATTATATATAGAAGAAATAACGAATAAATATATTGCAGAAATATATTGATTAAAAAAAAACCCTTCGCTGTCTCTGGGGATTTCCGACGTTACATCTGCGAAATTCTCCGGCGAGTTCGTTTCAGGCGTGTGCTGGCCTGCCGTCGACTAGGCGTGCGCGCGTGCTATTTCAATGAGACAAAAATCCAAGCCGGTTTCGAGGGGGTCCAAACCTATGAAGCCAGTAACACGTAGGGCAAAGGAGGATTTGCTTCGAAAAGTGGTCAAAAATGCAAATTTGGACGATAATGCAACGTCCAAAGTGAACGCAAAAATCAATGAGATCCCGGGGTTGAATTATGTGTCTGACACGGATGAAGATGTGCCGGATTTCGTGCCTGAGACAGGCCCGGAATTGGGCATGGAATTGGGGGGATGGAAACAGAGAGAAGGGAAGCGAATTGTGGACATGGAAGACGAAGAGGACATGCTCAAGTTTACTGTGGAGGATGTCGATGAGGAGATCGAGTACTGGAGCACTGCTGTGTTCTGTTTCATAATGGGCGCCAACCCGCCATGGGAAGTGGTGGAAGGGTTCGTGAGAAGAATTTGGAAGGATCATGGCATATACAAGATTTCCTTCCTTCCCAATGACATTTTCCTAGTTCGGTTCAAGGACAAGGAAGCTAAGGTAAAAATCCTCGACCATGGTCTGTTTATGTTTGATAACAAGCCCCTCATTGTTAAAGAATGGACCCCGGATGCTAAATTGGACAAATCTGATGTCCCTGAAGTACCAGTGTGGATTCAGCTACATGACCTACCCTTGAAATTCTGGGGTAAATGCTTGCCTAGGATAGCTTCCCGTGTTGGGCTGTATGTCAAGTCTGACTTGGCTACGGAGGAAAGGTCTAGACTAGGGTATGCGAGAGTAATGGTTATGGCTAAGGTGGGTCAGAAATTTAGGAATGAGATTAAATTTTTGGATGAGAAGGAGAATGTGGTGGATGTTTTTGTCAAATATGAATGGAAACCTATCTGGTGTTCCAAATGCAAAGGTTATGGGCATGAGGTGCGTGATTGTCGGCGAGATGAACTACGGAAGGCGAGACAGGATGTGAAGCTGAAAAAGAATGAGGGAGGGGATGCTGCGAAACAGGCCTCGGTGAGGCTGCTTACGGCGCCCAAACCCCCTGTGAACACGGTGGGGGCAAGTACTAGCAAGTCTAAAAATCCGGGTCCGGTGGGGCCCACGCCGAAGGCCACGGTGCCACCTAAAGAGGTGGGCGAGGGTGTATCCTATGCGGATATGGTTATAAGGTCTCCAAGGAAAGGCTCGGTCGAGGGAAATGAGGGGGTTGGATTAGAATTAGTCATCCATGGAAATACATAATATTGGATGCTGGAACGTGCGGGGTATGTGTAATATAAATAAACAGCGTGCTATAAGTGAGTTTGTTAGGAAACAACATGTAGATGTCTTTGGTCTACTTGAGACTAAAATAAAGAATAAGGCGTATGCGAGAGTTCATCAAAATGTATTCTCGGATTGGAGTATTACTACTAATAGTCATTGTGCGGAAGGGGGTCGGGTTTGGTTATTATGGAAGCATGATAAGGTGAATCTAATGATCTTGGAATACAATGCTCAAAGTATTCATGTTCGTGTCTCCACGGCCTCGGGCAATACCTACTTCCTTACCTTCGTGTATGCGTATAATGTCGTTGGGGCTCGAAGGGAGCTGTGGCAGAAGATGGAGTCCTATGCGCGTAAGGGCCCTTGGATGGTCCTAGGTGACTTCAACTGTGTCATTGACGCTCGTGAACGTCTTGGGGGTTCTTCCTCGGACGACGAAATGAACCAATTTCGGGATTGCTTAGCTAATTGTGAACTTGGGGACTTTAGAGCGAGTGGTTCTTGGTTCACTTGGAATAATAAGCATAAAGTTGTGGAGACTAGAGTCTTTAGCCGTATTGATAGATGTTTGGCAAATGATGAAATGGTGAGGTTGTATCCGGATGGGTTCGCGAATTTTCTACCGGAAGGGACCTTTGATCATTGTCCTTGTGTAGTTCAATTGGGAAGCCCTCCGAGTAGGAAGAATCGATCCTTTAAATACTTGAATTTGTGGAGTCGGTCACCTGAGTTCCTGAGTTGTGTGGGTAAGGCGTGGGATGTGCAGGTAGGAGGCACTTTGATGTTTCAGTTGGTCACGAAGTTGAAGAGCCTGAAACGTCCGTTGAAGCTCCTAAACTCGTCTTCTTTCTCGGACATTGAGACTCGCTGCAGCGTGGCGGAAGTGAAGCTGGCTGCGCTGCAAACCAGCCTGCGGACTGTCCAGTCCACTGACCTGTTGCAGGAAGAATTGGATGCGAATGAAGATGTAAGACAACTGCAGGCTGCCCGTGCTGAATTCTGGGCACAGAAATCAAAGCAACGGTGGATTAAAGAGGGTGACGTGAATTCTGCGTTCTTCCATGGCTTGTTGCGGGCAAGACGAGCCCATAATGCTGTTTCTAAGATCGTGGATGCTGATGGGCGAGACTGTGGAACCAAAGCTGATATCGAAAATGCATTCTTGAGCTACTATATCTCGCTTTTGGGTGACTCGAAAACAGTGGAGCCTATTCATGTGGATATTGTTCGGATGGGGAACACTTGCTCGGACGAGCAGAAGCTGCTGCTAGGAGCGAGCGTCACCGAGTCGGAAGTCAAGAGAGCTATGCACGCTATTCACCGTGACAAAGCCCCGGGTCCGGATGGTTTCACGAGTCAATTTTTTATTGATTCGTGGGATATTGTTGGTGGGGCTGTGGTTAGCGCGATTCAGGATTTCTTCATTTCTGGTAAGCTGCTGAAACAGCTGAACTGTGCTATCATTACTTTAATCCCAAAAATGAGTAGGCCTCAGTCTGTGAAAGATTTCAGGCCAATTGCGTGCTGTAATGTTGTGTATCGCCAAAATTATATGCTCAAGACTGGCCAAAGTACTACCCAGGATAATTTCGCCTACTCAGGGTGGATTTATTGAGGGTCGGAGTATCGTCGAGAATGTACTAATTTGTCAGGATCTTGTTAAGATGTATAGGAGAGGTCGGGTTTCTCCTAGATGTCTTTTCAAGGTTGATATTCACAAGGCCTACGATAGTGTGGAGTGGAGCTTCGTTGAACAAATGCTTACTGCCTTGGATTTCCCGGAACATTTTCGTCGTCTGATTATGGAGTGTGTCACGTCTGTCTCGTACTCCCTCAGTGCTAATGGGGATAGTTTCGGGTTTTTTCGTGGGAAGAGAGGTTTGAGACAAGGAGACCCTATGTCGCCTTTGCTCTTTACTATTTGTATGGAATATTTTTCCCGTATTCTGACTTATGGTAAGATCGACAGGAAGTTTAGGTACCATCCGAAGTGCGGGCCGATGAGGCTTACCCACCTGATGTTCGCTGATGATCTTCTCCTCTTTTGCAAAGGGGATACAAATTCGATGGAATTCTTGTGGAGAGCCTTTGCTACTTTCAGTCGGGCCTCGGGGCTGAATATAAGCATTGGGAAATCACATGCTTATTTCGCAGGTGTCGGTGAGGATGTGAAAGAGTCTATCCTGCAATTCTCTGGCTGTGTGGAAGGTACGCTGCCCTTTCGCTATCTCGGACTTCCGATCCAAAGTACTCGGCTTGGAAAAATTGATTGTGAAACCTTGATTGCCCGGATTATTTCGAGGATCTCTAGTATTGGAGCCCGTAAGCTGTCTTATGCGGGTAGACTTACTTTGGTTCAGTCCGTGCTTTCACAGCTACATAATTATTGGGCGATGGTGTTTATTATCCTGGCTTATGTCATGAATAGGATTATTTCCTTATGTCGCAATTTTTTATGGAACGGAGGCGTGGAAGGAAATAATAGGGCTCTGGTGAGTTGGGAGAAGATCTGCTGCCCTAAGCTGGAGGGGGGTTTGGGGCTTAGGGACTTGGTCTCGTGGAACCTGGCTGCGGTTGCGAAGTTGGCATCCTGGGTCTTTGATCAGCCCGACCGGCTTTGGGTCCGGTGGGTAAATTCCATCTACCTGAAGGGCCGTGAGTGGCGTGATTATCAACCTAACACAGATGTCACCTGGGCTTGGCGGAAGATTTGTCATGCTAAGGATAAAATTAAGCATATGTTTGTGAATGATCGATGGCATGGATCGCGTGAATGTTACCTGATCTCGGAGGGGTATGAGGGATTACGGGCTCACAAACCGAAGGTCTCTTGGGCTCGCCTGGTTTGGAGTGGTTGGAGTATTCCTAAACATAGCTTTATCTCCTGGCTCGTGTTTAGGAAGGCTTTAAACACTAGGATCAATCTGAAACGGTTTGGTGTTGCTGAATCAGACCGTTGCTATTTTTGTGAGGCCCATGAAGAGAGCTTGGAACATCTTTTCTTTGGGTGTGCCTGGAGTTCACAGATTGTTGGCAAGTTGAGCCTTTGGGTGAAGAAACGAATACCATATACCGGTACTCTTAGTTGGGCGACTAACATGCGGGGAACGAAGTTACAATGCAACGTTATTCGCGCCGTGGTCAATGCCATGATTTATCATGTATGGAGACAAAGGAATTTGTGCAGATTAGAAGGGTCGGTGCAACGACCTCATCATATCGTTAAATTGATTCAAATGGATGTACGGGATAGAATTATGGCTAAGATTAAATACCCGCTACGGGCTAGAGATGCTAGATGGCTACGTAATTTGACGTAGTCAAACTTGTGTACATTGATTCACATTTTTTAATACATACTTACCCTTTACCAAAAAAATAAATATATATTGATTATAAAGAAATTGATTATAAAAACATTTAACTACAGAAATTGAAGAATGAAGAAATCGAACGAAAAACTAAGATAATTAAATTGAACACAAAACAAAGAATTTTGTTATTTTTATTTTGATGTAAGTTGAGCGTAATTTTTTTATTTGATTTTGTGGAGAGGTTAACAATTTTTTGTCAAAAGAATCCTGTGATGTGTAACTGTTAAGGAATATGAGATTTTTTTAATGTAAAATACTCACATCTTAGCCATTGATCCCATGAAATCTAATGGCTAGCATTATAAGGTAAATTGTACCAAATTTGATCCCGCACCCGTCTAGTACAAGTCTGAATCGTCATCCGAATCGAGGTCCGAAACATCGCCCCGAACGCGAGATCACACCGGCCCTGACTGGGAGGGGGCTACATGAGTGGCCACTGTTATGAAACCAGGTCGGTCCCATGCAGGGTGCCGGGCGGTGCGGACGAACGTCCACAGTTTGGCGACTCCGCTGGGGTTTTGGAAACAAGTTTCCAGCGGTGGTGTAACTCGAACAAGATCGGTGAAGCTAATTTCCTAGTTCCCTGCTGTGGTCAGTACAGGTTTTGGCCCTAAAAAGCCCACCCTAACCGATATTAGGACCAATCGACCTCTTCACGGCAAGATCCTTATGGACACACGGGGAGATCCTCGGTTGACGCTCCGGCCGCCTAACACACATCCCGTGGACATACCAAACGAGTGGTTCTAAGCCGCCGGTACGACACTCATCTCCCCAGGTGACCTGTCGTCACCTAAGCAAAGACTATTCGTGGACGGTAGCCTACCCCAACCTACTCGCGTCTGCATCCTGCATAAGTGTACGCATTCCTAGTTATGTGTAGCGTGTTTAAACAACCGAAATAAAACATTAAAATCTGGATTCAACCACGACAACATATTCAACCGCAACCAACTCCGTTTTCGAAAAAAAGAACATCGTTTTTTCAAAACTACCTTTTGAAGCACCGATGCTCCGGCAAAATTAAAATTATTTTCAAAAGCATTTTAGCACCGTCGTCATGACAAATTTTACACTCACTGCTTCTAAAATACCTTTTTGGGCGCCATCACCTTGAATAATGTAAAACACGTCAACAACGAGGACCGTTAATACCACCGAACTCCCAAATAATGGAATCAAGGTACCCTAAACAGTTACATCTTATTTACAAAAAAACGCTTTATTCGCACATACCGTTAACATAATAAAAACTTCAACCAATGAATTAAAGGAACCCAAAACGGTTATACCCTCAAAACACTTTTCGCAATACATCACTCCCACCGTCGAAATGCCGATTAATGGAATTGACAAGTGTGGGTCACCCATTTTAAAAAAGTTTTCTTAAAACACTTTCACTAGCTAAATTCTGTAGTAAGAATTTAGTCACACCCTCCAAAGCACCGTCGCGGACGTCACGTTATCTCGCGAACACCGTCTCCACCGCACATATCGAGCTAATTAATTAATAATAGTCTGGGTAAAGGCACGACCTCATCATTTTCAAAACCGGTTCCTTTAAGAGCCGTACTTCTTTTGTAAACCCATAATTTGCACTTTTGCTATCGTCAAGTTCTCAACACGCACGTAGCAACACATTTTCATATCACAAACGATGTCACTACATCATCGTAACACCGATTTTACAAACCCTCCCTTTCGAAAGAAAAGGTTTTATTTTCAAAGAACCCATCTATTTTCAAAAGCATCAAAGCCCTTTTGATTCTGAGACGGGATCGAGATCAATTCCTCACGTCGTACAACCGTGTGATTAACTGTCCGTGTTAGTTACTAGGGTCGCCTCTGTTCGAGGTTCTACATTTCGGGTCGTCTCATCTCGAGAAGTCCTCTTCTTTAAGTCTCGCTCTCGAAACTTGTGTCAAATCATCTCGTCCCAGAGGCATAAGTTTATTAGGCGCTTCGCCGAATACACCAAGAGTCTGAAGTACCTGAGTCCCTAAACCGATGACCGCAAACACGCGCAAATCAAGGGTCTCGCTTCTGCGTTGCCCGATTACGGGCATTCCTCAAGTCTCTAAGTCGTCCGACGAATCCGTCCTGACCTCCGACATTATCTTGCAGAAATCATTTCCCAACATGTCTTCAGATCCGGAAGTAATCGAAAACCACTGCATCGACGTCAATACCCTAACTGAAGTGGTTCATGATGTCCGCACCTCAATAGTCCGCCTGACTAGCTTTGTTCGTCACATCGATAGCCGCCTCAATTTCCTCGAAAGTGAAGGCACAGAGAGCGAAGCAAATGCTGGTTCGATCAATTACCATACCCACACCCCGAGCGGGTCATCCCGGTACTCCATACGGATAAAGTCACCTAAGACCAACAAAAGAATAACCTCGATGCCCCATAAAACACTACCCAGCAAAGCAACAACATCCCGAAAGGAGTTTACCAAAATACGGAACGAAGAACTCACCCTAGATACAGCTTTTTCGTAACTCATCGTACACTGAAACTCTCAAACACCTAGTAGATCAAGGGTTGCTGAAACCTCTAGGTCCCACTCCAGACCCATCGGTTGGTAGGCGAAGCAAAACTTGCAGTCCTAACGCCTACTATCTCTTCCATCAAGGAAATGGGAATGACACCGAGGCATGTTTGTGGACATGACATAGGTCCACCCCGACGCGGCCACGCGCGGGTTTGGGGAGGCGAATGAATCTCCATATGAGATGGTCAAATTGAAATTTAAATCGAAGTAGGAGTCGCCACCGAATATTGTGGTTATTCGGAACCGTTCGAGCCCACTCTATGTCGTAGTGGGCCGTATACAAAATACGGCCCATTTCCGATGTCAGAGTTTATTGGGCTCGTCCCTTTGCATATCGATACCGATGCCGACTGGGCGGTTAATCGTATATTGAATGACTCTCGTAGCCAATGGATTCGGACATCCGGAAACCATGGTTCTGAGTAAGGGGTGAGGGTACATGTTGGGAAGTTCACTAAGAACACCCAACCCCGCCCGCACTTAGCGGCCTTTACTAGGATATCGTTCGTTTTTGGTGTACACGGGTTAGTTCGACGGTTGAATGATATGCAAACATTATTTTCCTAAGCATGTGAGAAAAATAAAGTGGGTTGCTAAGTCGTTTAATGCATGTTAAACTAATAACGTCAAAGTTATTTTAGCATGTGAGTTCGTTTTAGTCTAATAAAACGATAAAAACAAATAAAAAGCTACAAACACGAGAAAACGAGTTAGTAACGGTGAATAAATCGAATAAAAAACATAAATAAATAAGATGCATGATTTTTAGAAAATATTTATGACACGTGATTGATTAGCACGTGTTGACCGAGGTCGAAAAAAGAATTTATTGAAATATGTCGCGAAAGTCGCATTTTAATATGATGTTCGAGAAAGAATTAAAAATAGAAAACGAAGAAAATAAAAAAAGGAGGGGAGCCGTGAACCGGCTGCCGCGCGGGTCGCGCGACCCGCGTGGTAGCCCGTCGAATTTTTATTTGTCGAAAAGTCGTTAATTCTTATAAATCGCGTACAAATATGGATTAATTTATACTCGATTTATATTTTCGATATTCGTCGTATTCGATATTCGATTATGAAATCGATATCGAATAGTCGGAATGATTTTATAAAAAAGTTTTGAAAAACTCATTTTTGAACGAAAATTGAAAAAAAAGAATTTTGAACGAAAAAAAGATGTTAATTTTCTCCGCATTAAAAATCATCGAATTTTGTTAAAAAAAAGTAATGATTTTATTAGCATCAACGAAAATTAATTTAATTTAGTTCTTGTAGGTACGATATTCGATTAGAGAATCGGTATCGTATTTTAAGAACGTTATAAAAAAGTTTTTATCATTGAAAATAAATAAAAATATGATGCGACAAACGACCCATATTAATAATGCGAAACGATCGATAAAAAAAATAAAATAAAATAAAAAAACGGACGAAAAAGGGGAGAAAGACGTGAGAGAGAGAGAGAGAAAGGAGAAGAATCGGGTTGATTTACACCCTCAACCTACATGCTTTAGTTTCTCGGTATAAGGCTCGTCGGACGGTGGCTTAGGCACGGGAGCGTCGAGATGATGCGGGTGAGTTAAGGTGTCGGTTTTTGGAGCGTTTTGTGTGTGTGTGTGAGGCGTGAGTTCGGCCGGGTAACGGGACGAATTCGTCGGTTTTTGGACACTATTTCGGGATTCCTTCGGATGTGGATTTCGAGATTGTTTTTGCTATAATAATTGTGAATGAGTTGCTGAAAAGTTGTAGTGTGTTGATCGATAATGAATGTATCTTTTGTGTTGAATATGAGGTCCTATTTATAGGAATCGAGGTGGTCTTGCTTGTGTGACAAGAAACACCGGTTTGGATAGGAAACACGAGAGTTTGTAAGGAAATAAACTTCTCGTTTCTTGGTGAATAAGCCAAGAATCTCGGCTGGTGGGGAGGTATCTCGGCTGTTTCAGCCGAGTATCTGAGCTCGGGTGATACTTCGTTTCGGTTTCCGGATAGAATTCCTACTTGAGATCGAATTCTATCCTTAAACGAATTTGTTTAATATTATTGAAGGCTGATTTTTGTAGTGATTGAGTCCGAACTGGACGCGTAATGACACGGCCAGATCGTGTGACTCGGGAAAAAATATCTTTGACCGGGTTTGACTCGGTCGCTAAAAGACGGTTTTACCCCCGGTGTCAGAATCGACCCAAATTAGTCTTATTTGACTCGAAACGACCCACTGGGCCTGAATTTGAGGTCCGTTTTGTGAGATTTGTACTCCTTAATAAGCCTAAACCAAATGTCCATGATTTCGAGCCCATATCCGAGTCCATTAAAGCACGTTTGCGTCCTATCATCATCGGGTGTTTGGCGGGACCTACTATAGACACCTGACGGTCAAAATGTGGGTGTCTACAATGTTTCACACTGAAACACGTCATCGAAGACCTGATCGAGGCGGGAACATTCTCCCCCGCAAAGCAGCAAAAGGCCGACTTCACCTTTTCGGTGGTCGAGGGAGAAATAGTGACGTCGGTAGTCGTCACGATCCACTTTAAACCCCTCAATGAGTCGCCTCGGAGAACTACCTCCAAACGCCCCTCAAGGGGAACGTCCTCGGAGGGTTATGACGGACTCTGAGGCCCGGAGAACATGTGTGGTCAGTGTCACGACGTGGTGGAGTCATGGTAGTCGCTCCCTAGAGGCAGTAGGCCGATCTTAGTCAAAGTCTAGTATGTCTGTAGGGCCTAGACTTAATAATAATAAATGCTTTTTTTATCGATTCCGAAAGGTGCGAGGGGACTTGTCTTCCACCTACCCACCAAACAAAATCACGGGCATCTAGCCCGTTTACTATATCAATAAAATAATAGTTCCTTTTTACGAATACGCCTCGACAATTGCTCAATTTTCTTTTAACATACTTTATCGCTTGAAACTCGATATTATGCTATTTATTGATAACAATTAACTAAAGCACAAGTGCTGCAACAAACGGCCCACTATAACTTCACCCTAAAAAGAGACCAGGAACAGCTACCCTAATTTCAACCCACAACGAACCCTAACCAAAAGGTGACCATACACCCATATCAATCAAACTAGACTTCCCAATTACCAACAACGCAGCCGAATATGAAGCCTGCCTAATAGAACTAAAAGCCGCCGTAACTCTAGGAGTTAAATACCTTAGAGTACACAAAGATTCATCCCTAGTAGTCAACCAAGCAACAGGCACCTGGAAAGTCTATAGCGAAAGCCTATCCCCGTACCAAACCGAAATAGAAATAATAACCCGCCTACATCTACAACCTCGAAACCGACGACATCCTCGAAGAACCCTGGTACAAAGCAATCCTAGACTTCAAAACCGATGGATCATACCCACCCAACACAAACAGCAAAAACAAAAGAGCCTTACGAATATAAGTCGCCCATTACGTTCTAAACCAAGGTCTACTATACAAACGAACCCCACAAGGAATACTCCTTAGAAGAATAAACAAAACCCAATCCGAGAAGGTCATGGAAGAAGTACATGACGGGGAATGCGGACCCCATATGAGCGCACACCTATTAGCCCGAAAAATAATAAGACTAGGTTACTACTGGGTTACCCTAAAGACCGACTGTCGGCGTCACGTCCGCCACTGTCACAACTGCCAAATTTTTGCCAACATCCGACACTTACCACCGTACCCACTACACACCATAACAACACCATGGCACTTCTCTAATTGGGGAATTGACATCGTAGGGAAGATAAACCCGTCTGGAATCGGCGGACACTATTTCATACTAGTGGCCGTCGATTATCTTATAAAATGGGTAGAAGCCACCTCTTACACCGTACTAACCTCCAAACAAGTAGTCAAATTCCTACAAAATAACATCACCTGCCGATACGACATACTCCACGAAATCATCAGTGATCAGGAGGCTTCAGGGCCTGTAACAGCCCTAAATTTTCGCAACCAAAATAATAAACCAAAACGGAAAACTCAAAGCTGTTACTCCACACTTAGCTTACCGAGCCAAGTGCAAGGAAAAGGATAAATAATAAATGAATAAAAATAGAAATTTGATAGCTAATAAAATAGAAACGTTGCAGCGGAAGTCTTAAGTCTTACAAAATTCAAAACGGTTTAAAACAATAGCAAACCAATAATAATAAATCCAATAATAATATAAATAGTTTGGAGTCAAGTTAAATAATAAAAGTCCTTCCTCGCTCAGCATAACCCGATACCAGAATGCACCCATGCAGCAAATCAAGTGTACCTATCAGCTGTACCCAAAAACACAAATAGGTACAGGTTCCAGCGGGGGAACGACCCAAAACAAAAGGACGTCAGCAAATCTGAGTAAAAGTATAATAATGTAATAATTCGTGAAATAATAATAATAATAATAATAATAATAATAATAATAATAATAATAATAATAATAACAATAATAACAACAGACTGAAATCAGAAATAAAACCATCGTTTAAATACCAGAATACCATAAAAATAATAGTCAAAATCAAACCAACCAATATATATATTTTTCGCAACCTGTGTGCTAAGGTCCTACCCTTGCACGGTCTAGAGGTAACCACATGTGCTTAGCTAGACTCATAATAGTGCGCACCTCTCACATTTGGACAGTCAGTAGTATGAAATTGCCAAAGGAGAAAGTCTAACTCCCTAGCGAGTGAGGGCCGGACAATCCTCACTCAAAAATAGTTTCGGAACAAAGTCCCAGGAACGTCTTAGACGCACCTTAAAGTCGTCTAGACCAACAGAGCTCCCAGAGTCTGTTATAAGTTACCAAAATTTTACCAAAACAATACCAATGTGTGACTTGTGTCACAAAATTCAATATCCAACATTACGAGAATTATAAAAATATTTACGAATGACAAAACAATTTACGAAACCGTTATAAAAATAGATTTTGATCCGAACATGCTCTTTACTTAAAAGTGAAAAGGGTAAAACGTCCTTACCTCTCGAGACGGTCAACCCAAGCTATTATTATCCCAAAAATTCCTTCTCCTCGAACCCATAAGCTACAAATAATGTAAATGTTGTGTGCTAAATTTAGACCATTTTTCCCTCCATTTAGACCCGTTTTTCCCTCGTTTTGCGAGTTTTGAGTGCGATTATCGCCATATTTTGTGTACTTCTCGCATTAGCGTCCCTCTTGTGCGTTTTACGTGTTTTTGGTAGTTTTTCTATCAATTTTGATAGGTTTTGCTACAAAAATCACGATTGAGCTTCCACGAGCACAAGAGAAGGGAAAACCGTCCAAAGAGCAAAGCACACAACTTAAAGTTTAAAGCCATCCGATCGAACAAACGAAGAATGAGACAAGACTCGAGGCCAGAAAAAATGACCGGGCGAAATTTCACCCGGTGAGACACCACCGGGCGAAATTTCACCCGACGGTAAAAATTGCCTCCCAAAGAATTTCCGAGAACTCCCCACCGGGCGAAACTGACCGGGCGAAATTTCGCCCACCGGGTGAAATTTCGCCCGATGGTGAAGACGTGCCGAAAACGCGAAAAAAGAAGAAAATCTCACCGGGCGAAAATTTCACCCGATGGGAATTACTGATGAGTCCGCAGGGCGAAGTTTCACCCCATGGAGATGCAAAGAGAGATTGTCTCACTAATGGAGCATAAAGATGGATTTGGGCTTTAGGTTAAGGATCCATTAAGAGATTACTATATATATGTTACCCTAATTCATTGCCTAAACTCACCTCTCCATTGTGCTAAGGAGGGAAGACATTACACCCTTCCACCATCTTATTACACCATCAATTAGTAGTAGTAGTAAAAAAATCCTAAAAAATTCCTAGTAGTTTATAAAGTAATTAGTAGTAGATCTACACAATTCTCATCAACAAGTGTTTAGATCTCAAGTTTGTAGAAGATTATCCAAGTTTTGTTTGAAGATTTGTTGGGTTTTATTGGAGGATTAGTGACAAGTTCTCCATTTTATTCATCAAAGATTCAATCTTTATCTATGATATCTTCTTATTTCTTATAGATCTACATAGTTGGTACAATTCTCTTCCACTCTCTAATCTCTATTTAGTTTTTGTGATATTTTCTCATCATCATCTTGTTCAAATCTAATTAATATGCATGTTGTGATGAATTTCCTAATGAATTGTGAGTAAATTTCTTGTTGGGGAGTTTAGGGATGAGGGCTTGGTTTATTTGAATATAGGGATGTTGGTGGGTTGCTTGCATGTTGGTTTATCTTATTTATGGTGTCATGTCATTGTTGTTTTAGTCCGGCCAACTAGACCGACCTTGACTAATTTCTATCAATATGGGGAAACTCGGGGTAGAAATTACCATAACTAGGGACTTACCCTCATTCACCGCGATAGCGGGTTTTTAGGTGAGTTTATCGATATTGTGACAAAAACTCGATCCCGACCTTCTTAGACCCCAAGTACCGAATCCCGACTTCTCCCTAACGTTTTTCCCTAAATTGATCAACTCTAAACCACCATCGCACTAATCCCTCTAGTATAGACTCGACCTCAAAATGAAAACTCCCCTTCCAAGGCATCGAACACGACACTTTAAGCTTCACAAACACACACCGTTCCCTGTGGACCGACCTCGACTTACCACGATTACTTGTTTGTTTTTGTGATAATTCCGAGTCTATAAATATCGTTTGATCCCCGTCCTTCGCTAAAACGACCGATCCGATTGGGGCGCGATCAAAATGGCGCCGTTGCCGGGGAACGGCGAGTAGTTGTTGTGTTTTTAGTTGTTGTGTTTGATTCTTTTCTCTTCTCTCTTTTCCCTAGTGCCGCGAGGTGCTAGGAGTCTCACCGTTTAATTGAGTTTTATGCCCAGGAACACGTCATCGCCCTTGTGGTTCGATCCGGAACCGGAAAGGACTTTTAGAGCATTGCGTTTTCGAGGAAATAACTCAACCACCATCATTCCACATCCTTCATTATCACCTCCTAACCTTAATCCCATCCTTCCACATTCACCTTCTACACCTTCTACTTCACATAACCCCACTCCAAACAATCCTTCTACACCTTCTACTTCACAAAATTCACCACCACCACCACCATCACCGAAAACACCACCACCAATTCCATCCCCTCCAAATTCTCCAAATTCTCCAAAACCACCAAATCTAAATCCACCATCACCACCAATCCAACCAATGGCGACTCTAGGTTCACATTCTCAACTCACACATGAAGAAACACCTTCTCCCGTCGATTTCGGAGAAATTCCCGAGAACTACGAATTGAAAGCTTCTTTGACCAATGCGGTCCAACAAGACACATTTCACGGCTTTTCTCAAGAAGATGCTCAAGAGCACATCGCTTCATTTAAAGAAAAATTAGTAGGAGCACGTCTCAATGGGTTAACTTCATGCCAATTGCATCGCTTATTATTTCCGAAGACCCTAAGAGATGGAGCTCGTAGATGGCTTCAAGGCCATCCCGCTAATACTTTCACAACATGGGCTCAACTATCTAATGCCTTCTTGGAGAAATATTTTCCGCCGTCAAAGACTAACCAATACCGCATGGAGATACAAACGTTCAAACAAGATGAATTTGAAAGCCTAAGCGAGGCTTGGGAAAGATTTAGAGACTTGTTGCGCAAATGTCCACATCATGGAATACCCGATTGGCTAACTACCCAAACGTTTTACAACACCCTTTCATCGAGAACCAAGGAAAACCTCAATTCGGCCGCTGGAGGAGATTTCTCTTCTATCACCGATGAGGCATCTAAGAATCTTATTGAGAAGATGGCAATGAGTGATTCAAGAATGGGTCAATCGAGGGATTCTCAAAAGAAAATTGAAGTGAACTCATCTACGAGTTCTAATGAATTGAAACTCCAAACGGAACTTGAAGAATTGAAAAGGAGAATGGATGCTATGAATTCTAAGCCCACTCCTAGAGGTATGTACCAAATTCAAGGGAGTGTTCCTCCAAGGCAACCATCACCTCCAAAGTTATTAACATGGGAAGTTCAATGTGATCATTGTGGCAATCATGGCCACGACTCTAGCTCTTGCATTCCTAATGAAGAAGTCTATGTTGAAGAGCCAAATGAAGTTCAAGCTATACAAGTATATGGGCAAAGACCTCAATTTGATCCCTTTTCTAATACTTACAACGCCGGCACAAGGTTTCATCCTAATTTCTCTTATGGAAATCAAAATGTTCAAAATCCGATGCCGCGCGCCCAAGTGAGTCAAATGAGGCCATTCAATCAAAGTCAACAAAGGCCTTTTAACCAAGGACCTCCAAAGATGCCCCCATATATGCCTCCTCATCAAAGGAGCAACTTCAATCAACAAGGTAGCAACTTCCATGTTCCTAACAACTACAACAATTACCAAAATCAACATGGTAATCACTTTAATCATGGATACAATCAAGGGTTCCAAGGAAATTCTCATGGTAACCAAGGTTACAATCAACAATCATTCAATCAACCCTCTCAACCTTATGGCCAATCAAGCAATTCTCAATTTGGTCAAGGAGGACCCTCATGGGAGAACTATAATGATTTGCAAAGAACCGTTGGCCAAATATGGAATGAACATCAAGATACCAAGGCAAGGCTAAAAGTTTGGGAATCACAAGAAGCAACAAAAGCCTTAGCCACACCAATTCATCCACCCCATGGTTTGCCCGGTCAACCCCAAAACCCAAGAGATCCTTCGCACCAAGCAAATGCCGTAATTTTGAGAGGTGTCAAAGAACTTGAGGACCCATACAAGAATTTGAACTTGAACACCAAGACTACCCCATCCAAGGTTAATCAACCAAGTGCACCACAAGAATCATCTCCCTCTTCCCCCAAACAAAACCGGGGAATACAAGCGGAGTTTGATATCCTCCAAAATGCGGAGAATGCACAAAGAGAACAAAGAAAGAAGAAAGAGCAAATGGAAGCCGAAGAAGCCAAAAGAAAAGAGGCGGAGCGATTAGCCGAAGAAGAAGAAGAATCCAATGTTCCACCGCCTCCCACTTTTGTCCCTCCATTGCCTTTTCCCGAGCGAGCTAAGCCACACAAAGAGAATGCTCAATTTAGCCGTTTCGTGGATATGTTGAAGAAAGTAGAGGTAGCTTTACCTTTCACCGAGGTAATTTCTCAAATGCCCCTCTATTCTAAGTTTCTGAAAGATGTCTTGACTAAAAACAGAACCTTAGAGGACAAAGAATGTGTCTCTCTCACGGGTCATTGTAGTGCCATTCTTATGAACGAAATGCCAAAGAAACTAGATGATCCCGGTAGTTTCTCCATCCCTTGTCGGGTAGGAAATGTTGTTGTTAATCAAGCTTTATGCGACCTAGGGGCTAGTGTTAGTTTATTGCCCTATTCAATTGCTAAGAGAATTAGGGTGGGGGAGATGAGACCCACTAGCATGTCGATTCAACTTGCAGATAGGTCCGTCAAGTACCCACTTGGGATACTTGAGGATGTACCCGTTCAAGTTGGCAAATTCTTCATCCCCTCCGACTTTGTTGTCATGGATATGCCCGAAGACACTATTATCCCCATTATCTTAGGTCGACCTTTTATGGCTACCAGTGGAACTATAGTTGATGTGAAGAATGGAAAGTTATCATTTAACATAGGGAACGAGTCAGTAGAGTTTTCCCTTTCTCAAGCTCTTCAACAACCAATGATTGAACAAATGAATTCCATTGAAGTTATTGATAGTTTGGTTGAGTATAGCTTGATAGATGATGATAAGCAAGAAGATGAACCATTTGACTCTCCACCTCTTGAAGAAGAATTTTTGCATGATGAAAAGGTAGAACCACTACCGGTGGGTAAGAGTATGGTATCTTCTCCTCCTAATCTTGAACTTAAACCACTCCCCTCTTCCCTCAAATATGCTTTTCTTGAAGGAACTAATTATCCCGTTATCGTCAATGCTACCCTTGATGGACCTCAATTGGAAAAACTTTTAATTGTTTTGAGAAAGCACAAAAAGGCCATCGGGTATAGCATTGCCGACCTCCAAGGCATAAGCCCAAACGTTTGCATGCATAGGATCATCCTTGATGATGACCACTGTCCTTCGGTTGAGGGTCAATGTAGGTTGAACCCCACCATGAAAGAGGTTGTCATGAAGGAAGTCCTCAAGTTGTATGAGGCTAACATTATATATCCAATAACCGGAAGTAAATGGGTTAGCCCCGTACAAGTTGTGCCGAAAAAAGGAGGAATGACGGTTGTTAAAGGAGAAAAGGGTGAGTCAATATCTACCAGGACTATTACCGGTTGGCGCATGTGTATAGACTATCGAAAATTGAACACGGCCACCATAAAAGACCATTTCCCCCTTCCATTTATTGATCAAATGCTTGAGAGATTGGCGCATCATTCTTATTTTTGTTTCCTCGATGGTCATTCCGGATTTCTTCAAATACCTATTCATCCCGATGACCAAGAGAATACCACTTTTACTTGTCCCAATGGCACCTATGCTTATAGAAGGATGCCATTTGGATTATGCAATGCGCCGGGAACGTTTCAAAGATGTATGATGGCTATTTTCTCCGATTTTATTGAAAAATCCATGGAAGTTTTTATGGATGATTTTAGTGTCCATGGTACATCTTTTGATTCTTGTCTTGAAAATCTTGATCAAGTGTTAGCTCGATGTGAAGAGTATAGACTTGTTTTAAATTGGGAAAAGTGTCATTTTATGGTTGAACAAGGTGTTGTCCTCGGTCATATTGTTTCTAATAGAGGAGTTGAAGTCGATAAGGCGAAAGTCTCCGTGATTGAGAACTTGCCACCACCTACAAATGTCAAAGGGGTAAGGAGTTTTCTAGGTCACGCCGGTTTTTATAGACGATTTATTAAAGACTTTTCTAAGATTGCTAAGCCTTTGACTTCTTTGCTTATGAAAGATGCACCTTTTGTTTTTGATGACTCTTGTCTTGAGGCCTTTTGTAGGATAAAGACCGCTCTCACTACCACACCGATTATCAAAGCTCCCGATTGGAATCTTCCATTTGAAATCATGTGCGATGCATCCGATTTTGCCGTTGGTGCCGTTCTAGGTCAACGGGTTGATAAGAAGCTACATGTGATTTATTATGCAAGCAAGACCCTAGATGAAACCCAATCGAGGTACACCACAACCGAAAAAGAGATGCTTGCCGTTGTCTATGCCATGGAGAAATTTCGAAACTATGTTACCGGTTCCAAAGTCATTATTCACACCGATCATGCGGCGATTCGTTACATCATGTCCAAAAAGGAGACAAAGTCCCGACTCTTTCGATGGGTGCTCCTTTTGCAAGAATTCGACATTGAGATTAAAGACAAAGCCGGATCGGAGAACTTGGTAGCGGATCATCTTAGTAGATTAACGGTAAGTAAAGAGAGCAATGAAGAAGATGGTATCCCCATCAATGAAGCTATGAGAGATGAGGCCTTGATGGCCGTTGAAACTATTACACCTTGGTATGCCGATATCGTCAATTTCTTAGTATCACAATTTATTCCGGACGATTATTCCAAGTAAGAGAGGAAGAAACTACGTTATGAAGCCCGACGCTATTATTGGGACGAGCCTTATTTATTTCGCCGATGTATAGATGGAATTTACCGACGATGTGTCACGGCCGAAGAAGGATATAATATCGTGAAGCACCTTCACTCGACATCTTATGGTGGACACTTGGCCAATCAAAAGACAATTGCCAAGGTTCTCCAAAGCGGGTTTTGGTGGCCTTCCATGTTCAAAGACATTCGAGCTTTCATTCTCACATGCGATGCATGCCAACGAAGCGGCAATATAACGAGAAGAAATGAGATGCCCCTTCAACCTATCTTGGAGATTGAATTGTTCGATGGTTGGGGCATTGATTTTATGGGTCCGTTCACATCCTCGTTTGGTAACAAGTACATTCTAGTGGCGGTTGATTATGTCTCAAAATGGATCGAGGCCGTAGCTTCCCCCACCAATGACTCCAAGGTTGTAATCAAGCTTTTCAAGAACGTAATTTTCCCAAGATTCGGTATGCCTAGAGCCATAATTAGTGATGGAGGCTCTCATTTTAGGAAAGATACCTTTGAACACCTTCTTAGGAAGTATGGTATCACCCACAAGATGTCCTTAGCCTACCACCCTCAATCAAATGGGCAAGCCGAGATCTCCAACCGTCAAATCAAGGGAATTTTAGAGAAAGTTGTAAATACACACCGAAAGGATTGGTCATTGAAATTAAATGACGCCCTTTGGGCATTGAGGACGGCTTACAAAGCGCCGATTGGAACCACTCCTTATCGTCTTGTGTATGGTAAAGCTTGTCATTTACCGGTGGAGCTAGAACACAAAGCCAAATGGGCAATCAAAGAGCTAAACTTCGACGAGAGTGTTGTAGGGAATAATCGCCTTCTCCAACTACAAGAATTGGAAGAACTAAGACTTGAAGCCTACGAGAACTCGAAGATCTACAAAGAACGAACTCGCCAATGGCACGACTCTCGAATTCTTTGTAAGGACTTCTTCGTTGGTGATAAGGTATTACTCTTCAACTCTCGCTTTAAGCTCTTCCCCGGTAAGTTGAAATCAAAATGGTCGGGTCCATTTGAAGTGACCGGAGTGCAACCATATGGATCGATAGAGATATCTAGCCCGGAAACCGGGAAGTTTATGGTTAATGGGCAACGTTTGAAGATTTATCATCCCGGTCATATTCGTGAGACCTTTGCTACTATGAAGTTTGGTGAGCTCCCATCGGGGAGCGTTGTTTGACCCCCTCTCGAAATTGATGTAGGTTTGGTGGTATCCTCAACAACCACCTTGTATATATGTATCATATTTCTGTGAGTTTATTAGTTTTGTTAGCTTGAGAAGATTGATTGAAAATTGGATTTCACTATGGAGCTAAATTTGGATGAAGACCAAGCATTTGGAGAAGTTATGGAGCTTAAATCGAAGACCACAAGCATGTTTGTGGGAAATATTGATTATGTAATGTGAGTCGAGTCATATATTTGAATCTCTAGGTGACTATTGAAGAGCCATGAAATGGCAAGGCGGAAAAACGCAGCAGGAAGACCGCCGGGCGAAACTTCGCCCGGTGAGACTCGACCGGGCGAAATTTCGCCCTACGGAAGAGTTGCCAGAATTGCCGAAATCGAAGAAGTTACCACCGGGCGAAATTTCGCCAGGTGAGATTTTGACCGGGTGAAATTTCACCCGGTGGAAAAAGACGGCAAAATTGATTTTCACGACGAAATGTCGTCGGGTGAAATTTCACCCGATGGTGCCCGACCGGGTGGAATTTCACCCGGCGGTGTGTCTTGGCCAATCACCTACACCTTTTACTCACTACATTTTCACTTTCCCTCCAACAATTTAACTCAACATAACCTTCCCTCCAAATATTTTTACACCAAACTTTTACCACCAACTTTAAAACTTTCACTTTTCCTCCTCAAACACCCTTATTTATACCACCTTTTTCACCCTTTCACCCATCACTAAATCATTACACCACCTTCCATATACCATATTCAACCTCCATTCACAACTCCATTCCATACTTGGGTGAATATTTATTTTGGGTTTTTGAAGAAAGGAGAAGCAGAAGTTTCGGGACTATTCTTGCAAATTCTTACTATGGAGACAAGAGCCCAAAGAGCCGCGCGTAAACAAGGTATGGCCTCGACTTCTAATCTTTCTAAGCATTCATCTTCTAGTAAGTCCGCTAGGCCTAAACTTTTACCGTGTCCAAATTCACCCCTTGCTCGTACTTTCTTTGAAAAAGACGTTCAGAGTACGAGATGGCCTTGTCCATTCACAATGAAAATTCTAGGAATTAAGAACGATATTATAGAGTTATCGTCTAGAATTGGTATTAGTAAACTCCTTGGTTTTGTGCCCGTCACAAACAAAGACTTGACTTGTGAGTTTCTAGGTAGTTTTACAATTGATAACCCGACCGCACCTAAGGAATTCAAATTTAATTTGTTTGGTAGAAATCACTGTTTAAATATTTCCGACTTTAGCTTAGCTCTAGGTTTGCCCTCATCGGGTACCGGACTAAGTAGACCCCTAAGTGATTCGCGAAGTAGTGCGACTAGGAGAGACTTGTGGAGGCGCATAGCGCCGGGTCAACGTGATTTTGAACCCAATTCTAATTTTACCGCTGAAATCCGTAACCCAGCCATTCGTTATTTCGCTGAATTCCTTTCTCACTGTCTTTTGCCATCTACCGAAAATATCATTAACCTTAATATGTGTGTCTTACAATTGATATGTGACTCTTTACTCGGTAACCCTTATCCCCTTGACCTACCTATTGTCGTGGCGTTACACTTTCATCAAATTATCATTGACCAACGCCGCTCTGTCGACTGTGGTGGTCTTGTGACCATAATAGCAAGAAATTTGGGTTATTCGACCGACCATCTTAAACCACATGACCCCCGTGTCTGGCTTAACGAGGATTATTTCCCTACTTGGATATTTAATGTGCCTGACCACCGCCTCGTTTCTCTTAGCCATGACCGAGCCTTAATTGTCCCCTGCAAAAATCGAACCAATATTTATAACCGTCACAATTGGGACCTACCTCCCGGTCCCTGTGAATTCCGACTGAACAACTCGGGGGATGTAGGAGTTTGGGAGTATGCCGGTGACGGAACTCCCACGGCCTCCTTTGCGTCCAATGACTATTCAGACTAGACCCCCTTACAAGAGTCGGTAGATAATTTGGTTTGTTTGTGATGTGGGTATATATGTGTGGTTTATGTCGGTGAGTCTTAATCATTTTCAATTGCATTTGAACTAATGTTGTTCCTTATTCCCTGTCCCATCATTATAATCATTGTGATCATTTTATCTTGAACAAAATTGCAAGTTGTCCCACCGTTCCATCAAATGATTTTTGTGGCTGTCGCGGCCTTGGTATTGCTCCCGGTCTCTTGGCGATGTGATTACGCCATTGACCCTTTTGAAAAATCCAAATTTTTAAATCAAATTTTTCTCAATTTTTCTTAATCCGGGCTAGGTGACGTGACTACGCCTACGCCCAATTTTTTCACCCTTTCATTTTATTTTCTTTCATTTTCATTTTCTTAGCCACTTGGCTAGGGTCTAGGTGATGTGATTGCACCTAGGCCCGCCACTATCTTATCGTTTTCTTTATTTTCTTTTCATTTTCTTCTTCTCAAATTTTCGAAAAACACAAAAACTTTCAAAATTTTTGAAAAACCCAAAAACATTTAAAAATTATAAAACCCAAAAACATTTGAAAAAAAAAATCATAAAAATCCAAAAAGATTTTTCTTAATTTTCTTTTCCATCTTTTTCGCTCTTCCCTACTTGTCCATTGAGAACAATGTACAGTTTTAGTGTGGGGGAGGAGACTATCTTTTATTTTTCAAAAATCTTTTCAAAAATCCATAAAAATTTGAAAAATTCGAAAAATCAAAAACATTTTCTTTTTTTTCCTTCTTATTTCTTGTTATGTTTCGTGTCCCGTGTATGGTCTTGTTCTCTACTCTTACAGGTAACCACCACCTTAATAGCGCAAATTGAAGAGATTATGAAAGCACCCGCTTGGTAACTTCCTTCCTTCTTTCTTCTTTAACTTTGTAGAGGAGTTAGGTTGTTGCTATTGGAGGCTCTCGAAGTTGAGCATTTTGGTGTTGTGGTTTATGCTTGAATGTTGATGGAGTATGGAGTTCATGACTTTACTTGTGTTTTATTTTATTTGTTTTTCCTTTTCGTATGTTTTGTTTTGTTTTGCTTTTGTATAGTGTGTCTAGGACTAAAACTTTTTGAAAACCCGATTACAAACTTATTACAAGAGTTTACATTCCATTATAAATAACCCATCGTAGATTTTGGACCTTAGTCTAGTAGAATGACTCTTAGGCAATGAATTTGTTGATCCTTTAGCTTTGAGTCCACCTTTTCTACTAGAGGTTTACTTCGGGGTTTGCATTTGACCACCTTGACCACCCATGGAGGAGTTAGGCCTTGGTTCCCGCATCCCGTTTTCTAGGTGACCTTGCTCGAAAGACCATTGCACCTTTAGTCCAAATCTTTTCCATCTTTTGTGGGTTATCCGGAATGGCGCGCGTTCTCGATTGCCTATTTTTCCTCCACCTATACAGCATCACAATAAGTTTACAAAAATAACCTCCAAAGCTTGGTTACGAACCACATCAAAGAGCCAAAAAAGGGCAAACCAAAGCAAGAGAAAAAGGGCACAAAAATATGAAAAACAAGAAAACAAAGGAGAAGAAAAGGAGCTTCAAATGAAAAATCAAATTATCAAAAGTGTCTCCTTCAAAAAAAAAAAAAAAAAAAAGCCCTTTGATCGATTCATCATCGTGAAGTGCCAACTAGACGACCGAGTCCCGAGGTCGGAAGATAGCGGTGATGAGTTGATCCATCCCAATAATTGTAAACACTCCACCTTTTTATTTGGGCTAATTTAGGAAATTCGAGTTTTGGAACGACCCTCTTGGCTTAGCCAAAGAGAGCGGGACCGCACTTACCTACAGTGTCGAACGAATCCATGGTTCACTTTTTCCACTCCGTTATACGCCCCGTAGTACCCCTTTAGAAGATTAGGAGGACCTGGCTAAGTTATCAACATCTATATTGCTTAATTGTCATAGTATTAGGCTTTGGTCCTTGTTTACGTGGGTGATTTATCTTGGAAGTCTATTGTCGTTTTAGGTAAGTAATCGGTGTCTTTCCCCGCCGTCTCGATGAGGGATTCGGTGTTTTATTTTTGCTTTGGATGCGTCTATTCTTTCGTGTTATGTGTTTTTGTGTGTTTAGTCGCATCCACCATTTTGAGCAAGCCCCAACTTGCCTTGCATGGGAGTACTTTACCTCATGAGTATTTCGATGTGAGTTGAAGGGACGGAGCGGGCCCGTTAATTGCCCCGTATCGGCTTAGCATAGTCTAGCTAGTAGTAGTAGTTTGTAATTTCTTTTTTGGGTCTTTGCTTGAGGACGAGCAACGATTTAATGTGGGGGAATTGTTTTGTGCTAAATTTAGACCGTTTTTCCCTCCATTTAGACCCGTTTTTCCCTCGTTTTGCGAGTTTTGAGTGCGATTATCGCCATATTTTGTGTACTTCTCGCATTAGCGTCCCTCTTGTGCGTTTTACGTGTTTTTGGTAGTTTTTCTATCAATTTTGATAGGTTTTGCTACAAAAATCGATTGAGCTTCCACGAGCACAAGAGAAGGGAAAACCGTCCAAAGAGCAAAGCACACAACTTAAAGTTTAAAGGCATCCGATCGAACAAACGAAGAATGAGACAAGACTCGAGGCCAGAAAAAATGACCGGGCGAAATTTCACCCGGTGAGACACCACCGGGCAAAATTTCACCCGACGGTAAAAATTGCCTCCCGAAGAATTTCCGAGAACTCCCCACCGGGCGAAACTGACCGGGCGAAATTTCGCCCACCGGGTGAAATTTCGCCCGATGGGGAAGACGTGCCGATAACGCGAAAAAAGAAGAAAATCTCACCGGGCGAAAATTTCACCCGATGGGAATTACTGATGAGTCCGCAGGGCGAAGTTTCACCCCATGGAGATGCAAAGGGAGATTGTCTCATTAATGGAGCATAAAGACGGATTTGGGCTTTAGGTTAAGGATCCATTAAGAGATTACTATATATATGTTACCCTAATTCATTGCCTAAACTCACCTCTCCATTGTGCTAAGGAGAGAAGACATTACACCCTTCTACCATCTTATTACACCATCAATTAGTAGTAGTAGTAAAAAAATCCTAAAAAATTCCTGTAGTTTATAAAGTAATTAGTAGTAGATCTACACAATTCTCATCAACAATTGTTTAGATCTCAAGTTTGTAGAAGATTATCCAAGTTTTGTTTGAAGATTTGTTTGGTTTTATTGGAGGATTAGTGACAAGTTCTCCATTTTATTCATCAAAGATTCAATCTTTATCTATGATATCTTCTTATTTCCTATAGATCTACATAGTTGGTACAATTCTCTTCCACTCTCTAATCTCTATTTAGTTTTTGTGATATTTTCTCGTCATCATCTTGTTCAACTCTAATTAATATGCATGTTGTGATGAATTTCATAATGAATAGTGAGTAAATTTCTTGTTGGGGAGTTTAGGGATGAGGGCTTGGTTTATTTGAATATAGGGATGTTGGTGGGTTGCTTGCATGTTGGTTTATCTTATTTATGGTGTCATGTCATTGTTGTTTTAGTCCGGCCAACTAGACCGACCTTGACTAATTTCTATCAATATGGGGAAACTCGGGGTAGAAATTACCATAACTAGGGACTTACCCTCATTCACCGCGAAAGCGGGTTTTTAGGTGAGTTTATCGATATTGTGACAAAAACTCGATCCCGACCTTCTTAGACCCCAAGTACCGAATCCCGACTTCTCCCTAACGTTTTTCCCTAAATTGATCAACTCTAAACCACCATCGCACTAATCCCTCTAGTATAGACTCGACCTCAAAAAGAAAACCCCCCCTTCCAAGGCATCGAACACGACACTTTAAGCTTCACAAACACACATCGTTCCCTGTGGACCGACCTCGACTTACCACGATTACTTGTTTGTTTTTGTGATAATTCTGAGTCTATAAATATCGTTTGATCCCCCGTCCTTCGCTAAAACGACCGATCCGATTGGGGCGCGATCAGTAAACTGAGTCAATATTTAGCTATATCCTCCAAGACTAACCAAATAGTCCGACATCCCATTTTTTCAATCACTAAGTAATACCTAACAACCAAGAAAATTTTCTCCATCTCTCTAATCCAGTTATCTAGCTCAGTAGGATCCCCTTTCCCAGTAAAAGATGGCGACCTCTTCTTCTGTACTGCTTCAGACATCCCAGCAATAGTAGGTGTAGGATCGTTTTCATTCTCAACCCTCTCATTAATATTCCGCGCAACCGTAGTCATTTGTTGCACAGCTTCGACAAGAACTGTGTTTTGAGCTATAAGTTGCGTCACCATAATAGTCATATCAATATTGTTGTTTTCATTTTCCCTTCGTGGAGGCATGGTTACTATATATATAAACAAGATTCTATTAAATATTGACATAAAATCGTTCTATCACTAATAATATCACAAATAATAACATAAGTAGCATTCACAGTTCAGGTAAGGGTAATACCACAAAATATTATCATGTTTATACAAATATGAATATATAAATCATGTGTATGCAATGCACCCAAACCACCCAACACTCTGTTTTTTTTTTTGAAAGACAGAAATAATTTAATTTTTTTTAAACCATTTCAAATTTTGAAAAACATTTTGGAAAACCTATTACTCTGATACCAACTGTAACAACCCTAAATTTTCGCGACCAAAATAAAAGAATAAAACCGGAAAACTTAAAGTCGTTACAGGGCCGATACCCAAAAACTCCTAGACAAATACAAAATCCAAAGATACAAATCCTCACCCTATAGACCTCAGACAAACGGGGCCGTGGTGGCAGCTAACAAAACCATCACCACGATCCTTAAGAAAATGATAGATAACTACCGGGATTGGCCAAACAAAATACCCTTCGCATTATGGGGATACCGAACCTCCTACCGAACACCCACCGGAGCCACACCCTACTACCTAACCTACGACTCTGAAGCCGTGCAACCCATAGAGTTAGAAATACCCTCATTGAGGATACTAGCCGAAAGTGGCATTCCCGAAGAAGAATGGAACCAAAAACGTTACGATGAGCTAGTACTCCTAGACGTGCATAGAATACAGGCACTGTCTAACGTGCAAGCCTACCAATAACGTATACAACGAGCCTTTAACAAACGAGTCAAATCCCGAAACATACATGAGGGAGACCTAGTAGTCAAATCCATTAGAGCACCCCTTCCCGTCAACCCCAGAGGGAAATTCAAACCAAACTGGGCAGACCCCTACCTCGTCAAGAGAATACTCTCGGGGGGCGCCGTAATCCTTACTGACCTATACGGTCAGGAATTCTCAACCCCAACCAACATGGACCAACTCAAACGATACTATCTCTGAACTCCCCAACAACCTCATCCTAATCTCCGACCTAGGGTGAAAACCCACACAAAACGCTTAAAATCAATTCATATCGATAATTGACATAACGAGTCTAAAGCAAAATCACTCACATCTAAGAATGAACTATGAACATGGTTTGATTCCGTCTAAACACGGATACGTAAGCAACCCTTCCAAAGGTACAACCAACAAAATGACAAAATCAATTACTCGATTCACATGCAAACCGGAACCTCTTCTCGTGTTCCGGCTAACGAGTGATTTCAATGGCGAAGCACAAACGACGAGCCGAGGACAGAGTGAAAACCCGAAAGGGCGCTCCGGGTAAAATGAATAAACGAGTTGCGAGCTGTCGAAAAAAAAAATGACGAGCCGAGGACGGAGCAAAAGCCCAAAAGGACGCTCTGGGCAAAATGAAGAAACGAGTTGCGAGTCGTCGGAAAAAAAAAAAAAAAAAAAGGTGAGCCGAGGAGGGAGTGAAAACCCGAAAGGGCGCTCCGGGTAAAATGAAGAATCGATTTGCGAGCCACCACAAAAATACAAAAATAAATTTGGTTCTCATTAATAAAAAAAAATAGTTAAATTGAGCCCTTGTCGAGGCCTTTACATCAAGCATCCGAAATCCGGCTATCCCCTAAAATGACAGCGTGTCAAAACACTACAAAAACTAGTACTAATACGCCACATAATATCAATCAATAGAACATAGTACAAAACGGCTGGGCTCTACCTGTCCAACTTTTTTTTTTCACCCATCGTCATCTGGGTGTGCTTGTTCGGGTTTTCTCCATCGACCCCTCCTAATGCAAGCTTCCACCACCCCAGCCAAAGGCGAGCCTAGCCAATTATTCTTCTTCTCATCACTCACAACACGAGTCTCGTCGGTCTTGGCCCGTATAGATGAACTGACAGCACTAGGATCGGTAACGCTGTCTTTGGTCATGCACTTAGTGACGTCTCCTTGAGTCGCCTTATTATCCTCTAGCACCACGATCTTTCTAACCTTCGACTTGATCTGTCCTGACGGGTGTTCGTGAACTCCCCGCCGGAAGGAAGTAATGTCGGTTGGTCGAGCAATCTGTATAACAACGGGGCGTGAAAGTTTATGTTCCCAAGATGTCTTAAATTCCCGAAAAGAACTATCCGTTCATGAGTCAAACCTAGGAACACCCCTAGTAATCTCTGAGGTAGTCGGCATTACACCCATTTGGTTCGATAACTCGCCCGGATAAATATAAACCGGATCCCATAAAGATAATATCAACATAGCCCGAGTCGAGGATGAGAAAGGAAACCCGGCTTGTCCGCTGATATGCCACCACGGGACCGTCCACCTGATAGCCACTTGCCCACTGCCCAAGTAGGAATGCCATCCTCCCTCGGTATGACCGTCGCTCCATGCCTGCACCATCTTGCAACCCGTAAAACCTTTATAACTATAACCCTTAACGGACCGAGGAGGGTCGACTAAACCGAGCCTCTCTTGTAGCCAAACCTACACAAAACCCAACACAATGTCGTATTTTCGAACTATGATAGGTTTAAAAAAAACAACAAAACAAAAAAAACACAAAAATAAAACCCCACATACCTGCAAAATGATCCTAGAACCCCGAAAAGAAGCCCGATGCAGCCGGGCACGAGAGTCGAGACCTAGAACAAGCTCACCCAAAATGAGTAAAAAAGGTGATCGCCCATGTTCCATCCCCATTACAACGTCTAAAACCAAAGGGATACCCCAACCCTCATGCACTAATGGATCCTCAAAGAGATAGTAACAAGTCACCGCAATATTAAAAGCCCATCTACAAGCAAGGGGTGAAATGTCACGAGAACCCACTTGTGAGAATGTCCTAAATAACAACTCAAGGTCAATACCGTCCCTCCCAAAGAAAACCTTAGCCTCCTCTAGCGAAGAAAGGTCCAAGAAGTGGCGAAACCGTTCCGTAAAAGCATCGTCTCCCAAAGGCACAGAAGGTCGAACCGAACATCACCCGCCTATAACATCTAGCTCCTCGGGAAGAGGACAAACCTTGCCTCCGGGGAATGTAAAGACATGTCTTTTTACATCCCAAAAGTTAGAGCATGCTAACAAGAAGTCGTCTTGCACCTTAACTCCACTTAACGCAATAACCATCGACAAACCGTCACTTGGACAAGCCTCGAAGTCACATTTATTAAAATGGTCCGCCCACTCGATTAAGAGATTCCCGAAACCCAAGATGAGCCTAAACAATACAAAGAAGCTATAGACACACTATTGGTATTTTAGTATGTCTAAAACAAGCACCTATAACCCGCATATATAGCCCTAAACCCACAACGATTAGGAAACTACGAAAATTTCCATAAATAAGAGTTGGGTCGCCCGAACCCAGGCGCCCAAATATTGTACCGCCCGAACCCGAGTGACCCAGTTTCCAACCGCCCTAGCCCAAGCGTCTAGACAAAGGCCGTCAACTTCCCTAGTACCCAAAAGTCATTACGCCAACCCCGGCTAACCACAACAAATATCACCTGACAAACACGGACATCGGGAATGACCTTCCGAAGTCTCCAAAACCTTTCCCGAAAGCCAAAATATCCGGTTCAAGAGCAAGAAGGTCACGCAAACAACAAATTCCACCCGTCGGATTCACCAGATTTAGACGTCTTTTCATTTTTTCTTTTAGGTTGGATGTAGCCTTTAACGGCGTCGTGGAGTCGCGTTTGTAGCCTAGTACGGCATTACCATGAATATATAAAAGTGGCCTAACTTTTTTTTAAAAAAAATTGGTCTGACCTTTCATTTTTGCCCCATTCTAAAATATAAATGTCGAGACGACTTCACTGGTCTCCCAATGCACTCAATCAAAACATGTCAACTTTTTAATTTTTACACATGTCGAGTCAAGCATTTTAATCGACTTACTACTTGATCTAACTCCCGGCTCAAATTAACGCATTTCAAAGAATCCGAAATGCATTTTTCATACTCTCATGCAACCCTAACGCATCTAAAACATACTAAAACTACGAGGAAATTGCAAACAAATCAAACCTGAAGTGATTACTTGTCAATCTAGGTCAACACTTCACAAAACAAAGACGCAAGGCTAAACTAATTAATTCAGATATTAAGAGTCCTCAAAATATACAAAATATACAAATCCATATACAAATCGAGTTCATAAACTAGGGAGGACCCCTAGAAGCCACGCCTATAGCTATCACGAACTCAACGATGTCGTCATCCAAACCTAAGTCCTCCAAAACAAAGGTAGGAGACTCACTACCATTCATCCCCGACAGCATGTCTAGAGTAGCTATCTCGGAAATCCCTCCAACATCCTCGGTGGTACCTGTAGCATAACCCTCAGCCTCAAACTCCCTCTCCATCTCAACCCCTTGCCTGGCCTAGCCCTGCGCTGAGGTCTCACCCTAGTACCGAGCCAACCGCTCCTTAAGTTGGGCAATCTCGTAGTCCCGAGATTGCAGGAGCTGTCTCGCATCAGACACCTCTGCCTTGAGCTCGGTCACCCGAATCTCCAGCTGCCCCACCATGTCCGGGGTATCCTGCAAATACACCTATGCCTTAGGAAAACATACAAACAGCCTAGAAAACCAACCCTAAATACACATACTCACCGATCGAGGCCCCGAAGTATCACGGGGGACTCTCGAAGCATAGGCCGGGAAGCAGTTGGCAGCCTGCCACAACCGCTGATGGCAAGCTGGCGAAACCTGAAAGGTGAAACCATACGAATTAGCAAAACATTACCTAACCCTTAGGACCCAAATCCAAGGCAAAAACTGAAACTTACCCGATATACATCGTCGCGCCACTCTATCTCGTAGTCCATCTCCTCGGCAGAACACGGGGGGAGAGGCTCAGTGAAAGCTACCCTGGCTGCGTCTAACCTAAGCAGCGTCAAGGGAAGTCTGGGGGGTGAACAGCATCAGCCGGATCGGCCAGCTAAAGGAAAAAGCAAACTAGTCAAAGAACAAGTAAACATTAAGCCATAGAACAAAAAGAGCCCTAAAACAAAAAACAAAAGTCGAGTACTCACCACGAGGTGGTGGCAAGCTAGCCGCTGGCTGACGTGAGACAGGTAGGAGGCGCCAGGCACCAGTAGCGCATCACCTTCTTCTCCATCCCTACCCTCGAGGACCTCTGCAGCGGTCGGTGGTCTAAACATGGTCCGGGGAGGATTAACCGGCACCCTGAAATAGTCATATAAACACTGATGCACCAACCGTTCGCCTAGATACCACACCGGGTCAAACAACGCGGGAAGGAGCATCCTCCTGTAGCTCCTAGGCCTCAACTCCGTCGTCACATAGCCAGGCACACCCTCATAATCGGCCCAAGGACGGGCCACAAACTACACAAACATAATCGACACCTCAGTAATCCTGAACCTAGGACACTATTAAACAAAACGAGTCGTAAGAAGGAGACTTACATCCTCGAGGCCCATCTGGTTCACCAGCACGTTTTATGTCGGGTAGTGACTCGTCGTACTCTTGGCTTGAGCCAGTCTCCACTCGATCCCTGCCGGAAACCTAACAAGACAAGCCTACTTTGTCTTAGGTGCCAATCGAGGGAAATAAAAATAGATCCAAGCCTGCAAAACCCAAAGAAAAACATCTTAGCAAAACTAAACCAAACTAAGCAAAACCCGAAAATCGAAGGTAAGGACAACCACTAACCTCCAATACGAGACCTGGGCCCACGATGGGCAAAGCCGAGGCCGATTCCACCTGCAATGGCCTCACCATGACTTGCAAGTAGCGAGTAATCTCCGTGAAAGTCGCGGTTACCCAATCAAAACGTCCCAGCTGATCTAGATCAGCCAGGAAAGGCAAAATCCTAGTACTAAACCTCTCGCCCTTATCCGTGAAGTGGGTCGATCCTAGGAAATACCACAACCACAGTCGGGCATCCTGCTCCGGCGTGTTGGGTGCTCGACCCTCTAATACCGCCACTCTCTTGAAGTGGTCGGTAATGTACAAACTCACCAGAGCATGAGGCGTACTATAAGCCTCACGCTCCAAACAATCCCCTATCCATCCCCGGACCTCATCGCTATCCAACTTAGGGCCCTCGGCAGCCCATCCAATCACCTCCGGACCCCAGGGTAGGCATGTGATAACCCCAAAGTCCTCTAAGGTCATCCCGACATCCCCAAAAGACATGTGGAAGGTTGAGGTAGTGTCGTGAAAGCGATCTACCATCGCTCTAATCACCATAAGGTTGCACTTGGTCTTGTAACCTACCAACTGGGCCCAGTGTCCGACTACGGAACCCAGAGCCATCCTCGCGATAATCTCCTTTGCCGCGAGGCTGAGCTTCTGATAATATATCTCAAGGCATGTCGTAAAACCCGAGAAGGTCCTCATCGGACCTGGGGGCTGCAAACCGAGACAATACAAGCATAAACAAACCAAACCAAACCAACCAAAACCAAATTTTAAAGCCCAAACCAATAAGCACAAGTAAAGATACTCACCAGACCGCGCACAATACGGTGAGAAACGTGCAAGTCAGGACGAAACAACAGTTGATGAGCGTCCCAGTCTCGAGCCCGCTGAGGATCCTTATAGCCAATCTCCTCATTCTCTTGTGCGGGAACCGGGACATGAGCCCTCCTAGCAATCGTCTCAAGCAGCCTACGCTTCCTAACTCTATTGAAAGCGGGCTCGTTTATGGCCTCGGGATCATGACACTGCGACAGAATGCTTCGTCGTCTCCTACGAATCCTACGGGGAGTTAGTGAGCTTGTCCCGGCGGTCTCGCCGCTAGTACCAGTCAAAGAAGCTCCCTTAGGACGCTCTGTATCATCTCTAGCTGCAAAAACAAAGAAAAAATACAAAAATCCATGTCTCAGGTCAGGCTAAAACAGCTCAAACAGGTCAAAATAAGGTCAAATATTTGAAGGGCCCGCTACACCCATTTTTGATCCCGGTCACAATAAAAGTGGTTTCGCGGAAGTCCGACATCGTTACGACACCTTTTGGTCCTTCGTAAGTCACACAAAACCTCACGGAAGGCCCTAGAGGTCATTCTAACTCACAAAGGTCGACATAGAAAACACCCACAATGTCACAAACACTAATCGAGCAAGATTACGAAGGGCAAATATGGGAATAACCGGGAGAACGGTCCCTAACCCTACCATTTCGGATTATCCCCATATGAGGCCATTAATACACCTCAAGACCTCTTATCAAGCGTATAACTACCCTAACAAGCTCTATTCAACCCTAATTTAACAATGGGATCAAGCACAAACATCGAAACTTAGCAAATTCAAAATGCCCAAATCGATTTTTTAGGATTTTAACAAAATCAACTCAAAATCAAATTAAGAAGAATCGATAATAGACGAGTAAGGAACACTTACCCGACGTCGACATATTCGTGTCTGGCAAAAATTGAGACGGAAATCCACTGAACAAGTCGAGAAAGCAAGATTGAGGCAGAGGGGTGCGCGCGTCTGAGTTTTGGAACGAATGAATCGTTCGTCCTCCCTTTGCTGATTTTAAAGGGGTTTGACCCACAGGAAACCAGGCGCCTTAGGTCGCGCGTCCGTTTTCTGAACCGCTAGGGGCTAGGCGCCTGAATTTTAAGGCGCAGCGGGATGCACGCTTAACTACTCGACTCAAGATTAAAACAAGAACAAATGAAACGCGTTATTTAGCGACCGCGAAGCACACACACGCAAACCAAGCAAATAAACAACGACAAAGCAATTTACTAACCGATACCGGCAAAGCAAGCTTATAAACACCCTCTAACCGAAAACTGTCCAACGAAGTAATAAAACAACAACAACAAGCACAAGATACCTTGACTAACAGGAATACTCATACTCGAGCACATAATAAATCCGAGTAGGGCAAGCAAATCCGAGCAAAGTCCGAACAAATCCGAACACGTAGCAAATCCGAACAAAACAAGATAAATTCGAACGAAGCAAAACAAATCCGCAAGGCAAATTTAATTAAATAAATATCTTTTAACATTTTCGAGCCTAACGGGTCTTAGTTATCCTGAAGGCAATTTGTGTTTGAGCGGATACTTACACGCTCAAACACTTTCGAGCCTAACGGGTCTTAGTTATCCTGAAGGCAATTTGTGTTTGAGCGGATACTTACACGCTCAAACATTTTCGAGCCTAACGGGTCTTAGTTATCCTGAAGGCAATTTGTGTTTGAGCGGATACTTACACGCTCAAACATTTTTGAGCCTAAAGGGTCTTAGTTATCCTGAAGGCAATTTGAGTTCGAGCGGATACTTACACGCTCGAACATTTTCGAGCCCGACGGGTCATAGGCATCCGGAAGGCAAACCCTTTTACATTTTCAAGCCCGACGGGTCATAGGCATCCTGAAGGCAAATCTTTTTACATGTTCAAGCCCTACGGGTCATAGGCATCCGGAAGGCAACTTTTTTTTACATTTTCGAGCCCGGTAGGTCATAGGCATCTGGAAGGCAAATCTTTTACATTTTCAAGCTCGACGAGTCATAGGCATCCGGAAGGTGAACTATTTTAAAAAAAGAAAAAAATCCTCGAGTCTAACGGGTCATAGACATCCTGAAGGCAAACTTTTCAAATTTTCGAGTCAAACGTGTCATAGGCACCCCGAAAGCAATTGTTCAAGTGGATACTAACACACTAGAGCATTTGTTAATCCAAGGCTGACAAATCATAAATTCATAAGCATTCTAAAGGCAAAACAAACATCTTCATGGCCAACAAGTCATAAGCATTCGAAGGGCGGTCTAAACTTGAACGAATTCTTATACATCGGAAAAGGCAAAACCCATGAACATAACCAATCCAGAACGAGACAGCAAGCACAGGATCCGAGCTCCGGTAAGCAACCGCAGGCAAGGACGTCAGGTATTATTTCTAAGCCTTGGCTGGCGAGCCTCAATACGTAGTCAAACGGACTCAAAATGGCCCGACCGAATAGCCACCATGTCGTAATCCTCGATTGACCTGTGCGGCTATACTTTGACTTTCGCCTTGTCCAAGCCTCAGTCAAAGTAGGGGTTTCTGTAGACACCCAAATTTGGACCTGGTGGCTGCAGGAGTGCCCAACAAACATACGATGACGATCGGACTACAACGCGACACGAGATTGCGATGTTTTAGATAGTTTTTCTATAGAACGGATCAAATAATTACTCGAAAATATTAAATTAACATCAAGGCATCCTTAGTCGTGTCATTATGGTCGCATCGACACTAATTAGAGTCAATTCCGACACCGGGACTCCGAATCGGTCACGGAATACGAAAAATCAACCCAAGTCAGCACACCGAGCCAAGCGAACCTAGGGATGCACACCCAGGGCCCACTCGGCGCAACGGCGTGCTAGGTCAAGGAGAAGACTTAACCTCCAAGCTTACAAATGATACGCATCTTCTCAGTTTTGGAAAGTTTCGAAATCGTATCTTCAAAATCCCAGGCGCCTCACCCTAGCGTCTTACTACTCGTGCACCGACCCAGGCGCCTGAGTTCTGGTGCGCCTGAGCTCAAGCGTCTCACAGGGCAATTTGAACTATGCAAGCAACTATAAATACCCCCTCATCTCATTCATTCGATACAACTTCTCATATTCTCTTCTCCCTTCACTCATTACGAGTTTCTTTTAGCTTGGGCTCGCACTCCGACACCCAAAGCTAACGATCCACTCGATCGTAGTCCCGATAAGCGAAATCGACGCTACACCTCACCTTCGAGCAGTCCACTCGATCCCGAGGTACCTGTGTTCGACTAGCTACCCCGAGTCTAGCAGCGGAAGCTTGCCAGATTAGCCGCAGAACCAGCCGTGGTAACGGAACTCTGCCGAAATCACAAGGCAAGCTAGGAGGATCCGACCCTTGATGTCGAATCGTCACTAGGTTGTCATCTAAACAAAAATTTACATTCTTGTACTTTTATTATGCACTACGATAATGTCAAACGTGGACACTAGGTCCATAACACGTACTAAAACACGTTGTAGACACCCAAATTTGGACCTGGTGGGTGAAGAAGTGCCCAACAAACACCCAATGACGATAGGACTGCAACGCGACGCGGGTTCGCGATGTTTTAGGTAGTTTTTCTATAGAACGGAAAAAAATAAATTACTCTGAAAAATCCCCTATTCACTAAAACAAAAACCAAGGGGCAAAGTAGTCATTTCAACTTTCCCGCCTAATTTCAACCCCTCATTACCTAAATTGGGCTTGAAAAAAATATTGGATTTTTTTGGTCCAGATTCATCACAAGCTCAATTGTGCATGTGTAATATCAACCTATACAATAATCAAAGCCCTTATCCCCTTTATACTAAAAGGATAACACTATCTTATGTGTCATCCTAACATTGAATTTTTTTCCCTCCAAACTTCAATTCTCAATTATGGAATGAAACAAATAATTAAAGGAATAAATCAACAATTAATTCATAGAGTATTTAATTTATAAAATTCTAATTATACAGATTAGCTTTTATGATAAATCACAAAAATTGAAAACCATCTTTATACTAAAACAATAACACTAGCTTATGTGAAAATTTAACACTATCTTCGAAAATATTTGTTGTATTGCAAGCTAAGTCTATAATTATAAAATTTTAGTACTATGAGAATTTCTTTTGATAAATTATGTCATTAAATTTCTTTTGAAATAAACATTCCTATGAGAATAATTGACAAAAAATAGTCATATTTTGATAAATATTCAAAAGAGAAATATGGATGTCCCGAGAAGCATGAATGACATATATATACTCTGTATCTTAAAAAATAAAGGCTGTATTTTCTTTGGAATACATATTTCATGATATTAGTTAAGGTCCCTATTTTAATTAGTTTAAGTTCGCTCCACATTTCATTCAAATTCAAATGAAAAACATGAAAAAATAATGAAACGTAAAATCGAAATTTAGTTAGTATAAATAATTAACTCAAAATTAATTTTTTATAGTATATACATATTACATACCGTGCTGGGCACGGGGTCTACACTAGTTAAACTAACATGATGGCAACCTTAGTCGTGATGTTACGGTCGCATAGACACTAATTAGAGTCAATTTTGACACCGTTCCCCGAGTCGATCCCAAAACTCAAACCGAGTCAGCACCGCGCCAAGCGTACCTCGGGATGCACACCCGAGGCCCACCAAGCTCACAACGCTAGGGTAACATGGGGAAACCTTAGTCCCTAAGATACATATTATACTCCTCCCTCTCGGTTCTGGAAAGTATCAAAATCGTATCTTCAAAACTCCTCACGCCTGAACCCAGGCGCCTGAGTCTTGGTGTGCCACAACTCAGGCGTCCATATGGGTGACGAGGGCTGAAAACACCTATAAATACCCCCCCTTATCTCATTCATTTGACACATAATTTCTCAATTCTCTTCTCCCTCCACATTCTCGCTAAGAGCTCGCACTCCGACATTCAAGGCAAACGATCCACTCGATCGTAGTTCCGATAAAAGCGACATTAACGATACTCCTCACTTTCGAGCACCCCACTCGATACAGAGGTGCCTGTGTTCGACTAGCTCAAGTCTGGTAACTAAGTTCTGCCGGATTAGCCGCAGAATCAGCCTATAGTAGCGAAGCTCTGCCGGAGTAGCCGCAGGAAGGGTCAACGGTAACGGATCTCTGCCGAAGTCACTTACTAAAATACGTAACGTCCCAACTTCAACCACAAACACTAAATCACACTGAATTGACCCGAGTAATTCCGAGATCCGTTATCAGCTATTTATGCACCGTCTCCCGTTTAGTGTATACTCCGAGGGTGCAATTCCGCACTACATGATTTACTTACATTCGCATTTACAGTTTTTCGTATGATTTATTGCTTTTATGACCTTATAATCGCATGCTAAATCACCTAACACGGAATTCAAAACGTAAAATAACTAAAACTGAACAAAGTGATGGTCGGGTTCCGTATTAGTTCGAGTGCTCGCCTTATTAGGTTCGACGCATCTCTATTAATACCGAACCGACGCATCTTAAGCAGAATACCAGGTAAGGTATACCACGAGAACGACTAATATCTGTATTATCGTGTTAAAACTGACTTGCTAATACATATTATATTAGTACTCTCTACTCTCCTACGTGCATCTTTTCATGGCCTGCTTGTCACGTGAAATCACATGCAAATAATGTAAACACAACTACTTTGACGACAAAACTTACTTGTCCTTAAACAACCGGCGTAGCAAAAGATATAGGGTGAAAACAATGGATGTTACAGTATTTCTGCCACAACAAAATAACTAGGTTATCAGCCCACCGATTGATTAGTAGAGGTCGCTATAGTGCGGGCGGGATTGGGTGTTGACATTTATCCGATGTTGGCTTTCCAATATCATTCCAGGCATGAAGTGCTTAAGAGTACAAGTCTTTATCTTTAGGTCTCGTGCCTCTCAACTTTGAGTCGGCAAGGGATCAAAGTTGACTTGAACGGTTTTCGAGTCCCCATAATTGACTCGGTGGCGACTCCAAAAATCGGCAACGAATTCAGTTCACTGAAAAGGTCGTTTTACCAAACAAATCGGCCTTTAAACATTTACAACCACGACTCGATCGATTCCAAACGGAAACATGGGTGCCTGCACCCGTCTAGTACAAGTCCGGATCGTCATCCGAATCGAGGTCCGACTCATCCCTCCGTACGCGAGATCGGACCGGCCTCCGATAGGGAGGGGACCGCGTGGGTGGCCGCCGCCACACGTTGAAAAACCGGGTCGGTCCCGCGCGGGCGCGCGGGGCGCCGGGTGGTGCGGACGGACGTCGACAGTTTGGCGAATCTACTGGGGACTTAGAAACAAATTTCCAGTGGTGGTGTAACTTGAACGAGGTTGGTGAAACTCATTTCCTAGTTCCTAGCTGTGGTCACTACAGGTTTTGGCCCTAAAAAGCCACCCTAACCGATATCAGGACCAATCGACCTCTTCGCGGTAAGATCCTTAGGGACACACGGAGAGATCCTCGGTTGACGCTCCGGCCGCCTAACGAGTACCCCGCGAGAATAATAAACGGGTAGTTCCGAACGGACGGTATGACGCTCGTCTCCCCAGACGATTTGTCAATGCCTAAGTGAAGACTATTCGTGGGCGGTAGCCTACCCTAACCTAATCGTGTTTGCATCCTGCATGAGTGTATGCATTCCTATTAATGTGTAGCGTGTTTGAAATAAAACAAATAAAACACTAAAAATCCGGATTCAACCACGCCAACATAATCAACCACACCCAACTCCGTTTTCGAAAAATACCTTCTCTTTTCAAAACGACCTTTTAAGCGCCGATACCCCGGTCAAATCGTGATTTCCAAAAAGGGAAAAACATTTTTAGATGTCGTTATCCTGGCAAATTTTACACTCACCACTTTTAAATTTTTTTAATGCCATCACCTTGGCCAAAGTAAAACCCGTCAACGACGAGTACCGTTAATATCACCAAGACTCCCGATCAATGAGATCAAGGTACACCGAACGGTTACATTTTATTTCAAAAAAAAATGTTTTTTTTTACACACATACCGTCAGCACAACCGAAGCTTCAATTAATGAAGTCAAGGAACCCAAAACGGTTACACTCTCGAAACACTTTACATTCCCCCACCGTTAAATGCTAGTTAACGCAACCGACGAACGTGGGACGCTAGTTTTAAACCTATTTTCTAAAAAAGAAAGCTTTTGTAAAAACACTATTCACCACCTAAATCCCTTAATAAGGATTTAGTCACACCCTCAAAACACCATCACTAGACTTCATGCTCTACCACGAGCCCCATGTACACCACAAGTATCGAACTAGCTAATTAATAGTAGTCTCGATAAAAGCATCACGTCATCATTTTCAAAACTAGTTCCCCTAAGAACCATGCTCCTTTCAAAAAAAAAGAAAACCATTTACACTTGTTGCTATCGCCGGGTTCTCGACGCGCACGTATAGTAACGCACCTTCACGAACGATGTCGTCATGCCATCATCACCCCATTTTTAGAAGTCATCCTTTTCAAAAAAATTCCTCGGCAAAGATCGGTCGTTTTCGAAAAAAAAAAAAACTCTTTGATCCTGAGCCGGGATCGCGATCAACTTCTTACGTTGTACAACCGTGTGATTAACTGTCTGTGTTAATTACTAGGATCGCCTCTACTCGAGGTCTTACATTTCGGGTCATCTCATTCCGAGAAGTCCTCTTTAAATCTCACCTCCGAGGTTTGTGTCAAATCGTCTCGTTCCAGAGACCTAAAACTCAGTAGGCGTTTCGCCGAATACACCAAGAGTCTAAAGCACCTGAGTCCCTAAGCCGATGACCGTATACACACGCGAGTCAAGGGCCTCATTTCCGCGTCGCTCAATCGCGAGCATCCCTTGAGTCCTTAAATCATTTAGTAGACCCGCCCTCATTAATATTGCCTTTCTACAGTCATGTCGGGAGATTCAAGCATAGACGCAAGTAATCATGGTGGGGACAACACCGGACAATCCACAGATAACACCGTAGGAACCCTCACTAACTTAATCCGGGATTTACAAGCCACCGTTATCACGGTGAACGCATCCGTAAACAGCATAGACTCTCGTCTAGGCCATTTGGAAGATAGGGCATCAGATGAACACCACACCCAGGTCCAAGGAGGCCCTTTTAAATTCCATCCCGTTAGGTGGGGCACCCGTCGGCCTCATCCCTAACGATCCCGTTATCACACCTCAATATGACACCCTCCAATCCGCTATGAACCGCATAGATTTTCTCGAAAGCCAGATGCGCCTGAACCAAGGAAACAACGTCCACCTCAAAAACCATAGGAAATTCGAAATGGTGAACGACCAATTACCCGAGAACTTTTCCCTAGCTGACATACTTAAGTTCAAAGGAATTGAGGACCCCCTCAATCATATCCGAGCCTCTAAGGATTACATGGCCATTAAAGGGGTCAAACCTAGCCTCTTCACTAGGATATTCCCCTCATCCCTAGGAGACACACCACGATCATGGTTCTATTCACTTAACCCTAAGAAGATATCCACCTGGGACGATATCTTCATAGAGTTCGCAAAACAATACGCGGATAACGCCAAAACACAAGTCACCATTAGAAGCCTTGAAGTCCTCTCCCAGAATGAGAAGGAAGGCTTCTCAGAATTTCTGACTAGATGGAGGAAGGTCAGTACCCAACTAATAAACCGTTTGGACGAAGCCACTCTAGTGGAAAAGTTCGTCAATAACCTTAGGCCAGCTTATGCCTCCCATCTTAGGTACCAAAACATCCACACCTTCAAGAATTTATCCACTTTAGGAATACGCGTAGAGCACGATATGAAAAAGGGGGTATTCTCCAAAATAATGGGGAAAGGCTATCAAGGGCCGACCACTTCTACAGGAACCCGGTCCTATGGGAATAACAAAACCGAAGAAGTACACCTAGTCGAACCAACCACCCGGGGAAGAACCAACTTCACCCCTAGAACATTTTCCAAACCAGGAATCACATACACCGAAGCCTTAAAAAGGTTGCACGAGTAAGGAAAGCTCGAACTGATAGGTCTTACTATGGACCCACCCGCGGACAAGAGGGCAAAAACGTGGGATGCTAATAAGTATTGCCAGTACCATCGTGGCAAAGGCCAGGACACAGAATCCTGTTTTCGGCTCAAACATACTATACAAGACATGATAGAAAATAGGACAATCCCTCTCCCCCCACCTGAGAAGCCCAATAATACTACGAACCCGTTTAGCGTCCACACCATCTTCGATGACACTATTGACTGCTCCCACCTTGTCCCGCTGAGAGAGGAGTTCCTAAACATCGAGGATGAACCACACACCCATCCAAAGCCCACACCCCTCGACCTCGCGACAACCATCGAAAGCCTAGCCCGTTTAGTTTCACAAATACACCCAATACTCTTGAGGATTGAGACTAGGATAGCCCATATCTAGGAAAGACTTGAAGAACCTCCCAAACCCCCCGTTTCTGTATGCAACGGATCGATCAAAGAGGAGGGCATAGGTTCACCTGAGACTGTCGAACCCAAGAAGAAGTTCACCCAAATCGGGGTCAGCTATGCACCTGCACTCCGAAGATTAACATCCCTTCGCCTCCTACGACCCATAGGGCCGATGGCCGATCCCCCACTTAAGCATAGATCCCGTCACTGGTCCAAGGGAAGGTACTGCCATTACCACAAGGGCAACGGCCATGATACAGAGTCTTGTATATTGCTAAAAGACAAAATCGAGGGGTTAGTAAAAAAGAGGGTGGTAAAAACCGTACTACTAACAAAAAGACCCACCCGTTTCTTAACGGACAACTCCGAGGAAAGGGGTCTCCGACTACTAGAGCACCTTGGGCTATCTCACGATCAGGCCCTAACAATTCTAATATTTGACGGGCTCCTATACCCCCTAACTCCGACACCTGACCCACCCACCGATAAGAGGTCATCACATTGGAATGGTAACAAATGGTGTCGATACCATCAAGGCCGAGGTCATGACATTAGTGAATGTCGTGAGTTTCGACAGCAAGTCCGTTACCTCATCTAGGAGGAAAAATTCGGGGCATACCCCGAGTACGAGGACTCCAAGACGCTCACCGAGGCCAGCAAGTCCGCACCCGAGTCAGAGTCTAGTTCATCTTAGGGCCTAGGCTTACGAATAATAATAATAATAATAATAATGTCTTTTCTTTTTTTGAGTATAGGGAGGTGCGAGGGAACATGTCCTCCACCTCCCCCCCCCCCCCCAAACTTAATCACGGGCATCTAGCCCGTTTACTACTTATCAATAAAACAACTCTCTTTTTTTACAAACATGCCTCGACAATCGCTTAACTTCTTTCAACAGTTTACTTTAACGCTTAAAGACTCGACACTATGCCACTTATCGATGACAATTAACCAAAATGCAAGGACTACCACAAACAGCCCACCTAGCTTCACCCTAAAAAGAGATCGGGAACAACAACCCTAGGTTCAACCCATCATCGACCCCCTAACCAGACGACAATGAGCTTGCAACGAACGAAGCTCCATCCAACTAGACTTCCCCAAACATAGCCGAATACGAAGCCTGCCTAGTAGGCCTAAAAGCAACCATATCTCTAGGAGTCAAAAACCTTAGAGTACACGGGGATTCATCCTTAGTAGTCAACCAAGCCACGGGTACCTGGAAAGTTTACAGTGAAAACCTAACCCTATACCAAACCCAAGTGGAAACAATATCCCGGGAATTTACCGAGATCGACTTCATACACATACCCCGCGAAGAAAACCAATTCGTGAATGCGTTATCCAAACTAGCCTCACTAATAAACATGCTCGATCACCTTTTCTCTATGCCTATCCGCGTAGAGAGAAGCGGACAGCCAGCCTATATCCATAACCTCGAAACCGACGATACCTCCGAAGAACCTTGGTACAAAGCAATCCTAGACTTTAAAACCCACGGGTCATATCCGCCCAACACTAACACCAAGAACAAAAGAGCCCTACGAATACAAGCCACCCATTACGTCTTGAATCAAGGACTACTATACAAGCGAACCCCACAAGGAATCCTCCTTAGGTGCATAAACAAAAACCAATCCAAGAGAGTCATGGAAGAGGTACATGACGGAGAGTGCGGACCCCACATGAGTGCACACCTACTAGCCAGGAAAATAATGAGATTCGGTTATTACTGGATTACCTTAGAGGCAGACTGCCGACGTCACGTTCGTCACTGCCACAATCGCCAAATATTTGCCAACATCTAACACCTACCGCTGTATCCTCTACACACTATAGCCACACCCTGGCCTTTCTCTACTTGAGGAATAGAGATCATAGGAAAAGTACACCCATTCGAGACGGGCGGGCATTGCTTTATATTAGTGGTCCTCGATTATTTCACCAAATGGGTAGAAGCCGCCTCTTACACCGTACTAACCTCAAAACAAGTAGTCAAATTCCTACAAAACAACATCGTCTGCCGCTACAGTATTCCCCACGAAATCATCAGCGATCAGGGAGCTCGCTTCAGGGCCGACACCCAAAAACTCCTAGATAAATACAAAATCCAAAGACAGAAGTTCTCGCCCTATAGACCACAAACAAACGGGGCCGTAGAAGCAGCCAACAAAACCATCATCACCATCCTTAAGAAAATGATAGACAATTATCGGAATTGGCCAAACAAAATTCCCTCCGCCTTATGGGGGTACCGAACATCCTATCAAACACCCACCGGAGCCACACCATATTACCTAACCTACGGTTCCGAAGCCGTACAACCCGTAGAGCTAGAAATACCGTCAGCAAGGATATTAGCCGGAAGTGGTATTCTTGAAGAAGAATGGAACCAAAAACGATATGACGAGCTAGTACTCTTAGACGAGCGTAGGATACATGCCTTATCCAATGTACAAGCTTACCAACAACGCATCCAAAGAGCCTTTAATAAACGAGTGAAATCCCGAAACATACATTAAGGGGATTTAGTAATCAAATCCGTTAGAGCACCCACTTTCGTCGACCCTAGAGGGAAATTCAAACCAAACTGGGCGGGCCCCTACCTCGTTAAGAAAATACTCTCGGGGGGCGCCGTGATCCTCACCGACCTAGACGGTCAAGAATTCTCAACCCCAACCAACATGGATCAACTCAAACGATACTACCCATACACTACTACAAACTCCTCACTTTCTCTACACTTCAAGGTCGACGCCTTTATAAGCGTCGACCCTATTTTATGCCCCATTTTGACTCTCTACCCCTTCATGCGTCGAGATGGGTAAATTTTTATAATTACTAAAAATTTGAAAAAAGAAATTTGCACTCTCCCTCCCCAAAACTTATTATTATACGCGCTAGGATGAAATTTGTTTCCCGCTTACGTACCTTCATTATCCCCAAATAAACAAAATCACGTAATCAAGCAACATTAATTGTGAAATCGAATGCCCTAATTCACAATCAACAATCATGAAATTTGTCTCACAATCATTATTCCCAAATAAACTTAACTAAATAATCTGTTCATCGTCTCCCGCTCACCCTAATTCCCAATTCACCTGCCCTAATCGATTCTAGCTATTGGATGTCGCACTACTGTATGTTCATCATCGATCATCATCAACGACTTCGTTCAGATCATCATTCACTCTATTAATCATCTGTGTGATTTATACTCCGTTCAACGACTCCGTTCATCATCGATTATCATCTTCTCGTCATCAATCATCTGCGTGATTTACATAATTCTTCGTCAGCAACTAAATAGGTATGTTTCATCCTTGTTAATTAGCTATTTATCCTTCTGATCGAGCATACCCTAATACACGTATGAATGATTTATTTGTATAGTATAATTGATGTTTTAATATAATTAGGTTTTATTGATGTTGTTGCGTCTTAATTAGCGAGTATAATTGGTTGTTGGTTTTCAATTTGTCGATCCTGTTTGCGGAGATTCCCGAGTTTGTGAGAATTGTGTGATCAGAGAGTTATTTTGGTGTAAAAGGGGGGTTTTCTGGGTACAAATTATTGATCAATTTGTGGAATAAAGTATGTTGACCTAGAGAATCATTAACCATAAACCATGTGTTTTAAAGTACTATGGAATTTATAGTTTCTCTCATAAAATATGTCGCTTTACATCGGCCGCGAAGCTTCAAAGATCGGTGATATGTATTGTTGTTTGTGGAATGTTAGTTTAAATTAACTGATTGTTGGTGATTTTGGTGAGCCTTTCCTTTGATTTTGGTTCAGTTTAAATATAGTATTCATATGTATTCTTGTTTGTCCTGTTTGTCTTTATATAGTAGCATGTTAATGGATTTCGGAGTAAAAAATATTCAGAGCTAATGCTAAAGCGTGACGTTAAATTGATTCATTCAGTAATGAATACAAAGCCTTTAAGCTTTATCGATCAAGAAATCAGGACGCTGCACACATAATCTTGTTAATTTGTTACGGAGTATTATAATCCCATTGTTCCAAATGCAAAAACAAGTATTCAGTGGCCATTTAAAGGTGCAGAACAATACTAATGCATTAAATTTATATGCTCGAATAACTCTTGCTAATTGAAGATTATACATGATTTTACGCTCTTTCCGCGTACTCATCCGCAACCTAACATGACACCAAATTAAATCATGTACAGTACTCTAACACGGTAACACGTCCCTATAGAGCGAGTATACCTGGTGCCAAATATCTGTCGTGTCGATTTTCTAGTTTTCACAAGTTTAGCTACTGTGTACTACTGATTGGACTTTTGTAATAATGTTGTGTACTTGCTTGACTGCACATATCGTCTATGCGCCATGACATGGAATTAGGATTCATATATGTTTAAAATAAGAGGATAGTGAGCGGTGCGCTGGCAAATAAAGGAAACCCACTGCCATGGCTTCGCAGGTTACAATATGACGAAAGGAGAGGAGACAGGAAAGGGAAAGGGAGGAACGGATTAACAAGACTGTTTTCCATCCAGCTGAATACTTTCATTTCTCTCCATCCCAGTTTACTAACCAAATAACAAACATTGTTCCTCTCCTTTTCCCTCCAAATTTATCCATGTAAACATGGGGTTAGTGTATAGGGTAAACTCCATCACCGACATAGGTGATGGGAACTGTTAGTGGATGCAAAGAATAACACCCCAATTCGAGGCTTCTCATCACAGCACATATTTGTGCAACTTCTGGTTTCACATCAAACATCACAATGTAACCCTAGATCGCAAATTTACCTGTCCAAAGGCGATCAGTCTATTCTGAAGTACTTGGTTGGTTGTACAATCCAACCTGTTTTCGCAATGCTCCAACCAAATTCGCATACACCCTCATATATAGACCGTATATTTGTTGTCACACGATTAATAAAACTAATCCTGCTGTCGCCCCTGTTTTCTGTAGCTGCTGCACGTCGAGTATATAAATTAAACAGAACAGGTAAAAAGGTTGTAAGTAGCTAAGCAACAATTATATTCGAAACCTGATTCAACGAGGAATTATAATGGAAAGGGATTGATCATGTAGCTAAGCATCCTAAAATTCAAAACCGCCAAATAATGTAATGAATTGTGTAATCGATAATCAATAATCAACAAGAGTTGACATCAAATTGAAATACAAACGAAGACCAACGAAAACAAGAATCCTAAGAAAACTCTTTATCCTAAGAAACCAGCTATATGAGTTGATCGGTATGTTAAATATGATTTTAAGAAACCGCAATAATTTTGTTTTCATGTATGTGATTGATACTTTTTGTGAAATTCAGATTCTATGATTTAATATTTTAATATTTATGGTTATTGATTCTTTATGATGTGTAGATATGGATACTAGTTGGATTACATTGCCAAATGACCACCCCGATTACATAAATGGTTGTATGAAGTTTCTTGAGTTAGCTAGAAGAAATCTAGTAAATGGGAAAACAAAATGCCCATGTAAGAATTGTAAGTTACGTAATCACCTGACACCGAGTGATATAGAGGGACACATTTTGTTCAAAGGGTTTTACCAGAAGTATACAAATTGGTTTTTGCATGATAAAAGAGATGTTCTTGATCATTTGCATGGTGAAAGTAGGCAAGAACCCTTAGTAGGTCGTGATGATATGAAAGGTCTTCTAAATACATCCATCCCGGTCAAAGTAATGAAAATGATCCGCTCATCAATGAATTTGCAGAATGGCTACAAGCACAGGTTCCACTCTTCGTTAGAATTTCAAGATGCTTGAAATAGGTTGAACGTTTCGTACTGATAAGATTGTTTGTTATCATAGGTGCATAACCTAGATACAAGTACCCCAGAAGGACAACTTAGAACAGCTTTGGCAAGTGGTTTAAATCAACATTGCAAAAGAATGAAAGGATTCATGATCAATGGATATAAATTCCAAACGGTTGATCGTGACCAAAATCGAAGAACTCAAAATTCTGGAGTTATGGTAGAAGCTGATGGTGAAACATATTATGGAAAAATTAAGGATATTTATGAGTTAGATTATTTTGGTCAGTGCAAAGTTGTAATGTTTAATTGTATCTGGGTTGACATACATAGAGGCATCAAGAAGTTCGAAGATGGTAGTGTTTGTGTGAACTTTTCAAAGCTGATGCATACAGGCCGGAATTTGAACGATGATCCTTTTGTTTTCTCTTCTCAAGCAAAGCAAGTTTTTTACATCGAAGATGAGATGCACAAAGGATGGTCACATGTAATCAGTACTAAACCTAGGGACTTGATTGATACTGGGGAGATACTTGTTTGAATTGTCTAATTTGAATATTATGAATTTTTCCTTTTGGTTATGCAAATGTTCAGACTTTTTGCTATCCATTTATTGTATTGTATTTTTTTTTTGTTTATGTCCTTGTAATGTAACTTGTTTGCACCATACCCGTAACTTGTAAGATGTGAATTTATGTACTGACTTTCATTTATATTTCAGAATAAACTAAGGAGAATCACGTGAAAGGATGAGTTATCGAAGCAAACGAACAAGGGCAGAAATGATGGAACCTCAACAACCACATGTTCTACCTACGACGCTTCCAACGACACAACCAGCAGCTGTTAATGAAGCTACATCAGAGAGATGGGGGCCATTCTGCCCTTCAAAGAAGGAACAACATTCTGCTGTCAACCCGGATCATCAACATGCAAATCGTATATCCCGTATTTCTTCCCCAAATGTGGAGCAACCTGCTGCTTTAGATGATAATCCACATACAAACGACCAGGTATGCACTTTTCAAGAGCAACATGCTCCTAACTCTTCCCGTCCAAATACCCATGTCACCCTGGCCATTGGACAGCAACCAGACCCGAAAGCCTCACAAAATACAAGCAAGAAAACTCGCCTTTATGCCCCAAACATTGTTCAACCTTCAGCTCTTCGGGATTTCCTCTCAAAATCTCAGGTCAAGCGGACATTTCAGCAAGATCCGGTTGCTTTAAAGACCCACGTTTCAGCGGCCCTACACACCCGAACACTGAACCATGCACAAGACCAAAAAGCAACTCAAAACGCTGGTCATTCTGCTCTAAAAACTGGGCAGCATTCTGGTCTTATGGGTACCGTTTCTAAAACCCAAGTGAGGCGGGCTTTTCACCAACCTCGAGACGCTCTTAAGGCCCCCATTCCAACGAATTTAGACACAAACACTGCAGCCCACACAAGACCTAAGCATAAGTCAAAAAGCATGTTATAGTGCCCCAAAAATTAACCAGAATGCAAGAGACTTTAATGCCCGAGGAATAGTTGTCTCAAGGTCTGATCAACCTTTCGCTTCAAGGGTCCAACAATCAAAGACCCTAGAGAGCCAAATATTCAAAGCTAGTACATCTCAAAAAAATGCGGAACAAGCACAAGAACAGGGAACTAGAAATACTCCCTTGTGGAAAAACCCTTCTACGAACTCACCAACACCAAATTCGCTATTAGAGCAATGTCGAGTTAGTACCTTGATGTCGAGTACTATGAATGAGACACTACCAGACAAGTTTATTGGGATAAACACCAAAGGCTCCAAGTATGTTCATAAGTCAGTAGTTGATACTCGAGGAGAAATTTTCAATCATGAAGAGGCTAGGCAAATCGTTCCAGAAACATTTAGACCAAGACGCCGCAGTGTGGTCCATGATTGGCCTGATAATATAGTCTTTGACGAGCATGAGGAGGTTTTAACTATGGGTATCACTTTCATTCGCTTTTATTATTAATTATTCGTATTCATTATTCATTCTCAGTTATGCAATATATGTGTGAAAAAATCATATATGCAATATTTGTTGCTTTAATGAAGCCTTACATATGGACTGAGTTTATATAATGGAGCGCAATTTCTACTCTAATCATCATGCATTCTTCTGACAATGCAATAAAATACTCTACCTGTTTTATGGTACAAATAAGGCATGAGTCATGTGCCATACGCAAATGAACAGTACATGTTTTATGACTTTTCTGTCCCCAATTGGTTAATTTTTCACAAGCTGATACGCAGTTCCGATATGCAAATGATATTAGTTAATCTTAATTTGTAATTTGTGGTTATATGGAGTTAGGAGATATATGTTACTAGCTGTTAACATCCTAATTAGTTTGTAGTTGCTGTGCAGTAACCAGTAACTTTAAGCATGGATAAATCCGCTCTTTTGTTTGCTTCATATGTTGGCAGATGCAAAAGGGAATTACATTACTATCAAAGGATCAATTCAACCCCATGATGTATGGTATGAGGTTGGTGTGAAGTATTGTGTCACTTTTAATGAGCTGTATCAGCCACTCAAAAAAGGAGGACATATACTTGTTAGATTTATCGGAGATGTAGCGAAAACGGAAAGATTTTGTCCAATTAGACAAATTAATAGGCATCATGTCAATGCACAATACAAAGTCGATATCATTAAGTTAATTCGGGTATGGTTCTTTCATATTAAGTTGAAATATGATTTCATATACTTTCTGTTTGTTTTATGATTTTATTATTTGTTTTATATTTGCAGGGACATTTCGTTATACCAGATGGCGAACGTTATGACGAAGGGATTTTGAAGCGCGTAGGCAAGAGTGTGAGACAGTATAGGCATTACTTGAAGAAGACTTACTTTAAACCCACAAGCAAAAGTAGAGAACAAATTTATCAAGCAGGACCTTCAAAGCATCCTCTTGATAGCTGGATTCACTTGGTCGATTATTGGTATTCCGAAAAAGGAAAGGTATATGCCCAAATTTAAAATTAATTATTTTCACTCGCATCACCGTAATCACATTTTATTAATGAAATAGGTTAGTTGGTAGCTATAATAAAGACGACTTGTGCAATTTTTCGTGTGTGCTGTTGTACGAGGTGCTACTATTTTGTTTTGTCTTATGTTGGTTTTTTCAATCCATAATGCTTGCATATAAATATTTGATGCAGAGATTCGCTGAATGTGGTAAAGAAGCCCGTGCATCGCAAAATCATGTTCATACAACCGGGTGTACAAGCTATGCTAATATACGAGCGGACTTTGTAATTTTTTATTTTATTTTATTTTATCTATATATATATATATATTATTTATCTAGTTTTTATTTATGGATTAGAATTAAAGACAAGTTGAGATAGAATTAAATATGTAGTCATGATGATTAACAGGAAGAAAGGAACAAAAGGGAACCAACTGAGTTGGAGATTTTTAAGCAAACTCATGAGAGAAAAGATCAATCCTTTGTGAAAGACACTATAACAGAGAAGTTTCTGGTACACACATATATAAGTTTCACTTTATCTATTAATCTTCTAAATTGGTTGTCACTTAGTACATCAAGTTCGGATGTTGTTCTTTGTAATATGTCCTGGTATAAATATGTCGAGGTATGTATATATATATATATATATATATATATATATATATATATATATATATATATATATATATATATATATAACAGAGAAGTTTCTGGTTTTGTGTGTGTGTGTTTATATATATAGTATATATTATCAATTATTCTTTTTTTTTTTTACGTATTCAGGTGGAAGTTGATGCTAATATTCAGTCCGAACTTGTGACTAATCCTACCAAGTCAAAGGCACAAATCGAAAAGGAAGCTTTTAGTAAACTAATGTACGGGGAGAATATCCCTAAACGTCCTTTAGGATATGGGTATGGTGTGAAAAGAAGCGACGTATTTGGAGTGCATGGTATATTAAGGAAAGAAGCTTCTAGTTATGGAGAAAGTAACTCTTTAGCTATGCAAAACATGGAGGAACATGTAGCTAACTTGACTAAGGAAAACAAAGAGTTACACACCCTGGCAACCACATCCTGAACTCCGACTTAGGGGGAAGCCATGAAAAACAATAATAAAAAAAAATCAAGTTCGCATCGATAATTGGCATAAACAAGTCTAAAGCAAAATCACTCACATTTTTGAAAGAACTACGAACATGGTTTGATTCCGTTTAAAAACGGATACGTAGGCAACCCTCCTCCGGGTACAACCAAACAGACAAACAAATAAACAAAAAATCGATTACTCGATTCATATACAAACCGGGACTCCTTCCACGTCCCGGCCCATGAGTGACTTAAAATGACGAAGCACAAACGACGAGCCGAGGACGGGGTGAAAACCCGAAAGGGCGCCCCGGGCAAAATAAAGAAACGAGTTGCGAGCCGTCGTCAAAAAAAATGAAAATGATGAGCTGAGGACGGGGTGAAAACCCGAAAGGGCGCCCCGGGCAAAATGAAGAATCGACTTGCGAGCCGTAAAAAAAACAAAAACAAAAACAAAACAAAAAAAAACGGTGAGCCGAGGACGGAGTGAAAATCCGAAAGGGCGCTCCGGGTAAAATGAAGAATCGAGTTGCGAGTCACCACAAAAAAATATATAATGACAACGTGCTTCTCATTAATAATAAAATTTGGTTAAATCAAGCCTTTGTCGAGGCATTTACATCAAGCATTTGAAACCCGGACATCCCGGAAAGCAACAACGTGTCGAAACTCCACAAGAAAAAAAAAAACTAGTACTAATACGCCACGTAATATCAACTTATAAGACATAATACAAAATGTCTGGGCTCTACCGGTCTAACCCTCTCTTCCCCTTGCCATTCGGGTGTACCTGCTCACATTTCTCATCATCGATCTTCTGAACGCGAGCTTCCACCACCCTATCCAAAGGCGAGCCCAGCCAATCCCTCTTTCCTTCCCCCGTCACAATTTTAATATGGATCTCGTTAGTCTTGACCCGCTTAGATGAACTGACGGAACTAGGATCGGTACCACTGTCTTTGGTCAGGCACTTAGTGACAGTCCTTAGAGTCACCTCCTCGCCCCTTAGCAACGCTGTCTTCCTAACTTTTGAGTTGCTCTGTCCTAACGGGTGTTCACAAACCCTCCGCCGGACAGAAGAAATGTCGGTCGGCCGAACGCTCTCAATAACGATGGGACGCGAAAACCTCTGTTCCCAAGACACCTTAAATTCCCTGAGCGAATCCTCTGTCCATGGGTCAAAACTAGGAATAACCTTAGCATCCTTCAAAATGGGAGGTTTGACACCCATTTGATTTGACAACAAACCCGGATAAATATAAACCTAATCCCTCATGGATAGTATTAACAAAGCCTCGGTTGAAGACGAAAATGAAAAACCGGTACGCCCACTAATATTCCACCATGGGATAGACCACCTGATGATCACTTCCCCTTTAGCCAAATAGGAAAGCCATTCCTTTTCCTTGTGACCTTTGCTCCACACCGGCACCATCTTCCGGCCCGTGAAACCCTTGTAGTTATAACCTTTGAAGCCCCGGGGAGGGTCGACCAAACCAAGCTGCTCCTGTAACCAAACCTGTACAAACCACTACAAAACATTACACCTCCAAACCAAAGCAACCACAAAAACAAAACAAAAAAACAAGCTACAAAGAAACATGGCACGAAGAACACCTGTAAAATGATCCTAGAGCCCCGAGAAGGTGTCTCATGGAACCAGGCACTAGCATCGAGACCCATAATGAGCTCACCCAAAATAAGCAAAGAGGGTGATCGTTCATGTTCCATAGCCATTACCACATCCAAAACCCGAGGGTTACCCCAACCTTCACGCGCCCTCGCATCCTCAAAAAGATAATAACAAGCCATCGCGATGTTAAAAGCACGCCTACATGCTAAGGCCGAAACATAATAGGAACCAACCTATGAGAATGTTCTAGAAAGCAACTCTAAGTTAATAGAAACATCGGTCCCGCGTTATCACTATAGCTATCACACAACACCTCGAACATCGGGAACGACCTCCCGAAGTCACTAAAACCCGCTTTGGAAACCAAAATACCCACGCAGGAGCTACAGGAACGCGAGTTCACTCGTCGGACGCGCGAGACCTAGACGTTTTTTTTTGTTTTTTTAGGGGGATAAGCTACCCCACCTAGGCGTGTTGTATCCTTTTAACGATTATTGTCAAGTCGCGTCTGTAGCCTAATAAGGCAATATTATGAGTATGGAAAAAATGGTCTAACTTTTTTTTCAAAAGTGGCCCGAATTTTTAACTTCGACCTCGTTCTAAATGTCAAAACAGCTACACTCATCTCCTAAAAATAACTCGGTCAAAACACGTTAATATTTTACATCTCGTCCGTCTCGAGTCAAAACATTTTAATCGACGTACCATCTGATCTGATTCTCGGCTCAAACTAACGCATTTCAAAACATCTGAAAAGAACTGTTTTCGTACTCCCACGCAACGCCAACGCATCCTAAACTAAGGTCAGATCGCAAATGAATAAACGCAAGGTGATTACTTGTCAATCTAGGTAAAAAATTCACTAAGGGAAAGCACAAGACTAATCCAGCTAATTCAAATACTAAGAATCTCAAGAAAATATACAGAATACACAAATCTATACACAAGTACTAATCCACTAATCAATCTAGGTAAAAAATTCACTAAACGAAAGCACAAGACTAATCCAGCTAATTCAAATACTAAGAATCTCAAGAAAATATACAGAATACAAAAATCCATACACAAGTCGAGACTAGGAAGGACCCCTAGAAGCCGTGCCAATGGCCATCACGACCTCACAAATAGTGTCATCCAAACCTAGATCCTCCAAGTCTAGAAGAGGAAACTCACTACCATCCATCCCCGACGGTATGTCCAAGGTAGCCGTCTCGGGGACGTACTCCTCCAATTTCCTCGGTAGCACCCGTAGCCTCAGCCTCAGCCTCAGCCTCAGTCTCCCTCTCGATCCGATGCCTAGCCTCACCCTGCGCGGAGGTCTCACCTCGAGTCCGAGCCAGCTACTCCTTAAGGAAAGCGATCTCGTCAGCCTGAGATTGCAGGAGCCGTCGCGCCTCGGCCGCCTCCGCCTCGAGCTCGGTCACCCGAGTCTCCAGTTGTCCCACCATATCCGGGTCATCCTACAAATACACTTAAACATTAGGAAAACACACAAGCAGCCTAGAAAACCACTCTTGTCACGCAAACTCACCGATCGAGGTCCCGAAGTGTCACGGGAAACCCTCGAAGCGTAGACCCGAAAGCAGTTGGAAGCCTGCCACAACCGCTGATGGCAAGCTGACGAAACCTGAGAGTTGAAGCCACAGAAGTTAGACAAACCAATCCTAACCCTTAGAACCGAAACTGAAAAAAAAATGAAAGCCAAAACTCACCCGGTATACCCGGTCACGCCACTCTATCCCGGCGTCCATCTCCTCGGCAGAACACGGGGGGAGAGGCTCAGTGAAAGGAATCTCAGCCGCGTCCTCCATAAGCAGCGTCAGGGGAAAATCTGGGGGCTGAACAGCATCAGCCGGATTGGCCAACTGAGAAAGCAACAAATCGATCGGTCATAGGGCAAAAAAACGCTAAACCACGAAACAAACCTTAGAACCAAAAATTATAACCTTACCACAAGGCGGTGGCAAGCCCTCCGATGGCTGACATGAGATAAATAGGATGCACCAGGCACCAAGAGCGCATCGCCTCCTTCTCAATCCCTATCCTCGAGGACTTCTGCGGTGGTCGGTGGTCTGAACATGGTCCGGGGAGGATCAACCGGCACCCTGAAATCGTCATACATGCACTGATGCACCAACCGCTCGCCCGGATACCAAACCGGGCGAAACAACGCAGGAAGTAGCATCCTCCTATACCTCCGAGGCCTCAACTCCACAGCCACATACCCGGGCATGCCCTCATAATCAGCCCAAGGGCGGGCCACAAACTACACGAATAAAACCAACATCTCAATAAATCCTAAACCTTGGGGCTACTAAACGAAATAGGACATAAAGAGAAAACTTACATCCTCGAGTCTTAGCTGGTTGACCAGCGCATTCTCCGACAGATAGGGGCTGATTGTACTCTTAGGCTGAGCTAGCCTCCACTCGATCCCCGCCGGGAATCTCTTCGGATGAACCCGCACCGTTTTAAGTGTCAAACAAGGAAAATAGGAATAGATCCAAGCCTGCGAAATCCCAAAGTACCTTTAGCAACACTAAGCCCAAACTAAGCAGAACTTGAGATGCAAAAGTGAAAATAGCAACTAACCTCCAGTATAAGGCCCGTACCCACAATAGGAAAAGGTGAGGCCGACTCTATCGCCAGTGGCCTCACCATGACTTGCAGGCAGCGAGTCATCTCCGCGAAAGTCGCGGTTACCCAATCATAACGTCCTAGCTGTTCTAGATCAGCTAAGAGAGGCAAAATCCTACTACAAAACCTCTCGCCCTTATCCGAGAAGTGGGTCGACCCTAGGAAGTACCACAACCACAACCGGGCATCCTGCTCCGGCGTGTTGGGTGCTCGACCCTCTAACACCGCCACCCGCTCGAAGTGATCGGTGATGAATGAGCTCACCAGATCATGAGGCGCACTATATGCTTCACGCTCCAAACAATCTCCGATGAGGCCTCGCACCTCATCACTATCTAGCCTAGGGCCTTCGGCAGCCCACCTAATCCTATCTGATCCGGACCCCAGGGCAAACAAGTAATCATCCCAAAATCCTCTAAGTCATCCCGACCTCCCCAAAGGCCATGTGGAAGGTCGAGGTAGTATCATGAAAGCGATCCACCATCGCTCGGATCACCATGAGATTGCACTTAGTCTTGCAATCCTCCAATCGGACCCACTGCTCGACCACGGGACCTAGAGCAGTCCTCGCGATAATCCCCTTTACCGCGGGGGTCAACTTCTGAGAATAAATCTCGAGACATGTAGTAAAGCCTGAGAAAGTCCTCATCGGGCCTGGGGGCTGCAAACCGAAACAATACAAGCATAAACGAAATAGACCTAAACTAACCCGAGCCAAAACCCCAGACATAACTGATAAACATGAATAGGACACTCACCAGACCATGCACGATGCGGTGAGAAACGTGTAGGTCAAGATGAAAGAGCAACTGATGACCATCCCAATCCCGAGCCCACTCGGGATCCTCGTAGCCAATCTCCTCATTCTCCGGTACGGGAACCAGAACATGAGCCCTCCTAGCCAATGTCTCTGGAAGCCTACGCTTCCTCACCCTATCGCAATCGACCTCATTTATGGCCTCCGGATCACGACGCTGAGATGAGATACTCCGTCGTCTCCTGCGAATCCCTCGTGGAGTCTGTGAACTCGTCCCGGCAGCCTCGCCACTAGTACCGACCGAAGAAACTCCCTCGAGACGCTCGGTGCTACCTCTAACTATAAAATCAAACAAAAAACGAAAAACCCATACCTCAGGTCAGACTAAATCAGCTGAAACAGGTCAAAATAGGGTCAAAATTCCGGATAAGGATACTAAAAATCTAAAAAGGCTACTAACGCCTATTTTCGTTCCCGGTCACAATGGAAGTGATTTCGGGAAAATCCGGCATCGTTACAACGCCTTTTGGTCCGTCTTAAGACACACAAAACCTCACGGAGATCCCTAAAAGCCACCCTAGCCCATAAAAAAGCGACAAGGGAGCTACCCACATCCTCACAAGCACTAATCGAGCAAGATTACGTAAAACAAATGTGGGAATATCCGAGAAAACGATCCCAAACCCTAGCATTCTGAACCTATCACTACAGGGAGCCATTGTCGTACCTCGAAAACCCCTATCAAGCTTATAACTACCCTAACAAGCTCTAATCGACCCTAATTTAACAATGGCATTGAGCACAAGTATCGAAACTTAGTAAAATAAAAACACCCAAATCATTTTTCTAGGGTTTAACAAAACAAAATCACAATCAACCAAATTAAACAAAACCGACAATAAACAAGTAAATAAAACTTACCCGGAGTCGACATTGTCGCATATGACGGAAATCGAGACGGAAATCGCGTAAGGAAAATCAAAAGGCGACTTTGGGGCAAACGGGGTGACGCGTTCGAAATTTTGGTTGAATGAACGATCGCCCCAACTTTCGTTTACTTAAGCAGACCTGGTCCACGAGAGCCCGACCGCCTCAAGTGACGCGCCCGGCTCCTGAACCGTTGGGGGCTACGCGCATGAAGTTTGGGGCGATGATGGGTGCGCGTCTGAACAGTCCAGCACAAATTAAAATAAAGACAAACGAGCCTTAACATTTGATACACATGAAACACACACCTTTTAAGACAAGCAAAATAACAATAATGGAACAATTACTAATCGATATCGATAAAGCACACTCGATAATAAAACAAGCATAAGAGCCGCACTTAACGTGAACACTGCACCCGAGCACGGAATTAAGCAACTAAACCGAACCAATCAAAGCAAACTCTGAACAAATCTCAAATGCATAACTAACCGAAACAAAGCAACAACAAACCCGAACAAATTAAATAGGACAAACCCGCAAAACAATAAAACACTTAACCAAAGCAAATAAACAAACATCAATTTTTTGTTTTACGGGTCTTAGTTATCCGAGAGGCGTTGGAGTCTTAAACCTCCACAGCAATTTTTCGCTTAACGGGTCTTAGTTATCCGAGAGGCGAAGGAGTCTGAAATCCCCACAGCATTTTGATTCGAGTGGATACCAACGCCCTCGAAGGAGTCTGAAACCTCCACAGCATTTTTATTCTAGTGGATACCAACGCCCTCGAAGGAGTCTGACACCTCCACAGCAATTTGATTCGAGTAGATACCAACGCTCTCGAAGGAGTCTGAAACCTCCACAGCAATTTGATTCGAGTAGATACCAACGCTCTCGAAGGAGTCTGATACCTCCACAGCATTTTTCATTCGAGTGGAGACTGACCCCCCCACCTCATTCATTCGACACACAATTTCTCAATTCTCTTCTCCCTCCACATTCTCTCTAAGGGCTCGCACTCCGACACCCGAGGCAAACGATCCACTCGATCGTAGTTCCGATAAAAGCGACATCGATGCTACTCCTCACTTTCGAGCACCCCACTCGATACCGAGGTGCCTGTGTTCGACTAGCTCAAGTCTAGTAACAGAGTTTTGCCAGATTAGCCGCAGAATCAGCCTATAGTAGCGAAGCTCTGCCGGAGTAGCCGCAAGAAGAGTCAATAGTAACGGAGCTCTGCCGAAGTCACTGGTCAAGCTAGGAGGATCCGCCTGTTGAAGTTGAGTCGTCACTAGGTTACCATATAAACAAAACTTTACATTTTTGCACTTTCTTTTAGTATGCACTACGACAATACTAGATGTGGACACTAGGTCCACAAGCACTTACTAAAATACGTAACGTCCCAACTTCGACCACAAACACTAAAACACACTAAATAGACCCGAGTAATTCTGAGATCCGTTCTCACCAATCTATGCATCGTGTCCCGTTTAGTGTATACTCCGAGGGTGCAATTCCTCACTACGTGATTTACTTACATTTGCATTTACAGTTTTTCGTATGATTTATTGCTTTTATGACCTTATAATCGCATGCTAAATCACCTAACACGGAATTCAAAACGTAAAACAACTAAAACAGAACAAAGTGATGGTCGGGTTCCGTATTAGTTCGGGTGCTCGCCTTATTAGGTTCGACGCATCTCTATTAATACCGAACCGACGCATCTTAAGCAAAATACCAGGTAAGGTATACCACGAGAGTGACCAATATCGTTATTATCGCGTTAAAACTGACTTGCTAATACATATAATATTAGTACTCTCTACTCTCCTACACGCATCTTTTCATGGCCTGCTTGTCACGTGAAATCACATGCAAAGAATGTAAACACAACTACTTTGACGACAAAACTTACTTGTCCTTAAACAACCGGCGTAGCAAAAGATATTGGGTGAAAAAAACGGATGTTACAGTATTTCCGCCAAACAAAGGAACAAAGTTATCAGCCCACCGATTGATTAGTAGAGGCCGCTATAGTGCGGGCGGGATTGGGTGTTGACATATATCGGATGTTGGCTTCCCAATACGTACCCTCACTCCTTACTAAGAATCGACGGTTTCCGGATGTCCAAAACCATTGGCAATGAGAGTCATTCCAGGGATGAAGTGCATAAGGGTACAAGTCTTTATCCTTAGGTCCCGTGCCCCTTAACTTTGAGCCGGCAAGGGATCAAAGTTGACTTGAACGGTTTCCGAGTCCCTATAATTGACTCGGTGACGACTCCACAAATTGGCAACAAATTCAGTTCACTAAAAAGGTCGCCTTACCAAACAAATCGGCCTTTAAACATTTACAACCACGACTCGATCGATTCCAAACAGAAACACGGGTGCCCGCACCCGTCTAGTACAAGTCCGGATCGTCATCCGAATCGAGGTCCGATACATCGCCCCGTACGCGAGATCGGACCGGACCCCGATAAGGAGAGGGCCGCGTGGGTGGTCTCCGCCACGTTGAAAAACCAGGTCGGTCCCGCGCGGGCGCGCGCGGAGCGCCGGGTGGTGCGGACGGACGTCCATACACGTAACGTCCCAACTTCAACCATAAACACAAAAATACTCTAAATAGACCCGAGTAGTTCCGAGATCTGTTCTCAACTATCTATGCATCGCGTCCCGTTTAGCGTATACTCCAAGGGTGCAACTTCTCACTATGTGATTTACTTATATTTCGCATTTACCGCTTTCGTATGATTGCTTTTATGACCTTATAATCGCATGCTAAATCACCTAACACGAAAATCAAAACCTAAACAAGCTAAAACCGAATAAAGGGATGGTCGGGTTCCGTATTAGTCCTGGTGCTCACCATTATGGTTCGACGCGTCACTATTAATTAATACCGAGCGGACGTATCTTAAGCAGAATACCAGGTAAGGTATACCATGAGAACGACTAATATTCGTATTATCACGTTAAAACTGACTTGCTAATACGTATAATATTAGTACCCTCTACTTTCCTACGTGCATCTTTTCATGGCCTGCTTGTCACATGAAATCGCATACAAAGAATGTAAACATAACTACGTACTTCAACGATGAAACTTACTTGTCCTTAAATAACCGACATAGCAAAGACATACGGTTAAAACAACGGATGTTACAGTACTTCCGCCACAACAAAGGAACAAAGTTATCAGCCCACCGATTGATTAGTAGAGGCTGCTACGTACGTGCGGGCGGGATTGGGTGTCGATGTCTAGCGGACGTTGGCTTCCCAGTACGTACCCTCACCCCTTACTCAGAATCGACGGTTTTCAGATGTCCGAAACCATTGGCAATGAGAGTCATTCCAGGCTTGGAGTGCTTATTAAGGGTATGAGTCTTTATCTTTAGGTCCCGTGCCACTCAGCTTTGAGCTGGCTAAGGATCAAAGTTGACTGGAACGGTTTTCGAGTCCCCATAATTGACTCGGTGGCGACTCCACAAATCAGCAACGAATTTGGTTCACTAAAAAGGTCGTCTTACCAAACATATCGGCCTTTAAACATTTACAACCACGACTCGATCGGTTCCAATGGAAACACGGGTGCCCGCACCCGTCTAGTACAAGTCTGAATCATCATCCGAATCAAGGTCCAAAACATCGCCCCGAACGCGAGATCGGACCGGCCCCCGACTGGGAGGGGGCCGCGTGGGTGGCCGCCGTGGTGAAACTAGGTCGGTCCCGCGCGGGCGTGTGCGGGGCGCCGGGCGGTGCGGACGGACGTCCACAGAAACATTATAATTAATAAGATGATGAAATTCTATTATTATAAATAAGAGTAATCATTTATCCATAATTATAATAAGGTGATCGGTTTCTATTATATAAATAAGAGTAATCGTTTGTCCATAACAACTTATATGGAAAAACAACCTCTTTTGAGTCTTAAAAAGAGCTTTTACGACCATTAACTTAATTAAATGAAATTATCACACGCTTTTGAGTCTTAAAAATTTCTTAAGACTATAAACTTGAGTAAAATTTCCTACATCGAAAAATTATTATAAAGTTATGAATTTCATAGATTTCAACCAAACATCTTTTGAGTAATAAAGTTATGAATTATATATATGTGTGTGTATTATAAATTCATTGGTTCTCTGATATGAACTATCAACCCAGATATTTACCAAGTATTGTCTTAAAGAAAAGTATTATGGGTTTGTAATTATTATTTTCACAATAGTGAAATTTGTTAAAAGAAACATTAAATTTGTATTACTAAATACTACTTCGTATTAATTTGTCTTAATAATCTATTAAATATCAATTTGAGTGAAAGTTATTCAAGGTATAAAGTTTGAAAAATGATGTTATTTAAGGTAAAAAATATCTTTTTTTTTTTTTTGCCATCAAGGTATAAAATATCAATTTACCCTTATTTGTATAATCTTTATATGAGGTCGTTTATTTCAATGTAAACAAATGATAATATATAGTTTAAATATAAGTTTTATTCTATATAATTTTTTTTATTTGTATAATTAAGTCAGCGCACAAACTTTAATCTAGTTGAATAATAGATTGAAATTTAATACTTCCTTCGATTTTTATTTATTGTCCCATTTCAATAAAATATACGGAGTATCTCGTATATAGAGTTATATATTTCATTAGAATAAATAAAACCTATTACACCTGGACTCATTGGATCTCTCTCTCTCTCTTTCTCTCTTCTTTCGGCTTCCGTTATCACCTTCGTCAGCATCAATCTCCATCAAAACCAACTCCACCACCGATGCCCCATCAACTCCCCAACTTCATTTTCGCACCAACCAACTCTACCACCGATTCCTCCTCATCCTTTGTGCGAGTGCACGACCATCAAAACCAACTTCACCATGGGTAAACTAGACCGACTCGGACCGTCTGGTCTTCGGGTCACCAAAAAAGTGGTGCAAGTTCTCCTGTCCGGTCCACTTTTAAAAAATTATTTAGTATACTTTCCCAGTCCGGCCCAGTCCAAATCCATTCTTTGAGGGGGTATGGTCCAGTTCGGTAGGAGTTCCCTTCTAACCGGTCTAGTCTTCGGTTTTGTATTTTTGAGGTGAGCGGTCTTCAGGTCTATCCAGTCTGGCTTTGAACCGGTGAACACAGGTCTAAGGGATGGTTAGAGTAAAGATTAGTGTTAATTTTAAAGAGAGATGACCGATAAAACAAGTGGTCGGTCATTTAAACTATTATGAGATAAATATATTCAAAGTTCGGATAATTATGACATCGCATGTACTTGGAATTATTCTAAGAAAGTGGGTAATGGTTTGGATAATTCGATCATACGAGTAGTTCCAAAATCCAAATCATGCATCGATAACTCTAGGTATATATTTACATGGGGCGCGAGTTTATCCATCTAAATAATTAATTTTTCAAAAATAACAACGTACTCCCTCCGAGTTCCTATTATTGCCCCAAAAGATTTTGGGGTGAAAAATAAGGAAGGGAAAATGAGTAGTTCAAAAAAGAAGGAGGAAGAGAGAGAAATATGAGAGTAATTGTGAACCACAAATTGTTGGCCTAAAAAGGACAAAAATCAAACTCAGCCCAAAAAAGAAAGTGAGATAATAATAGAAACTCGGAGGGAATATTTGATTTCCTCGTAGAATTTGAAGGCTAGAAGACATATTTATTGGTGGGAAATTTCTAAACAAATGTATAACTAAAGGTTGTTGATATTATAAGGATATATAGGGAGTAATTATTTACTCGTATGATGTTACTGTAAGCATTACTAGGATCTCAGCTGTAAAGTGAGTTGGTGAGCGTACAGATATTGTCATGACTTGTGAAATAGGGTTGAATAACTATAGTGCGATGTCTCCATACGAAATAGAGCATTCTTCTTTTATCTTACGGTACTACGCAACTTCTGATCTGACATGCATACTACGCAACAGTCATCAAAATATGTTCATCCACCACGGGCCAGCCACGATTTTTATGTCGCCAACTTGCTTCTACTTATACGCTTTCTCTCATTTGCATGCATTATTTTTATATGCTTTCTTCATTCTTTTCCACAGATATTTTATTTTGTCAGACTCATAGCCCATCCTACGTAAATTAATATCGTGTATGATATTGATGGCCTTAGTCCTTAGACAACTTGATACAATGCAACTAGATTCTACGGCAAAAAATATACGAGTATTAACATTGTTCTCTATCTAAACCCCATAGCACCCCACTTAAAATTAAATCACTTCCACCGTAATTTTTTTTAGAGTAGTACTTTTTCATACTTGTATATTATTCTCTATGATTCTTAAGATTCGTAACATATATCTTATTTAGCATATTTATCATGTTTGCTACAATTTTAATTTAGGTTTTATTTTTCTTTTAAAATGATTAACATATCCTTAACTTTTCATTATTATTATTATACTCCAAAATATTTACTAACTTTTTAACTACTCAACATACTTAATATTACTCTGTATTATATTGCCTGGTTCCACAATGACAACACGTGCACATGTTTTTCTTAATTTTGGTGCAAAAAGCAAACGTTGCAAACCGCAAGAATCGGAGGAGTACTTAATTGTACATGAAAATTACAATCCTACTCCTCTCATTCCTCTTCCCCTTCCCCTTCCTCTTTTATTTTTCTAGAAGTTTTTTGAGATAAAAAAAAATTCTCAAAGCTCTCAAACTTCATCCCCTCCATCACGCCGATCGCCACTCCGACCACCAATTTTTTTCCCCATTTTGTTTTCCTTTTTTTAAAAGATGATTAATGTTATTGTTTTTCAAGAATTTTTTTGGGTAAAATTATTATTATTATTTATTTATTTTATTTTATTTTTAATCTGGGAAAACTTATTGAATTAACCCGAAAATTCAATGTTACTCAATTAACCCTAAATCGGAATTAACCCTAGTTAATCAATCAAAACTAATTTTCGATAAAATATTGATTACCGAATTATGATCCATATTGAATTCGCAAATAATTGATGAATCGGTTTTAGAATTGGCGATAATTAATTTTGATGTGAAAATTTAGACCATGGTTACCAATGGATACAATTTCTCTCCATAGAGACCTCATCTCTTCCACCTCATTTTTTCTACCACATTTTCTATCTCTTATAAAATACACGTACATCAATGGATTTACTTTTATCTCCATGGATGGCTCACTCATCTCACCACATTTATCATACCTAATACATTTAATTTTTATTTCATTTTATAAATTTATTTAAGGCAACTTAAATAATTAACCCACCAACTTGCACACTAATTGTTCTCTCTTTCCCCTTTTTTCTCAATCATTCAAAGTGGAGATTTTTGCTCAATCCTCCTCCAAGGATTGAGGATACATTGATGTATCCTCATTTTCACTCCATCCACCCTATGGATTTAGTCCAAATCCATTGCTAACCTTGCTCTTAGGGTCTAGGTTAGAAAGAAGACAATGAAAAAGGGAAAAGGATAATATTGTAAAATTTATGAAATTTTAGGGATGGTTGAGTCATGCAAGTATGAGAAGTAATTACGTTTTTTTTATTTGCTCATGTTGACCTTCACCTTCCGTATATTACTCGTAACCTAACACAACATTCCAATTTCCTTCACTATACAGAGTAGAGGTTATGATTCAGCTGAAAAAAGTGTCGTGATTTCAAGAAAATTGACCTTTTTCTTTGTATTGGTTGTTTTTGTGCTGACATGTTCTTCACAAATAGGTGCACTAAGTAATCTGCTTCATTTTTTTGTAGAATTTGTCTCGTGCTACAACAAACCAACTGCTTGATATTTACTTTGATAACAATTAATTAAATGAATGTCAAATACTCAAATGATCTTTATTGGATTTTCATTAATATTATAACGTATAGACTGAAGTGCAACAATGGGTTTCTTGTATGAATATAAACGTATGAATTTATTGATGCTAGGTTTAGTAGGTTAGGTTACTTACGTTTACAGCCCTATCCCTCAGGTCCTTGTCATCCTCGACACCATGGGGTAGCGTAATATTAACGGACTTGTTATCCTAGTCAGGGGGCGGATCTAGGGCAAGGCGGTATGGGCTATAGCTCATGTAAAGTTTAGGATAAGAAAATATATGTGCAAATATGTGCGGGATAGCATTTTGGCACAGTTGTAGAGTGTAAAGGAGAGGGGTTTTTGTGCTGAATAGCTCGTGTTCGAAACCCATGTAGATCGCTTTTTTAATTTTTTAGTTCTTCAGAAAACTAGTTAGAGTATACTCCGTGATTATTATTGATTATATCATCAAATTAACATCAAAAAATGGACATCTTTATAATATTAACTTTTTTTTAAGCAAAACATCAAAAAATGGACATCTTTATAACATTAACTTTTTTTTAAGCAAAAACGTGGTCTATTATATTAAATCAACCTCTGTTAGCTCAATCGCAGCTAATGAAAAGTTTGAGTCGAGTGCAAACTTTTATCATTTTTTAGAGTAAACTAAAATCATGCCAAATCGAAATTTGAAAGGAAAATGGATTATCTTTTCATTAATCATACAGTTACAAATTTATATTTACTAAACAAATGTTTTTACTCTCATTTTATCTCCTTATTTTCTTTTGACTTTTTTCTTCCGATACGCCTTACAAGTGAGTCGAGTTAGGATGAAAAACGTATAAAAAAATTACGATGCCTTATTTTTTCAGTTACGGGTGAGGATAAAAAATTACGACGACTTGTTTTTTTTTTCCAATACTAGTAAATCGGGTTAGGATAAAAAAAAATTACGATGCCTTTTTTTTCCGATACGGGTAAATCAGGTGAGGATAAAAAAATTCTGACGACTTTTTTTTTCCCATTAAGGGTGAGACGAGTTAGAATAAATTACGACTTTTTTTTTCCACTGATACGTGTGAGTTGGGTTAGGATAAGAAAACGTTTAAAAAAAATTACGACGCATTTTTTTCGTTACAGTTGAGTCGGGTTAGGATAAAAAAAAAAAATTTCTACGTGGTACCCCTAAACTTTTTATTTTTCTACCTTATACCCCTACAATTTTTACATGTACACATGGTACCCTTGTACTTTACTAGAAGTTTATTTGTTACCCCTAAATTTTGTTATTATCTTTATTGGTACCCCTAAACTTTTTTTTCCGTCAAGTTTTGGCAACAAATTACCTTTTTATGCTTAAGATTAAAAGTTAAACGTCATTTAACATACCTAATTAACCGATAATTGAACTTAAACTAACAATTTTGTACGTGTTTGCAGTTTATACTCCAAATCTAAACGAATTATATTTTTGACATTATATTGTCAAATCAAATGATAACACTCAATTACTTGTTACTTATCTAAGTTAAATGATATTGAAGTGTTGGTCCTAAGCTAAAAACATAATCTAACGACAAAACTTGATGGAAAAAAATATTCAGGGCGCTAGTTAAATTAATAATAAAATTTAAGGGTACCATGTACAGACATAGAAAAGGTAGGGGTACCATGTAGAAAGGTAAAAAATATAGGGGTACTGCATAGAAAATCCCATAAAAAAATTATGACGCCTTTTTTTTTTTTTTTCGTTATGGCCCTTACGGGTGAGTCAGGTTAAGATAACGCCCTATTTTTGTGGACTTATATTCAGATACTTTCAATTCACTCCAGTTAGACGGATTCAATTTAGTTTAGTTCAGACACATTCAATTTCAGTTTTTTTATGTCATGTTTTTTTTCTCATCGCGGATTAGTCGGATAGGATAATAAAGCGAATATATTGGGTTATTTCATAACAATAATACCAACTATGGGGTGCTTCTTATATTAATACAAACTATACGCAATCCCGTTTTAATATCAACTATCCTCTCATTAATCTCTCTTTATAACCAATGCCTTTTTTTACCTGTAAAACCGGTAATTGTGATCTGCTAGGTTTTGGTGCGCCTCTTCTTCTTCCCCTTTATATTCATCAAATTAAAAGTCATCCTCCATTATCAACCTTCAAAACCCTCATTGATACAATGAGATGTGGTTATTCATCTGGATCCTCCTCTAATTCGTATCCTTCAAATGTCAGATTTTTTTTGCAAACGTCAGATGCTCTAATTTATTTACCACAATTTCAAAAAATTTAAGAAAAGCAATGGCGATAGAAAGATGTCGAGTTCAACAATGGCGAGAGAAGAGTACATAGTAACGAGAGAGGAAGTGTACAGAGTATGGTGGGAGGGGGACTTTAATTCAAAAAGAAATTAAAAGGAAAAGGGAACCGGCTCGATCATCAGGTAGCCACTGTAATCCCCTAGAAATTCTAACGCAATACAGTGGCGGAAACACTGTAGAAGTGGGATTATAACACATTGTAGCTATGTCTTGATTAAATAAAAATGGTAAGTCAATACATAAGCCATTAAAATAAAAATGGCTACAAAAATAATCCAAATAAATAAAATCCATAAAAAGGGTTTTAACAATCCATAATACAGTGATCTGATTAAAACAAGCAGGATCCATAACTGCTCGCTAGCCCACCCGAAGGAAAACACATATACCTGCCATGTTAAAAACATAACAGCCACAATCAGTGGGGAGCAACGTCAACGTTCTCCCAGCCGTATAACAGGATTTTAAAACTGTAATTACTACTATAGAAAAATAGTAAAAATGGAAAACAGTAAAACATCATATTAAAATAAGTTTTCAGCACAAAACCAAAATATTAAAATGGGTTTCCGAAGAAACATAAAAATATTTGCCAACCTGCAAACCAATTCATATCGATAATAAATAAAATAATCAAAATGGCGTTATGGATAGAAGTAGTGATGAAGGCTAGACTTTCACTAGGAGAATACTAAAATCTAGCTTCGAGAACTTAGTTCAAACAAATCAAACTTCGATCTCTAACTAGGCTACTCAACCATAATAGGACGGCGACTTATAAATGCGTGACCCTAGTTTAAGATGATATGTACACCCCTCCTGAGCACCATAAATACTCAGTTCAACCCGACGGCGTCTTACACTGCGAGGCACGAGCTTAAGAAAATATACACACACTCCCGAACACCATATATGCTCGGTTCAACAACCAGTGTGCCCCATAAAGACACACCAGCCTTATAGTTGATGGCAAAAACGTAAACCCCAGAATATATTACTCTAACCTCACACCCGTCCTTATTCCATAACTCCAAAACAAGCCATTATCGATATATAAAAGATGTATTCAATATAAACAATATGAGAACAAAAAGAAAAGGATCACTTTCCAAAAGAGGAAACTTTCTATTTTAGGAAAATTCTATTTTTAGAAACTTACTTAAAATAGCATCATATGAAAATAGCAAAATATTAGTTTAAACTAATACAACATATTTAGTAAACGATATAGATTTAGAAAACTAGTAATTTCGGCCTTAACGATATTAATTATTAGAGTGAACATTTAATTTTATGAAATTATTAAAATATCGTATAAGCGTTACAAAATGATTAAAAATGTCTTAAACATTTTAATAATACTAATTAGGGTGTTTTCAAAAGTTAAAAAGCTAAAATTCCCTAACTATTATTAGTTACGACAATACGATTATAAATAGAATTTTACGGCAAATGTCAAATTAAATCTTTTAACGTCTTTTATTTAACTAAACCATTGAATATATTTAGAATATGTTAAGGGATGATTTAACTCTTAAAGTTTCAGACTTAAACACTTTCAAAATAGCTGGAAAAATAATTCTTTTAGGTAAGACGAAGAATTTTAACGATAAAGCACAATTTGTCCGAAAATCAATACTTATTAATTAAAGACTTTAATAAATAGTGCAAAAATTATGTAAAATAGTTAAAATGTATTTATGGACATTCTGTCCAGAAAAGAAAATTTTCCAGAATCTAAAACTCGGTTTTTAAAGTGTTTTCTCGTTAATCGTCCAATCTCGACAATAACGATTAATAAAAATAGTAATTACAAAACGATTTAAGTATTAATATCCAAAAATTATTATTATACTTTAAAATCCTAATTTTCAAGAATATAAATTATCCAGATTTTTCCAAGATTCCATATTCAACAAATTCCAACAAAACCGTCATTTAAACCCGTTTTCACGATTAACGATTTCATTAATAAACTTATCGTTCCTAACATTTTATTCAGGCACTAAAAATCATAAAAATACATTTTAATATAAAATCATCAGAATCATAATTTTTTCCAGATTTAAACAAAAGACCATAAATCGAGAATTTAAACAACAAACACGGTTTTAACGATAAACGATGATTTAAAGTGATTAATTAATTCATCCACTTAACAATTCCGAAAAATTATGAAAAAAATTCAGAAAATTCTATTTCACCAGAAAGTTTCACCACGCCAAAAATCAGATTAAAATAAAATGTTTAGGTACTAGAACTAAAAATCGGCTTTTAATCGTTTTTGTCCGTAAACGGTAATAATTCAATAATCGATATTTAAAATATCAGAAAAATCCTAAATTATTATAGATCATCAAAAATATCAATTTTACAGAATGTAAACATATATTACATGTTTAGGCCGAATATTATGATTTTACAAATTAATATGACGATTTAATCGTTAATCTCGTAAAAGCGATAAAAATACCGAAACATACGAATTTTCAAATTTTAAAAATTTTCCAGATTATATGACATACATATATTGTCAAAAATAAAATATAAAATTTATACATGCAACTACACAATTAAAACCTTGAAATACCGAGTAACATCGACGTTACCTCTACTCCAAGTCTGAATCAACGATATATTCGTCGGCTTCGGGATCGTCCAAAAATCCTACCAAACACGAAAATCATGGCAGAATAATACCATGAGAAAACTAATAAAAATCAAGGTAAAAATTGTTCGAAAACGACGTTGATTAATACCTTAACGAAGGAATCGGAAAGAGGATTAATACGACGATAAAGACGATGCGATTGTGACTCGAAATGGAGTAAAAATCAGGCCAGGATGAGGATAGAATACTCAGCCAAGAAGGAGAAAGAAAAGATGATGAATATATTTTTTTTATGACCAAAATGAATGAAAGGGGATGGAAAGGTTTGTGAGCATAAATGAGAGTGAATGAATTGATAAAAACAATGCTTATCCCACATGATATGGCCGGCCAAATGAAGGAGGAGGAGGACGAAGAGTCTCGACAATAATGCCTCAAATGAATGACACGAAAATAATCTTACGTTTACGTTTTAACGTGATAAAAATGAAACGTTTAAATAAAACGTAATAAAACTTGTGACCAAGAGCTTTGTCGGTCCAAAATGTAAGAAAATAGTCTCAAATAATTTATAAGTTGATAAAAGTATAATCGTAAAATAGTTAAAGGCATTTCAAAGTAATTCGAGTAAACCTCACGTAAGAAAATAATTATTCGCGAAGCTTCGTAATAAAATCATTAAAGGCTAAATTTTCGTAAATAAAAATATTTCTTAGTTTTAAATATTATATAAATGTGTTGAGACATTTCTAGGAAAAAGATCCGAGTTTCAAAACGTCAATTCGAAGAGGAATAGAATTCCTCGCGGAAAATTAGTTAGTTTACGAAGAAAACCAAATAAATGGATTTAAAAAGAATTAAAACCTTTAAAATTAAAAATAAAAATTATTAAACTCAAAAATGAAAATGGAGTTTAGTAAAAATGATGAAATACGAGGCCGAAAAGTGACAGAGTTAAGACGGAGTTTTAACGGAAAGAATGAAAATGCTTAGGAAAATAGCGGGTGTTACAGGTAACTTGTTCTAAAGAGAGATTAATGTGGAGATAGTTCATATTAAAATGGGATTACGTATAGTTGGTATTAATATAAGAAGCACCCCATAGTTGGTATTATTGTTATGAAATAACCCTAAAAAAAATTATGAGTGAGTCAATGAATTGAGTTGATTAAAAAAAATTAATAAAAAATTTTTAAAAAAAAAACTTTTTATTTTTATCAATTTTTAAGTTTTTTGTTATATTTAAACGAGTCAAAAATTGTCAAATTACATAACAGGCCTGAGCCACAACTCACAAGACAAGAGGGTTTCACTCTAAAACCAATTGGCAATAGAGGGAGTAACCCCTTGCTTTATAAGGTGAATCATCTTTCCATTTGGGACACATGTGACTCACTTGTTTTATAAGGTGGATCATCTTTGTGAATCATTTTTCCATTTGGGACACATGTGACTCACTTGTTTTATAAGGTGGATCATCTTTCCACGTGGGACACATGTGATTACTGACCCAGTTCATAACATGGCTCTGATACCATGTCAAATTACATAACGGGCATGGGCCACACCCGAGACGGGAAGAGTCCACTCACAAGACAAGAGGGTTCTACTCTAAAACCAATTGACAATAGAGGGATTAATCCCTTGCTTTATAAGGTGGTACATCTTTCTCTCATCTTTCCATGTGGGACACATGTGATTACTTGGGTTTAGGAGTCAATCTAAATTAATGATCGCAATTACAAAGATTATGATTAATAATCATAATACATTTGTTTCTCCCTAATAAAACACACTTTTATCAATCCTCCTCTCCCTTACTTCCCTCATTCTTGTTATTCAAACAACCATCCTTTTCCCTCCCCTCCCCTCCTTCTCCCTCCCCTCCCTTTCCCTCCTCTTTTGTTATCCAAGCAGACTCTTAAGGGTCCGAATCAAATCCAGGTCCAATTTTTGAGGTACGGATTCTGGTCCGGGTCCTGCTGGACCTGACCCATACCCTACCCGTTGCCAACCCTAGTCCTACACCATTAATACTACCTACTAGTAGTAAAACCTTACACATACACCTTCCATATACCACTAACCTACGCTACACACATTACACATGCATACACTAATACCTACACCTACCTAACCTATATCTTCTACTACTGCACGCTACATTCCTCTACTATAAATACTACTACTACAACTACTTAATTACTACGTATTTACTACATATTTACTACTCCCTCCATCCAAATTTAAACTTCAGGGGTAGTAGGCACAAAAATTAAGGGTGGAGTGTAGTGTGTGGTGGAAAATGAAAGTTGAGAGAAAATGTGGGATCAGAAATGATATGGACCACAAAAATCAACCAAAAGAGGAAATATTGTAAGTAGAAAGTTTAAAGATGGACAATCCAAAAAGGAAAGTAGGAAGATTAAAAATGGATAGAGGGAGTACTATACATACTACTCCATACAATATATACTATGTACTATACTACTACTTACAACTTCTGATCTACTTACTATACTCCGTACTACATACTATATTTTACTCTCTAGTCCTTTTCTATAATTGGAGCATCGGGATTGAGGAGACGACTTTCTTAACGTAGACGATATTATGGACATGACAACCTTTAATTCTCAGTAACGTTAATAAATACTCCGTAATAGCAATTAAGGTAACCAAACTTTTCTTCTAACAGCATTATATATATATATATATATATATATATATATATATATATATATATATATTAAGTTAATAACATAATGTACTCCGTATTTTGTTTATGAGTAAATTTAACTAAATTATCACTTGTTTAATTAATTTATTTATCACTTTTACATTTCTGTCTATATGAAAAATTGAGGAAAATGAGTAAAAGAACTTAAATTAATATATACTTATATCGTTCCGTTTTATTTATTTATTTGTATTTACTATGCGCATTATATATTTATATTATAGACTTTATATATATCATTTATGTGTTTATGATTTTATTCATATTTTAATTCGACTTTATTAGTATCCTACAAAATATTTTATTTTAATCATATATCATTTAGTTCTTTTTAAGTAGACAAAAACTTATAAATTACGTTTTCTATAGTAAATAAATTTATTTTATTTTGAAACTGTTATAAAACCCTCATAAATATTGAAGTGACTCCACGTCAAATTTTAAGTACGTATTAATTTATATATTCTTTTAGAAACTTTTATATTTTAGAGAAACTTTAAATTTTAAAATAAAACTTTGAATTTTGAAATAATATTTTATTATTATACTTTAGTTTTATTTTAATATAAAACCTCTTTTAAAGAAACTCTTATTTTCAAATAAATGTTATAGGATATTTGGGATATAATATTTCGGATGACACTTGAGGATTAAAGTATAACGTTGTCACACCGAAATTAAGAATTTGAGCATTTGACTGTTTCAAATGAGTCCAACCAATTATTAAATGCCATCAAATAAAATACTACTTGTTCACGGGTGACTTTTATATAATGTTTACGATGCGAGTCTGGGATGAATAGTTTGTGTTGGATTCTACCACATGTCGTGTTCCGACTGCACTTGTAATGAAAAGCATACTCGGAGGCTGCGGTCCGAGAGTTGACTTAGGGTTTAAGGTAGTCGTCCTACGGCAGTGAGAGCTGCGGTTCAAGAGTCTGCGTAGGGTATGTGCGCATGTATAGACAAGTACTTGATCAGTATTACAACCTAGGTAGCGAGGGCAGAACAGGATTCTGAAAACTGTGGGTTCCCTCTTGGTGATGTAGAGAATGTAATCATCTGCTTTCATTTTGCCCAGAGTCCCGTCCGAATAAACGTATAATATAATTGAAGTTCGGGCCCAAATGAGCCTTATGGGTGAGATGTAAACCTCATAAGATCGGTTCGGTCTTCGAGTCGGTAACACGGTTACTTCTGTTGGTGAAATGCAAGCCAAAAGGGTGTAGCGGTGATACTAGGAGCCATGACTCGTGTGCTTTGTCTGTTTACGTGAAAAATTGTTTAAATTCAAATGGCTGCCAATGTCCCATCTTCTAAACTTTACCGTTTTCATCACCTCACTTTGTTGGTTAATTGAGTTAAAGAAAACTATCTGTTACGTGATATCCATTAATATTTTTGTAAGCATATTGTTGTATATTCACATAATTGTCTTATGTGTATGAGGTGATGTTAGATGAACGCTTTGGTTGCTGTTCCGCTCAGCGGCATCTGTTTTATTTTTTTGCAGGTCTAAGACGTTGGGGAATCGAGCAAAAGATTTTAATAATATGTTTAGTATAAAATTACAATCTATATTCTGTACTGGTAAATCAAGACTATGTAATTAATAGTCGTTTGTTGTAAGGATCTGTAGCGATCCAGATTTATTTACACTCTGATATAATTTTAATTAAATGACTTAGATAACTTTCCGCATTATCTATTAATTTAAGTATTCTAAAATCCGGGTTGTTACAATTACTATTTTCTAGGAGTAACACATGACATATAGTAGAGTAACAAATGATGTTTTTGGAGTAACATATTCTTAATAATGTAGTTAGTCAATATCATTAATCGATAGATATGCATACATAAATTAATCCCAAATAACGTTAAGATGACAATATTAAGAGGGGTTCTTCAAATAAAAAACAAAAAAAATCACTTAATTAACATAAAAAAACCCGAACAAATCAGCACATAACACTAAAACCCTAGTTTTTCAAATCAACACTTTTGGATTGGAAAACACAAAAAACATATTCTTATGGTACAATGCATGGAGACCAAGCTATAAGCATCACTAAAAGCACAACAAAAATTATATACTTCCTCCTTTCTTCAATCTTCTTCCCATTTTCAATTTCCCTCGTCTTTCTATCTTCTTCTTGCCATTCCAAATATTTTTTATTTGGTCCAACCTTTTTACTATAATACCCTCATCTTTTACTTATAATTACAATAGTTATCAACCCATTTACGCAATAACCACTTTTTGGTCACCTATTTTACTATCTTACCCTCACTATTACCCTTACTACTTTTTCAATTAAATACTCATACAAAAAATTTATGTGTCCTACTAAATGGATAGAACACTTAAAATCGGAGGAAGTATAACATTAATATAACTTAGGAAATGTATTTGTACCTGGAGTATTATCTACCGTGTGTGGAGAAGATGTTAGAAAGCTCTGGGGTTAATGAAGATACTTGCACGTGCTCCTGTCTTGTATGCGTAAGGTGAGCCGTAAAAATGGAGTTCTTGATGAAGATGAACGTGAAGAATGAATTGTTCGTCTCAGGTGGGTGAGAATGAATATGAAATTTTTTGAAATGAAAACTTATTTGAGAAGGAATCAGTGTTAGGCGGGTGAGATGAGAGAAATTAATGAGATAAGAGAGAATGGTGGTGGTGGTGTGGGGGGGGGGGGGGAGTGATATTAATGCATGTGATACAATCAAATTATAGTCATCCAAAAAACTCTAATCTAATGGATGTGTTGCGGATTTACGGACTAAGTTATGGGGAGCAGACTCACCTGATCCCTAAGTAGGGTTCAAATGAGTCTTTCTATATATTTGAGTCCCTAAGTCCTTATATCATCCATTGGATGGACAAGATGACTTAGAGTAACACGTTTGTAACAAAATTACTTGGAGTAACGCACAATATCTATTAGAGTAACACGTTTGTAATGTTGGAGTAACATCATTCATATGTTGGAGCTACAATGTTCCTGTAATACGCAGTATCTATTACAGTAACACATTTGTAATGTTGGAGTGACATCATTCATACGTTAGAGTATCTATTAGAGTAACACAAATAGAGATCTATAGCTCTATACTAAACTAAACTTAATACATAGTATCTATTAAAGTAACATCATTCATGTGTTAATAGTACTTGCGGACAGGGGTTATTGGTGAGGATGGCGAGGAATTCCTCTTTATAGTACTTGCGGGGACAAAAATGAAGGCAATTTTGCTGGTGGTTTCGTAACACCAGGCGTGTTTAATGACGAGGGATATGATGACGACGTTCGTCCATACGCGGACCTCAGCCAAGGGATACTGTTAGCTCTGCGAGAAGCTAGTGGGATAGCGTCGAGACGAGGCAGGCTATAACTGAAGCCAACAACCCGTGTAAGATGTTAGCCTAGGTGGATTTTGAGAAAGCCGACGTAGGCTCTGTTAATCCAATCCCGTAGAAGATGTGTTGGGGGTGGGCGGCGATGCGCTTCGACGATTTCGTGCACAATCAGTAGCAAAACAGCAAGCCGCATATGTTCCCCATTGTGATTCCGTCCATCATCCATTCCTTTTCCCCTCCGCAACTAGACTTGAATGCATGTACGTCGTCCCGGAGAATATGGGGTATTCCATGGACTGTGGGGGTCCAGAACCGGGACTGCCTGTTGTGTCTGACTTCTTGTGCTGCAATATAGTCCTGTTTAAAATTGTTTTCATTCTACAAAAAGAAGTGATGGATGTAGACACCCGGCGCCCCGCGCGTGCCTGTGCGGGACCTCTAGTTTGTCGCGGCGGCCACCCACACGGCCTCCTCCCGTCGGGGGCCGGTCTGATCTTGCGTACGGAGTGATGTGTCGGACCTTAATTTGGTTGACGATTCAGATAGTACTAAACGGATGCAGACACTCGTGTTTCCGTTAAAATCGATCGAGACGCGGTTGTAAATGTTTAAAGGCCGATATGTTTGGTAAGACGACCTTTATAGTGAACTGAATTCGTTGCCGATTTGTGAAGTCGCCACCGAGTCAATTATGGGGACTCGGAAACCGTTCAAGTCAACTTTGATCCTTAGCCAACTCAAAGCTGAGTGGCACGGGACCTAAATATAAAGACTTGTACCCTTAACCACTCCATGCCTGGAATGACTCTCATCGCCAATGGTTTCGGACATCCGGAAACCGTCGATTCTGAGTAAGGGGTGAGGGTACGTATTGGGAAGCCAACGTCAAATAGACATCGACCCCCAATCCCGCCCCCACGTAGTGGCCTCTACTAATTAATCGGTGGGTTAATAACTTCGTTCCTTAATTGTGGCGGAAGTACGATTACATCCGGTTTTTTAACCTTATGTCTTTGCTATATCGGTTGCTTAAGGACACGTAAGTTTGTTGTTGTCGATGTAGTTGTGTTTACATTCTTTGCATGCGATTTCACGTGACAAGCAGGCCATAAAAAATGCACGTAGGAGAGTAGAGAGCACTATGTATTATACGTATTAGCAAATCATGTTTAACGCGATAATACGAATATTTGTTATTCTCGTGGTATACCTTACTTGGTATTCTACTTAAGATGCATCGGTTCGATATTAATCGAGATGCATCGAACCGCGTATGGTGAGCACCGGGATTAATATGGAACCCGATCGTCACTTTGTTTAGTTTTAGTTTGTTTACGTTTTGAATACCGTGTTAGGTGATTTAGCATGTGATTATAAGGTCATAAAAGCGGTAAATCATACGAAAGTAAATCACGTAGTGAGGAGTTGCACCCTCGGAATGTACACTAAACGAGACACGATGCATATATGGTTGAGAATGGATCTCGGAACTACTCGGGTTTAGTTAGGGTGTTTTAGTGCTTATGGTTGAAGTTGAGGACGTTACGTATATTTGTGATTGTCATGGACCTAGTGTCCATATTTTACATTATCGAAGTGCATAATAAAAGTGCAAAATGTAAAGTTTTTTTAGAAGACAACCTAGTGACGATTCGGCTTCAAGGCGGATCCTCCTAGCTTGTCCTGCAGTGAATTCGGCCGAGCTTGGCTACTACAGCTGGTTCTCGGTGAATCCGGCAGAGCTTCACAGCTATACTCGGAGTTCGCTAGTCGAGCGCAGGTGCCCCTTTATTCGAGTGGAGTGTTCGAGGAATGAGAAGTAGCGTCAATTTGCTTATCGGGACAACGATCGAGTGGATCGTACTTAGTGTCGGAGTACGACCTAAGTTAGAGAAGAAGATGAGGAGATCAAATTGTGAGAGAAATGATTCACGAATACGTAAGTTGTGTCGAAATGAATGAAATGAGGGGGGGGGGGGGGCATTTATAGGTGTTCATGCAGTTCAAATCAACCTTAAGGACGCTTAACCCCTTGCACACAAAGACTCAATCGCCTGGTGTCATGTGCGTGAAGACTGGGACGCCTGGTGTGAGGCGCCTGGAATTTTGAAGATCCGATTTCAAAACTTTCCAAAACGGAGAAGATGTGTATATTGACGTTGCTTAGGGTTTAAGGATTTCCGTTAACCCTAGCGCGTCGACCACCGGGTGGGCTTCGGGCGCGTGTCTCGAGGTTTGCTCGGCCCGACGCGTTGACTCAGGTTTGACTTTGACATATTTCGGGACCGATTCGAGGCCTCGGTGTCGGAATTGACTCTAATTAGCGTCGACGCGACGGTAATGACAGAACTAAGGCTGTTTTGATGTCGGATTAATTTTTTCGAGTAATTATTTGATCCGTTCTATAGAAAAACTATCTAAAACATCGCAATCTCGCGTCGCGTTGTAGTCCGATCGTCATCGGGTGTTTGTTGGGCACCCCTGTAGCCACCTGGTCAGAATTTGAGTGTCTACAGAAGCCCCCATTTTGACTGAGGCTTGGACAAGGAAAAAAGTCAAAGTATAGCCGCCCAGGTCAATCGAGGATTACGACCCGGTGGCTGTCCGCTCGGGTCGTTTTAAGTCCGTTAGACTACGTATTTGAGTCTAGTCAGCTAACGCTTAGAAATCCAACCTGACATCCTCGCCTGCGGTTGCTTTGTCGGAGCTCGGGTCTGGGCTTACTAGCTTGTCTTGGGTTTGTTATTTTAGTAGTTTCGGTCATGGGCCTTTTGCTTAAGTCTTTTATTTATGTTTTAGTTTTGGTTTAACATCCTTGGCGGATGGTTGTGTCGATTTGGGTTTAGTTTTTGCCTTTAGGTATTCCTCTAGGGGGCATGAAATGAATGCTTATGGACTCATTTCAGGTTGATTTGATTGCTCAGAATGTTTTTGGACTTGAATTGAATTGAGTTGGGTTGACTTGAATTGAATTGAATTGAGTGAGAGTTGAATCGAATTGACTTGATTGAATTGTCTTGAATTGAAATGAATTGACTTGAACTTGAATTGATTGAATTGAACTTGTATTGCCTTCAGAATGCTTTGGGATTGGTTAGGCTCACCGATTTACCTTCAGAATGCTTTGGGCTTCGTTAGGCTCACGAATTTAAAATTTACCTTCAGAATGCTTTGGGATTCGTTAGGCTCACGGGTTTAAAATTTACCTTCAGAATGCTTTGAGATTCATTAGGTTCACGAATTTAAAATTTACCTTCAAAATGCTTAGGGATTTGTTAGGCTCACGGGTTTAAAATTTACCTTCAGAATGCTTTAGTATTCGTTAGGTTCATGGGTTGAAAATTTACCTTCAGAATGCTTTGGGATTCGTTAGGCTCACGGGTTTAAAATTTCGAATGCTTCAGGGTTCAATCGAATTTGTTTGTTCAGATTTTTTCGAAACCTTAGGATTCAGTCGAATTTGTTTAGTTCAGATTTTTTCGAATGTTTCAGGATTCAGTCGAATTTGCTTTGTTCAGGTTTTTTCTCGAATGCTTCAGGATTCAGTCGAATTTGCTTTGTTAAGATTTTTTCTCGAATGCTTCAGGATTCAGTCGAATTTGTTTTTTTTTTCAGATTTTTTATGCTTCGGTTGTTATGTGCTTTGGTATGAGTGGTCTCGTTAGGTGGAGATTTTCATGTTCGTTTTTTTGCTGGCGTCGATTTTGACTAAAGGAGATTTTGAGGCTTGCTTTATCGGTTGGGGGTAATAAACTGTCCCAATGTTGCTTATTTTGTTTAATATAGGAGGGTGCGTCTTACGCCCATCGGATACTGTGTCCCATTTGTTTTTGTCTTTGCTTTGGGCTGAATAGTTAGATGCTGGTCCTGGGGCGCCTTAATCCTCGGTCACCTAGCCCCCAGCAGCCCAATATGGGGACGCTTGGCACAGAGTGCCAGGGATTTTGAGGGTCGGATTTGTTGAAGAATTGCGAAGGAAAAGAGGGATGGTTCATTCGTCTTAAAAACCAGACGCGAGCACTCGTTCGACGCATTCTCGCATCTTCGACTTCATTCCACCGATTTTCGTCTCGATTTTCGACATTTACGATTATGTCGACCTCAGGTAAGTGTTCTATAGTCACCTATTATCGGTTTGTGCTTAATTAGATTGATTGTGGGTTGATTTTGATTAAACCCTTGAAATTGATTTGGGCATTTTGATTTCGTTACGTTTCGATGTTTATTCTCGATCCCATTGTCAAATTAGGGTAGAATAGAGCCTTATAGGGTAGTTATTAGCTTGATATGAAGTTTTGAGGTGTTCTAATGGCTTCCTATTGGAAAATTTTGATATGCTAGGGTTTAGGGATCGTTTTCCCGGTTATTCCCGTACTTGACCTTTGTAATTTTTCTTGATTAGTGCTTGTGACGTTATGGGCGACCTCCATGTCGACTTTTGTGAGTTAGAATTTGCCTAATTAGGTCGTTCCGTGAGGGTTTGCGTGGCTTACAACGGACCAAATGATACCTAACGATGTCAGATTTTCCCGAAAGCACTTTTATTGTAACCGGGGTCGAAAATGGGTGCTAGTGGGTCTTTCGAAATTTTGATATCTCGGCCCAAAATTTATTTTGACATGTTTGGGCTATTTTGACCTAACCCGAGGCATATATTTTTTGTGTTTTTTGTTGGTTTTGCAGCTAGAGATGACACTGAGCGTCCCGAGGGAGCTCCTTTGACCGGTACAGGTGGAGAGGCCGCCGGGGCGAGTTTGCTGACTCCCCGGGGGATTCGTAAGAGGCGACGAAGTGTTCCTTCGTAATGTCGTGAGCCGGGGGTCGTGAATGAGGCTGATTTTGATAGAGTCACGAGACGTAGACAACCTGTGATGGTTGCCAGGAGGACCCATGTTCCGGCTCTTGTCAACAAGGACGAGGAGGTTGTTTACGACGATCCCCTTGGGGCTCGGGGTTGAGATGGTCATCCACTACTGTTTCATCCCGATTTGCACGTCTCTAGCCGTGTCTTGAACAGCCTGGTGATTACTCCGATTCGTGATTATTAGTTTAGGTTCTAATATTGGCTTGCACTGGTTTGGTTTGTTTATATATGTTTGTATTATCTCGGTTTGCATTCGCCCAGCCCGATGAGGACCTTCTCGGGCTTTACTACGTGCTTGGAGATTTATTCTCTAAAGCTCAGCCCCGCGGCAAAGGAGATTATCGTGGGGACGGTTTTGGGCCCCGTGGTCGGGCACTGGGTCCTGTTGGTAGGTTGAAAGACCAAATGCAACCTTATGGTTATTAGAGCGATGGTAGATCGCTTTCACAACACGACCTCGACCTTGCAACTGTGTTTTGGGGAGGTCGGGATGACTTTTGAGGATTTCGGGGTTATTACGGGTATGCCCTGGGGTCCTGAGATGATTAGGTGGGCTCCTGAGGGTTCTAGGTTAGGTAGTGACGTGGTCCGGGGCTGAATTGGGGATGATTTGGAGCGTGAGGATTACAGTACGCCTCATGCTCTGGTGAGCTCGCATATCACCGACCACTTTGAGACGGTGGCGGTGTTAGAGGGTCGAGTACCCAAAACACCGGTGCAGGATGCCCGTCTGTGGTTGTGCTACTTCCTAGGGTTGACCCACTTCTCGGATAAGGGCGAGATGATTATTACTAGGATTTTGCCTTTCCTGGATGATTTAGACCATCTGGGACGTTTTGATTGGGTGACCGCGGCTTTCGCGGAGATAACCCGTTGCTTACAGGTCATCGTGAGGCCACAGTGGGTGGACTCTGGCTCGGCTTTGCCTATCGTGGGTCCAGGTCTCATGCTGAATGTTAGTTATTGTCTCTTGTGCTTGGTTTCAGGGTTTTACTTAGTTTGGTTTAGTTTTGATGACGATGTTTTTTGTTTTTGGTTTTGTAGGCTTGGATCTACTCTTACTTTCCTCGCTTGGCGCCTAAGACGGTGCACGCTCGTCCGGTTAGGTTTCCGGCGTGAATTAAGTAGAGGTTAGCTCAGACTAAGAGCACGACGAGTCACTACTCGTCAGAGAATGTGCTGGTGAACCAGTTGTGCCTCGAGGATGTAAATTTCCTTCTTACTATTTGTTTTACTTAGGTAGCCCCCAAGGTTAGGATTATTGAAATGTTAGTTTGTTTATGCTGTTCGTGGCCCGTCCTTGGGCCGACTATGAGGGTCTGCCCGAGTATGTGAGGGCAGAGTTGAGGCCTAGGAGCTACGGGAGGATGCTCCTTCCTGCGTTGTTTCGCCTGGTACGGTATCTAGGCGAGAGGTTGATGTATGAGTGTTTATATGACGAGTTCAGGGTGCCGGTTGATCCTCCCCGGACTATGTTTAGACCACTGACCGCTGACGAGGTCCGCGAGGGTAGGGACGGAGAGGGAGGCGACCCATTACTGGTGCTTGGTGCCTCTTATCTGTCCCACGTCTGCTAGCGGCTAGCTTGCCACCGCCTCGTGGTGAGTACTCAGTTCCTTGTTTTATTGTTTGTTTTGTTCTATTGTTTAATGCTCGCTTGCATTTTGAACGATATGCTTTTCCTTCATCTGACCGATCCGGTTAATGCTGAGCCCCCAGACTTCCCCTTGACACTGCTCAGGGTTGATGCAGCTGGAGGAGCTTTTACAGAGCCTCTTCTCCCGCGTTCCGCTGAAGAGATGAAGGCTGGGATGGAGTGGCGTGACCAGGTGTACCGGGTAAGTTCCTGTATTTGTCCTGAACTCGGCTCTTGAGGGTTAGGTTTTGTTTGACTAATTTGTTCGATTTTGTCTTTCAGGTTTCGTCGGTTTCCCATCAGCGGTTGTGTCAGGCTACCAACTGCTTCTAGGCTTATGTGTCGAGGGCGGCTTCTGCCTCTTCCCGTGATAATTCGGGACCTCGATCGGTAAGTACGTGTTTTTCCTAGGGTTGGTTTTCTAGGTTAGTTGTTTTTTTTCTAAATTATAGGCGCATTTGCAGGATGTTCCGGATATGATAAAGCAGCTGAGGACTCGGGTGACCGAGCTCGAGACGGAAGAGGCCAAGTTGCTGCAACTCTTGTGATCTCGGGATAATGAGATTGCTCAGCTTAAGGAGCGGTTGGCTCGGACTCAAGGTGAGACCCGGCACAGGGTAAGGCTAGGCTAGGAGCTGAGGTGGGGAGGTAGGCTGAGGGTTGTGCTACGGGCTCTACCAGAGACGTTGGAGGGATTCCTGAGACAGCTACCCTAGATATGCTGTCGGGCATGGATGGTACCGAGTCTCCTCTCCTGGATCTGGATGATTTAGATCTAGATGATAACATCGGTGAGTTTGTGTTGGCTGTCGGTGCAGCCTCTAGGGGTCCTCCCTAGTTTGTAAACTCGGTTTGTGTTCGGATTTTGGATAATTTGTATATTTTAAACTTTTAGTATTTTGATTGATCCCGGGGATTGGATCAAGTAGTATGTCGATTAAAATCCTTGACTCGAGACGTGCAAAAATGTAAGAAATGTTTTGTAACTAAAGTGTTTCGATCGAGTACGTGTTCGGTGTGACATTGTATACCCCTTAGAGATGACACTTTCGTGGAACGATTCCGTCATTTTTTGGACATTCCCTTGTTGGAGGAAACTAAGGTTTTATTTGGGAAAGATGGTATTGACCTAAAGTTTCTTGTTAGGACATTCTCACAGAAAGGCTCTCGTGATGTTTCGCCTTTGGCTCGTAAACGGGCTTTTAATATCGCGGTGGCATGCTATTATCTTTTTGAGAACCCGTCAGTGCATGAAGGTTGGGGTAGTCCTTGGGTTTTGGATGTTGTAATGGGGATGGAACATGGGCGATCGCCCTCTTTGCTTATTCTAGGTGAGCTTATCACGTGTCTCGACTCTCGTGCGCGGATACATTGTGCTCCTTTTCAGGGTTCTAGGATCTTTTTGCAGGTATACGGGGGTACTACTTTCCTTTTTCGAAACTTACCTTAGTTCGAAAGTTTGACGTTGTTTTGTGGTTTGTGCAGGTTTGGCTACAAGAGAGGCTTGGTTTTATCGAGCCCCTCGGTCCGTCAAGGGCTATAGCTTCAAAGGTTTCACGGGTCGTAAGATGTGAAACCATGGAACGACGGTTATACTAAAGAAAGATGGTGTTCCTACTTGCAGGCTAATGGGCGGGTTGATATTAGGCGGACAATCCTGTGGTGGCATATTAGTGGAGAGGTTGGGTTTCCGTTCTCATCATCGGCTCATACTATGCAGATATTGTCCTTAAGGGATCAGGTTTATATTTACCTGGGTGAGTTAACGCGCCAAATGGGTGTGAAGCTAGCTGTATTAGAGGTTACTACTGATGTCCCTAAGTTCACTCCGTGGACGGAAAGTTCTCTCAGGGAGTTTGGGATGTCTTGGTGATAGAGGTTTTCACGTCCCGTTATTATATAAAATGCTCGACCGTTAAACCCTACTTGTTCCTGGCGGGAAGTTTACGGATATCCTCCAGGACAGGGCAAGTCGAATGTAAGGAAAACCGCGATGCTAAAGGATAAGGAGGCGACTCGAGTTAACGTCACTAAGCGCTCGACCAAAGACAGTGTTACCGCTCCTAGTGCCGTCCGTTCATCTGAACGACTGAGACTGACAAGACCCATATTGAAAATGTGAGTGAGGAGGGAAAGTGGGATTGGATGGACTCGCCTTTGGCTAGGGTGGTGGAAGCTTGTGTTCAGAGGGTCAATGGTGAGAGACCCGAGCAAGCACACCCAAATGGCAAGGGAATGGAAAAGTTGGACCGGTAGAGCCCAACCGTTTAGTACTATGTTGTCTTAATTGATATTATGTGGTGTGTTTGTACTAGTTTTTTTGTAGGGTTTTACTTGACACGTTGCCATTCTCCGGGTAGCCAGATTTTGGATGCTCCATGTAAAGGGCCTCGACAAAGGCTTGATTTAAGTGATTTTGCATTAATTAGAAGCACATTTTTTTTCGTGGTGGCTCACAACTCGATTCTTCATTTTCCCCGGGGCGCCTTTTCGGGTTTTCACCCCGTTCTCAGCTCGTCGTTTGTGCTTCATCATTGAAATCACTCATTAATCGGAACATAGGGAGTTCCGATTTGCATGCAAATCGAGTACTCGATTTTTTTATTTTCGTTGGTTGTACCCCTGGAGGGGTTGCCTACGTATCCGTGTTTAGACGGAATCAAACCATGTTCGTAGTTCATAATAGATGTGAGTGATTTTGCTTTAGATTCGTTATGCCAATTATCGATGCGAATTGTTGTTTAAGCGTTTTGCATGGGTTTTCACTCTAGTTTAAAGATCAGGGTGAGGTTGTTTAGGAGGTTAAGGATAGTATCGTTTAAGCTGATCCATGTTGGTTGGGGTCGAGAATTCCTGATCGTCTAGGTCAGAAAGATTACAGTACCCCTGTGAGTATCTTCTTGACGAGGTAGGGGCCCATCCAATTCCGTTTAAATTTCCCTCTAGGGTCGACAAGAAGGGGTGCTCTAATGGATTTGACTACTAGATCTCTCTCATCTATGTTTCGGGATTTGACTCGTTTATTAAAGGCTCGTTGTATTCTTTGTTGGTAGGCTTGCACGTTGGTTAGTGCGTGTATTTTATGCTCATCTAGGAGTACTAGCTCATCGTAATGTTTTTGGTTCCACTCTTCTTCGGGAATGCCGCTTTCGGCTAGTATCCTTAGCGAGGGTATTTCTAATTCTATCAGTATTACGGCTTCATAACCGTAGGGTAGGTAGTAAGGTGTGGCTCTGGTGGAAGTTCGGTATGAGGTCTGGTATCCCCATAATAAGAAGGGTATTTTGTTGGGCCACTCCCGGTAGTTTTCTATCATTTTCTTAAGGATTGTAACGATGGTTTTGTTTGCTGCTTCCACAACCTCGTTCGTCTGAGGTCTGTAGGGTGAGAATTTCTGCCGTTGGATTTTGTATTTGTCTAGGAATTTTTGGGTGTCGGCTCTAAAGTGAGCCCCCTGATCGCTAATGATTTCCTGGGATATTGCCGTAGCGGCAAATGATGTTGTTTTGTTGGAATTTGACTACTTTTTTGGAGGTTAGTATGGTGTAAGAGGCTGATTCTACCCATTTGGTAAAGTAATTGATGACCACTAGCATAAAACAGTTCCCGCCGGTTCCAGATGGGTGTACCTTTCCTATGATGTCTATTCCTCAGGTAGAGAAGGGCCAGGGTGTTGTTGTGGTGTGGAGTGGGTATGGTGGTAGGTGTTGGATGTTGGCAAATATTTGACAGTTGTGACAGTGACGGACATGACGCCGGTAGTCTGCCTCTAGAGTGCTCCAGTAATAGCCTAGTCTCATTTTTTTCGGGCCAATAGGTGTGCGCTCATGTGGAGTCCGCATTCCCCGTCATGTACTTCTTCCATGACTTTTTCGGATTGGATTTTGTTTATGCATCTAAGGAGTACTCCTTGTGGGGTTCGTTTGTATAGTAATCCTAGGTTTAGGACGTAGTGGGCGGCTTGTATTCTTAGGGCACGTTTGTTTTTGGTGTTTGTGTTGGGTGGGTATGATCCGTCAGTTTTGAAGTCTATGATCGCTTTGTGCCAAGGTTCTTCAGGGGTGTCATCTGTTTCGATGTTGTGGATGTAGGCGGGTTCTTCACTTCTTTCTACGCAGATAGGCATAGAATAAATGGTTGCCGGGCATGTTTATTAGTGAGGCTAGCTTAGATAAGGGATCAGGGATTTGGTTTTCTTCGCAGGGTATGTGTATGAAGTTGATTTCGGTGAACTCTCAGGATATTGTCTCTATTTTGGTTTGGTACGGAGCTAGGCTTAAGTTATAGACCTTTCAAGTGCCTGTGGCTTGGTTTACTACTAGGGACGAATCTCCCTGGAATCTAAGGTTTTTGACTCCGAGACTTACGACGACTTTTAGCCCTATTAGTCAGGCTTCATATTTGGCTGCGTTGTTGGTTACTGGGAAGTCCAGTTTGATTGGTATGAGTGTGTGGTCACCTATTGGTTATTGGTTATGTGGGTTTCCGATGTTGGCTTTTTGGCTAGGAAGTCGGTTATTGGTTGGATTCAGGATAGTTGCTCCTGATCTCTTTTTAGGGTGAAGTTAGGTGGGCCGTTAGTTGTGGCCCTTACACTTCGATTGATTGCGATCGATAAATGGCATAGTATCGAGTTTAAGCGAGAAAGTGCGTTATTATAAATTAAGCGATTGTCGAGGCGCGTTGTAAAGAAGAAAAGTTTATTATTTTATTGATAATAAGCGGGCCGGGCTATGTGCCCGTGACGTTGTTTTTGGAGAGGTGGAGGACACCTTCTGACACGATATGAAAAAGGAAAAGACATTTATTAGTATTTAAGTCTAGGCCCTAGGATGAACTAGACTCCAACTAAGAACGGACTCACTGCCCCTAGGAGAACTCTTGGCCGTTATGACTTGGCCATATTGTAACACTGTAATCCCTTAGAAAATCTAACGCAATATAGTGGCGGAAACAACAGTGACGAACGTTAGACTGCAAACCGAGGTAGCAGGGGGGGTCGATTGGTTTAAGGGAGAAAAAAAAAGAAATACGAAGGGAGAGGAGGAGATGAAGGTGATGACGATAATGACAAATGGAGAGAGAAGCGTGAAGAGGGTGCGTTTAAAAAAAAGAACGAAGAGGGAGGACGAAGAGGTTGACTTAAAGGATGAATGAAGAGGGAAGGTGAATGTGAATGGAGAAATAGAATGAAGCGGTGGAACAAAATGAAAGAGGGAATGAACCACTTGTCCCAAAAATAAAATGAAATGATGTTAGGAAAACGGAACAATTGGATAGGAGACCAATTCCGTAACGATAAGTTGACCGACCCACGAATCGAACTAAAACGAGTTAATAAAATTAATAAATAATCGAGCCGTCAAATAAAATGAGTAAATAAAATAATCATGAGGAAAACGAAGCTTATAGAAATAAATAGTTAGACGAAGAAATAGTATTTTCCGATAAATAATAAATCTTCGATAAAGTGAATTAAATTGATTTCTTGAAGAAGGTAATAAACGTTTTGATGAAACTTAAAATAAATGAGCTTCGAGCCAAAAAATTAGAAAATTCGAGCTTAAATATAAATAAATAAAAAGAATTTAGAATTTTAATCGTCGAAATAGACTTTCCATAAGAATTAAATTAAATATATAAAATGAATCGAAACAGAAATAAAAATATGTTTTAAATATAAGAAGAGTTTCCGAGTCAAATAAAATTTTAGGAGTTTGAAACAATTAAACGATAAATTCGTTTTATAATAATTTTAAGAATTGCGAGTTAAATCGTAAATAAAATAAAAATACCAATACAACTTTCTTAATTGGGTTTTTCTATGCAACTATCGGCTTATCTAAGTGGTACCCCCGCCTTTTTTGAATTACAAGATGTACCCCTAAACATTGTAAATTAGTCTATATTGTATCCGAAGTTATAATTTTCCAACGAAAATTTCTCAATTGATGATATAAATAGTGATTATTCCCTATTTTACTTTCACAAAACATGATATATTTCTTCAATTTGCATCCTTTACTCGAAAAACTCCATTTCACCACACTACGACATGGGGGTGACGGAGGAATTGAGGCTGAAGGATTTAAAAGAGTGAGGGAGATAGGTTGAAGTCGGCCGACAATAGAGTGCGTTGTGATGGGCATTTGGTGGCTTGGTGAATGGTAAAGAAAAAGAGGTGGTTTATAGCATCAAATTGAATTGATTAATATGTCAATTATTCATTTTACAAAAAATAACTGTAATACACTTGTCACTTTGGTTATGATATGGAGTGATGAGTAATGTTTAGGGGTATACCTTGTAATTCGAAAAAGGCGGGGGTACCACTTGGAAAAACCAATAGTTGAGGGGTACTCCATAGAAAGACCCTTAATTTAATTTATTTTATAAAATCAGAGGTGTTACAATCTTCCCCACAAAAAAGAAGGTTCGTCCTCGAAACTCACAAAAACATAATAATAGAATGGAAAACAAGGTTATATCACTTAAACAAAATGAGAATGCTTAACTTGCATCACAATCTCGGTTTTTTAAAAATTTTACAACTTCAAACGTGATATGAAATCGAAATCGAAGACAAAATTTATTTCAAGAAGTGTTGGTCTAAATTCCCAAAGTTTAAAATCATTTAAATTAATAAAATCGCAAGTTAAAAATTATTTTTTAAAATAATGACGATAAATAATATTTGTAAACAACTCGAGGAGGAGAGTACCCAAATATTTTCAAAGCAACAGTAAAACGTTTGATTAAGAAATTCGACAATATTTCGTTTTAAGACCAAACAAAAATTTGAGAAATCAAATTTTATATTTAGTAAATAAAAATTGAACAAGTCGCCAAACATTTCCAATAACAGATTTAAAGTCTATGAACAATGAAGTTAGACCTTAGACATACGATGTTTTTCGAAAATGTTGAACCGTTTTACATAATAATCTTATAGAAATCAAAATATTAGCAATTATGAAAGTTTTCGTAAAATTTAACATGCTTGAAAATAGAAATTTGAAACAATTTCGAAATACTTTAAAATAAATTATTAAGGTAATTTGAAACAGAGCTAAATAGCGGTTATCTACCAAAAACAAAACAAAAACGAATTATAAAGTTCTTAGGGGTATAACTCGAAAATGTTAAATTCCATGATAACCGAAAAGTTTAAGTTGATCAAAGTTATTACAAAACGGGGAGTTTTAGAATTTAAAATTATGCCTCAAAAGTTAAAATTTCATGAAAATCAAATTTTTTAAATTAGTCCGACTTTTCATAAAATAGGTTCGGGAAAAAGGTCAACGGATAAATAGAGTCAAGGTTAACGACAAATCGAAGCAAAAGTTTTCAAACCCGATAAAGAAGTCGAAGGGATTGGCCGAAGAAGAAGTAGCAGAATTCAAAAAAAAGCTAAGGGGAGGACGAAATTGAGAGTCAAATAGAGCCCTCAAGGATTAGAGAATAAATTAACCATCTCGAGATTCCCGGTACGACTCCCACAGCACGGGTTCCTAATTACCATTAAATAATATACTAAGTCCAATATTAGGCGTTAGGTGGTACTACTCAGTCAATCCCCAAAAATTATCAACTGCTATTACTTCCAACAAAAATTCATACATATCTAATTCTTCAATTAACATGGTAAGGATCCGCAAATAATTTAGAATTAAATCCATTAATTAAGATTCCAATCAGGTTACCAAAACACATCCAAACTCGTTATCTATAAAACTCCTAAAATCGAAGCTTACAAGGTTTGAACTCGAGGTATAATCCAAATTTCTCGAGTAAGGAACAATAAACACATTTCACCAATTTAACAGTGGTCGGGTACGAAAACCTCAAAAATGATTACCAACATAATTATAATGCCACAAGTACAAAAGTTGGGAAAGTACAATAAATCCTGAAACGCATCCAAACCTATAGGTAATGGTGCAAACACTCACATCTTCAAACACATCATCCAACTAAGATCTCTGAGAAGTTCATCAAATTTCTAATGACAATGGTGCAACCGCAAAATATTTAACAACTCAATGAATCCCCAATCTCGTTGGTTTAAGGGTTCTGAACTATAAATCCATTAAGAGGATTGACATTAAGTATTCCTCAAAGCAACGCGATAAATCCAACCTTTAATTGTGCAATATGTTTCTCTTCTTCAAGGTTAACAACAATTTATCCAAGTTAGATCACTCAAGTCCAAAGTTCATAGGTTACAACCTTAAACAACGATCAACGATTTAATCCTTAAGAACACGGGCAATCTATGTCCACCAAAATTTAATTTAATTTAATTTAATTACGCGCCCCTTTATTAGTGTTTAGGGCGGTTTCCTTTGGTGGATCATTGAGGGGTTTGAAATAACTTGTGATAACTACTGACGTCACTAGTTCTCCCTCGGCAACCCTGAAGGTGAAATCTGTTTTTTGCCGTTTCGCAGGAGAGAATGTTCCTTCTTCGATCAAGTTTGCGTGCTTTAATGTAAAGCACGCCTCAGTATCATGCCCATTACCTTGATGGAATAGGTAGTAAGCATTAGAATTTCAATTTTTGCCTTGCCTGTCCATTGGTGGGTCCGGAGTTGGACCCATGGGTTAGAGTAACCCCTGATCTACTAGGTGCTTGAGAGTTTCGGTGTATGACGAATTGATTTTAGTAAACTTTTTCCACGACATTCTTGTTTCGTCGGATAGGGCCTTGTGAGGCCTCGAAGTTATTTCTGTATTGTCCTTAGGGGGTTTTGCCCGTGCGGAGCGCTGGGATGACCTACTTGGGGTGAGTTGTTGGGTATGGTAATCGCCTGAACTGGCATTCGCTTCGCTCTCTGTGCCTTCCCTTTCGAGGAAACTGAGGCGGTTATCGATGTGACGAACGAAGCAGGTCATACGGTATATCGAGGTGCGGACATCGTGAACCACTTCGGTTAGGGTATTGACATCGTTGCAGATGTTTTCGATGACTCTTGGATCTGGGGACATGTTAGGTAGTGGTTCTGCAAGAAAAGGTTGGAGGTTAGGACAGATCCACTGAACGACTTAGAGACTCGAGGAATGCTCGTAGTTGAGCGACACAGAAAATGAGACCCCTGATTTGCGCGTGGTTGTGATCATCGGATTAGGGACTCAGGTGCTTCAGACTTTTGGCGTGTTCGGCGAAACGCCAAATAGACTTGTATCTCTAGAACGAGACGATTTAACATAAATCTCGGGAGTGAGATTTAAAAGAAGAGGACTTCTCGAGATGAGACGACCCAAAATGTAATACCTCGGCGAAGGTGACCCTAGTAACTAACACAGACAGTTAATCACACGGTTGTACGATGTAAGGAATTAATCTCGATCCCGGCTCAAAATTAAAGAGTTTTGATGTTTGCGAAAATGAATGGGTTTTGAAAGTAAACTTTTTCGAAAGTGGGAGTTTTCGTGAAATCGATATTACGATGGTTTAGTAACATCGTTTGTGGTGTGTCAAAAAGCGTTGATACGTGAGCGTCGAGGATTCGACGATAGAAAAGTGTCATCTGTGATTTTGTAAAAAGAGGCGCGGTTGTGAGAGAATCGGTTTTGAAAATTGTGGTGTCGCGTTTTTATCGAGACTACTATTAATTAGTGGTTTGAAGTTCGTAGCATATAGGGTGTTCGTGAGAGAACGAGGTGTTTGTGATGGTGCTTTCGAAGGTGTGACCAACTTCTTTTTACAGAATTTAGGTGGTGAAAGTGTGTTTTAGAAAAGCTTTTTAAAACGCGCTACCGTGTTTGTCGATTCCATTGGTTGGAATTTTGATGGTGGTTTGTGTTGTGTAAAAAAAAGGTTCCGTGGGTATAACCGTCTTGGGTTCCTTGACTTCATTAATTGAAGTTTTGGTAGGTTAACAGTATGTGCTAAAATTTGTTTTGAAACATGTAGCCGTTTTACTTGCCTTGGTCACATTGGTTGGGATTTTGGCCATATTAACGTTGTTTATGTGAATGTTTTGAAAGCAAATGTGATCGTATGAGGTACCTCGATCCCATTAGTTGGGATTTTTGTAATAGTAACGGTACATCGTTGTTGTTTGAAAGTGACGAGTTTTATTTTGGCCGAAGTAATGGCGCTCAAAATTGTCTTTTGAAAGTGATGAACGTAAAATCGGAGGCCGGTCCGATCTCGCGTACGTGGCGATGTCGGACCTCGATTTGGTTGATGATTCAGATAGTACTAGACGGATGCGGACACCCGTGTATCCGTTATAATCGATCAAGACGTGGTGTAAATGTTAAAAGGCCGATATGTTTGGTAAGACGACCTTTTTGGTGAACCGAATTCTTTGCCGATTTGTGGAGTCGCCACCGAGTCAATTACGGGGACTCGGAAGCCGTTCATGTCAACTTTGATCCTTAGCCGGCTCAAAGCTGAGTGGCACGGGACCTAAAGATAAAGACTTGTACCTTTAAGCACACCATGCCTAGAATGACTCTCATTGCCAATGGTTTCGGACATCCGAAAACCGTCGATTCTGAGTAAGGGGAGAGGGTACGTATTGGTAAGACAACGCCCGATAGACATCGACACCCAATTCGCCCGCACGTAGCAGCCTCTACTAATCAATCGATGGGCTGATAACTTCGTTCCTTAATTGTGGCGGAAGTACAATAACATCCGTTGTTTTAACCCTATTTCTTTGCTATGTCATTTGCTTAAGGACACGTAAGTTTATTGTCGTCGAAGTAGTTGTGTTTACATTCTTTGCATGCGATTTCACGTGACAAGCAGGCCATGAAAAGATGCACGTAGGAGAGTAGAGAGTACTAAGTATTATACGTATTAGCAAATCAGGTTTAACGCGATAATATGAATATTAGTCATCCTCGTGGTATACCTTACCTGGTATTCTGCTTAAGATGCGTCGGTTCGATATTAATAGAGATGCATCAAACCGTGTATGGTGAGCATCGAGATTAATATAGAACCCTGACGTTCCCTCTAATCGGATCGGTCATTTAGCGAAGGATGGGGGATCAAACAATATTTATAGACTCGTAATATCACAAAAACTACTAGAGTAATCGTGGTAAGTCGAGGTTGGTCCACAGGGAAAACAAAATGAAATTGAGTAAAAAGCAACATGTTTGGGATCTAGAGGGGGTTTTAAGGGTCGAGTCTATGCTAGAAATGCGGTAAAAGATGGAAATTAAATAAGAAGAGAAATAACAAGAGAAATGACAAGAGATAATCAATCTAGGAAAAGATGTTAGGGGGGAAGTCGGGAATCAGAAATTGGGTCGGTCACAACATTGATAAAGGGAGAATGCCACCTTTCGGTTTCTTCACCCAACCCACCTACAAACCCGCTTTCGCGGCGAAGAAGAGTAAGTCTCAAGTTAAGGTAATTTCTACCCCGAGTTTTCCCATATTGATAGAAATGAGTAAAGGTCGGTCTAGTTGGCCGGACTAAAACAACAATGACACAATAACCATAAGCAAGATAAACCAACAAGCAACCAACCAACCAAAATCCCTCAATTCAAATAATCCAAGATGTTCATCCCTAAACCCCCAACAAGAAATCTACTCACAATGCATAATGAAAGCTAACAAAACAATAACAAAGAGGGGGACAACTAAAACGTGCATAATAACTAAATCTAAAGGAAATAACAACAAAATAATAAGGAAATTACGATCTACCAAATCAACCACAAAACTATGAAAGAAATTACGATTAACAAAATGAACTAGGAAATAATCTAGAACAACATAAATTAGATCTAGAGAAATTAACAACATTAAGATGATCAAAATAACAATCAACAAAATAAAACATAAAGCAATCTAAAGCAACATAAAAAAAGATGATCAAAAAAGACAATAATGAAAGAACAATTAAATGAACAATATTGAAAGAACAAAATTAAATCTAGCTAGAGATTAGAGAGTTGAAATAAATGTACCAATTATGAAGATCAACAATAAAGAGAAATATTTCATATATAAAGGATGAAGCTTTGATGAAAACAATAGAGGATTTGTCACTAATCCCTTATTAATCTCCACAAATCTTCAATAAAAACTTGAAATAATCTTCTACAAAGCTTGAAAATAAGATCTAGAGAAATGAAATTGATAAAAACTATGAAGAATTCTACTAAGTTTACCATAGAAAACTACTAAAATTACTACTAGGATGTTCTACTAAGTAGTGAAAGAATGGAGTAGTCTAAACTAATGAAAGTCTAATGGAGTTGTAATGTGTTGTCTTAGGCAACGAACTAGGGTATACATATATATAGTAAAGCCTTAATGTACCTCTTAAACTCAACCCCAAATCCACTTTTTGCTCCATTAGTGAGACAATCACCCTTTAAGTCTTCATGAGGTGGAACTTCACCCTATCATACACGAGCAAAAACCGCCGGGTGAAACTTCACACGCTGAACTTTGCCCAATTTTGCAATTTTGGACGCCTTTACCGTCGAGCGAAACTTCACCCAATGGGTGAAAATTTCGCCCGGTGGAGAAGCTCTCAGAAAATCTTCGGGGAGGCAAATTTATCCTCGGGCGAAACTTCGCCCGGTGGTCTTTCATCGGGTGAAATTTCACCTGGTCATTTTCCGGCCTCTTTTCTTGTCTCATTCTTCGTCGTTTGATTAGATGGCTTTGAACTTTAAGTTTAATGTTTTGCTCTTTGGACGGTATTCCCTTCTGTTGTGCTCGTGGAAGCTCGATCATGCTTTTGGTGCCAGATCCTATCAAATTGATAGAAAAACTATCAAAAACACGTAAAACGCACAAGAGGGACGCTAATGCAACAAATACTCAAAATAGGGCGATAATCGCACTCTAAACTCGCAAAAGGCGGAGAAAACACGTCTAAATGAGGGGAAAATGGTCTAAATTTAGCACACAACAATTTCCCCACACTAAACCATTGCTCGTCCTCGAGCAAAAACCCAAAAAGAATTTAGAAACTACTAGTACTAGCTAGACTATGATAAACCGATACGGGGAAATTATGGGTACCGCTCCGTCCGTTCAACTCACATCGGAATACCCATGAAGTAGAGTAATCCCATGCAAGGTAAGTTGCGGCTTGCTCAAAATGGTGGATGCGACTAAACACACAAAAATATATAACACGAAAGGATAGGCACATCCAAAGCAAAAATAAAACACTGAATCCCTCATCGAGACGACGGGGAACACACCGATTACTTACCTAAACAATAATAAACATTTCAAGATAAATCACTCACGTAAACAAGAACCAAAGCCTAATACTATGACAATTAAGCAATAAATATGTTGATAACTTAGCTAGGTCCTCCTAATCTTCTAAAGGGGTACGACGGGGTGTTAAACAGAGTGGAAAAAGCGAACCATGGATTTGTTCGACACTGTAGATAGCTGCAATCCCGTTCTCTTTGGCTAAGGCCAAGAGGGTCGTTACAAACTCGAATTTCCTAAATTAGCCCAAACAAAAAGTGGAGTGCTTACAATTATTGGGGTGGATAGACTAATCACTTCACGACAACGAATCAATCAAAGGGATATTTTTTTAGGAGATGTTTTTTATTATACAATTTTCATTTTAAGCTCTTTTTCTGTCCCTTGTTTTTCATATTTTTGTGTTATTTTCTCTTGCTTTGGTTTGTTCTTTTTGGCATTTTGACGTGGTTTGAAACCAAGCTTGGAGGTTATTTTTGTGTAAACTTATTGTGGTGATGTATAGGTGGAGGAAAAATAGGTAATCGAGAACACGCGTCATTCCCGGATAACCCACAAAAAGGCGGAAAGAATTTGGACTAAAGGTGCGATGGTCATTCGAGAAAGCTCACCTAGAAAACGGGATGCGGGAACCAAGGCCAAACTGGATGGTTAAGGTGGTCAAATGCAAACCCCGAATAAAACCTCTAGTAGAAAAGGTGGACTCACGCTAAAGGATCAAAAAGTTCATTGCCTTAGAGTCATTCTACTAGATTAAGGTCCAAAATCTACAATGGGTTATCTACAATGGAATGTTAACTCTTGTAATAAGTTTTTAACCGGGTTTTCGAAAAGTTTTAATCCTAGACACACTATACAAAAGCAAAAAGGATCACAAGAAAAAGAAAAGGCAAGTAAAAGAAAACACAAGTAAAGTCATGTAGTCCATACTCAATCGACATTCAAGCGAAAAATCAACCACAACACCCAAAATGATCAACTTCGAGAGCCTCCAAATAGCAACAACCTAACTCCTCTACAAAAGTAAAGAATAAAGCGAAAAGGAAGAAAGTTACCTAGCGGGTTGCTTCCATAATGTCTTCAAAATGTGCTATCAAGGTGGTGGTTACCTGTAAGAGTAGAGAAGAAGACCATACAATGAACACGAAACATAACGAAAAACGAGAAAAGAAAAAGGAGAAGAAAAAGGAAAATGTTTTTGATTTTCGGAATTTTTCAAATTTTTATGGATTTCGAAAAGATTTATGAGAAAATGAAAGATAGTAGATCTCTCCCCCACACTAAAACGGTACATTGTCCTCAACGAACAAGTAGGGGAAGATCGAAAAAGACGGAAAAGAAAAATAAGAAAAATGTTTTTGGATTTTTATAATTTTTCAAATGTTTTTGGATTTCTAGAAATTTTCGATAAAAATAAAATAAAATAAAAAAAATGGAAAAATAAAAGGGTGGCGGGCCTAGGTGCAATCACATCACCTAGACCCTAGCCAAGGGGCTAAGAAAATGAAAATGAAATAAAAGAAGAGAAATAAAAACGAAAGAGTGAAAAATTCGGCGTAGGAGTAGTCACGCCACCTAGCCCGGATTAAGAAAAATTTGAGAGAAATGAGTAAAATTTGGATTTTTCAAAAGTTCAATGGCGTAATCACGTCCCCTAAAGACCAGGAGCAATACCAAGGTCGCTTCGGCCGCAACAATCGGATAATGGGACAGTGGGACAGCTTGCAAATTTGATTAGAGGTAAAACAATCACAATGATCATGATAATTATAAGGGAACAAGAAAAAAATTAATCCAAGGATATGCAATTAGATGATTAAAGATTCACCGACACAACCCACACATATACACACAACACACACCCACTACCTACCGACTCCGGGGAAAAGGTTTAGTCTGAAGGGTCGTCCCCATAGGACGAACTAGGAGACCCGGGGTAGAATGGTATACCCTCGGAGGATGATTGAGGTGAAAACTCCTCCGGACCGTCGCTAAGCGAGAGGGCATGGTCGGGTTCAATTTCACAAAGGTCATAGATCATACGACCCTTGGGCAACGTGTAGTGCACATACTCCCAAACTCCCCTTCCTCTCGATTCAGTCTTTGTCAGTCGGAATACACCGAGTCCCGAAGGTAGGTCCCAATTATGGTGAATAAAGATAGTGGTTCGGTGTGTGTAAGGAACGATTAAAGCTCTTCCATGGCTAATGTGGACGAGGCATTGATAAGGCACACGAAAAATCCAAGTCGGGTAATAAGCCTCGTCAAGCCAAATGGAATTGTCAAGTGGGGTGAGGTGGTCGGTCGAATAACCCAAATTTGTTGCAAGTACAGTCACAAGACCTCCACAATCCACAAAGGGGCATTGGGTGAAAATAATACGGTGGAAGTGCAACGCCAGAACAAGTGGTAGGTCTAAAGGAGTAGGGTTACCGAGGAAAGAGTCACAAATTAATTACAAGACACACACATCAAGAATATAGATATTATCGGTCGAGGGTAACAAGCAGTGGAGAGCACCTCAGAAAAATAGCGAATTGCGCAGATAAGTGTAGTTTGTAGTGCCTATTTTGCTATGTTTTGGTCCCATTTCCTTGTGGAATCGCTCCTTGGGAGCGATTCATGGGCTTCTTATGCTTCCATTAGTCCGTTTCAGGTTCCCGAGGCCGATTTGGAAGAGTTGGAGTGATTCCGACTCAATACATATACATTTTGGAGCCAACGAGATAAAGGAACGATGACTCGAGGCCTTGGAATCGACCCCGAGACCTTGGGACCCAATCCCGAGCCTCCGAGACCCGATCCCGAGTCACGAGAATCGATGGGAAGCCCATGAGATACAAGGAGGGACCCTAGAGCTCTTATTGGAGGCATACAAGACCCTTCCCGAGCGGGATAGTGGCCTTCCCGATCGGGAAGAGGTGCACGATTAGGAGCGCCACTGTGTGTCCGTTCCGGTCAGGTTGAACCCTTCCCGATCGGATCCGTCCCGGTCGGGATGGGCTACAGCTCACCCGCATTGTTTTCTTTTCTTCTCTTTCATTCTTAAACCCTATTTATACCCCCCTCTTGTATTAAGACACCATCATATGTTATATTCTTGACTTCTCCAAAAACCCTAGACTACTTAAGGTTAGATTAGATTAGATTAGTGTAGATTAGTCGGTAATTAGTAGTTAATCGTAGATTAGCTCTTGTATTAAGGAATTCTTGAAGATCTTCACCAAGCTTGACAACCTTGGATGATTATTTTGGGTTTTCTCTTTTATACAAGTTCTTATTCTTCCTTCCATCCTCTAGTATGGTATAATCCTCTTTTCCTTCTCTTTAACCTTGTTTTATTCATCCAAGTTTGAATCTTTAGTTGATTGTTTTGTTATTGTTCATTGCTATCATTAGTTTGTTGATGTTTGTTTTGTTTCTTTGATGATTCCTCTTGTTAGTGTTAATTCTAGATTAGATATGTTAGAGTAGTGTTATTGCTAGGGTTATAAAGGTGATTAGAGTGTTTATTGGGTGATTAAGGGTTTGTTGGAGATGTTAGTGGAAGATTTGGGTTTCCTCTTGGTTTGGTGCACATCACATGTTTGTTGAATTGCTTGTATGACTAAGTAGTTGAGAATGCTTGTTTTTCTTGCCTTTCTTTTGTGGGTGTTAGTTTGTTGTGGGTTCGATCCCCTCACTAAGTTGCGAGAGCCCGGTAAGGACGACCCCTAGGCCGGTCTAAGTAGCGAGAGCCCGGATGCGACCTAGGCCACCATAGCGCGCTAGAACCCCGTTTGTCATGTGTGTCGCCGAGATGGGTTCTAGGTGGAACCTCTAGGCGGGTCTAAGTTGCGAGAGCCCGGACCAACCTAGATCACCCTACTACCTCCTTCACTCTAGTTCTTCCTTGACCATTCCGTTACCCCTTTGACCCCGACCTAATCCTAGCCCGTTTTCCTAGTTTGTTCTCCTTAGTCATAGTCTAGCCTTCTCCCCTTCTTATCATTCTCTAGTTTAGCTCGTTGACTTAGTCTCGTATTTAGGTGACCTTAGTCTAGGTATACATTACCGTCCCCGTGGATTCGATCTGACTTACCCTATCTACCCTAGTTAGGATTAGCCGGTTTATTTATTGATCGGTTGGGACGTGACGAATCCCTCCCATCAATTTGGCGCCGTTGCCGGGGAAGGTGCTAGTTTGGACTTTGTTTACCTAGTTACTCGACTTTGTCTTTGTGTTTGTGTTTTCTTTTTTCTTTTTGTTACTTTGCTTCTTGTGTGTGTGCGGTTTATTTCTCTCTTGTCTAGTGCCCAAAAAGCACTAGGCTTCTCACGTTTGTTCTTAGTTTAAAGTTTGTGCCTAGAGGTGGTGACTATCTTCTTCTTGCAACTTAGAGCCGCTTTAACGGACGGTTGCTAGAATGAGTGGTTTCGAGCTACGATTTTCGAGCGAGCATGGGGTTTGATCTAAACTCCACACACTCGGGAGCCGATATGAGCTACCCCTCTTCTTCTATGAACCAAAGCTACGACATGATGACTCCTAATTACTATCAAGCTTCTTGGGGGGATCAAGACTCTAGTGGGTATGAACTTCAAGGTTATGAAAACGGCTACCAACAAGTGGACGATTATCACTCCTACGATCATGGTGGTTATTACTCAATTTATGATTGTGAACCCACCATGTTCAATCAAGATTCACCTTATGGAAGCCAATACCCCCAAAACCCACCATATTACCCTCCACCCCAACCACAATATGAACCCTATGACCCACAATACTACCAATCACCTCAACCCCACTACCAACAATATGATGCCCCACCCCTTGGGCATCATCAAGATTATCAAGGAGCCTTACAAGACCCCAATGATCACCAATTGCCCGACATGGAGGTGTTTCAATCTATTCTTCCAATGCAAAGGAGCACCCAAGAAATGGCCATCCAAATGCAAAGAGAACAAAATGAATTGATGGCCCAAATTCTAAGGGAAAACAAGGCGAGGAATGCTCGATTAGACGCGTTAGCGGCTAAAACCGCAATGCTTTTATCCCGAGCGTCACAATTAGATGAAGGATGCCCACTTGAGAGAGGGGAGCAACCTAATCACCAAGCCGCCAATGTAGTTCCCTTTGATAGAGAAGTTTGCTTTGAAGAACCTCAATTGTCTATCCAAAAAGAGACGAATGAGGAGATGACCCTTGGTGAAGGCAACATTGGTGAGGAATTGGAGGAGGATAGTGAGTTGGATGGGTTGTTGGAATTTGTGAGGATGTTGGGTGAGATTGTTAGCCTCGAGTTGCCCTTGTGCGATAATTTGGACAAGCATCAAGAGCCCCTTGCTAGTACACCGAGAGATGACTTGGAGGAGATTGAAACCGCCGGTAGAAGTTTCGATCCTCTTCTCCAAGATGATGTGGGGTCGAGTGATGAAGATGGGGAACCACAACTTGAGGCAAGTGTGGGGGTGTGCAACGAGGAAGTGAGGCCAAAACCGCTTTTTGTGCCTTGTTTCTTGGAGACGAAGCTTGCTTGTGATTGGAGGCAATGCTTAGGGAGGAAGAGGTCGGTGAAGCTCGTAGGATGGATAGACCCCGGAGACAACATTGAAGATGATTTTGGGTCTTGGGATTCCTACTTCTTGCCTCCTCCTTGGAGGCCGTGGAGGTCGGTTAAGCTCGAGCGCTTCATGGGCCTTCACTATGATGTCGGTAGCGCGTTCGACTTGCTCCTCCATGCCCTTGAGGGCTATGGTTGAAGAATGGAGCCCACCATCCTAGGTTTGACGGAGTTCCTAAAAGAACCGTCATGTTGTATATTCCCCTCTCATCTTCTTTAGAATACTTGTGCTTGTATTTGTGTGTTTTGTTTCTTGGATTTCTTTGTTCTTGTGGGATTCTTGTAATTGATTTGGTATTTTGATGAGCGATGTGAGGGAGTGAATTTGATGTGTACTTTGAGTTTATTGTGATAGGTGAAGTGAAGGTGACTCCTAGAAAAGAGTGGTTGATGATGGAGTTTGGTTTGCGAGCGAGGAAGTCGGTTTTTGAAGCTTATGATAAGCTTTTGGGCTTGGGGAAGCAAAGAAGACTCATCCCGACCGGGAAGAGGGCTTCCCGACCGGGAAGGATGAGGAATCCCGACCGGGAAGGAGCCATCCCGATCGGGATGAAGGTGCAAAAATTCGGACTCACTGGAGTGCATTCCCGACCGGGACGAGAGCTTCCCGATCGGGAAGGGGTTATCAACCCGATCGGGACCATCCATCCCGACCGGGATGGTCCCCTTTCTCCCTTTTGAGCCTTTTTCTTGGGCGCTTGACTCCACCCATCCATTATACCCCCACCCAACCTCCCTACTCCTCCTTGTTCCTATCATATGACCCATACACCTCACTTTACACCGAGATCCACATCAAATCCCACCCCCTTCACACCTTTACCACCTCTACCATGCGGTTCTATCAAGCTTGAAGCGGGATAGCAATGATGAAGACAAGCAAGTGCATATATTGATCTATGAGACGATGGAGCAAGTGAGTTACTAGCCGCTCGGTTTGGGTAACTATCCTTACTTTCCCGTCTTTTTATCGCTTGTTTTTCATTGTTTGCCCTCTTCCCTCGAGTCATGGGATATTAGTGGCCTTCAAGGCCGTAGTATGGTTGCTCGCGGCTCCCGACAACGTGATTACGTCGAGAGTCAATCGATTAGTCCAATATACAAGATTTTCACCCCTTATTAGGAGTTAGTCGGATTTGGACGGAATCCGGGCTAGGTGACTTGATTACACCTAGCCCTCCCCTCCCATTTCCTTTTATTTCTTTCTTTTTATTTTCTTCCCCCCCTCCATATCTTCTTCTCGTCTCGGCCCATGGTGACTTGACTACACCGCGGCCGGGCACCTTCTACCTTTTCTTCACCTTTATTTTTGATTTTTAGCTTTATTTTCTTAGTTCCTTTTCTTTTTCTTTTGTCTCTCCGCACACTATGATTGAGCATATGAGGACATTGCTCGGTTTAAGTGTGGGGGAGCGATATTCTATCGTAGTTAGTTTTATTTTTTCCCTTTTTCGAAAAACCTTTAAAAACCCTAAAAATTTGAAAAATTTTCGCAAAAATCAAAAAGATTTTCTTTTGTGTGTTTTCCTTTTTTGTCTTTGTGTCTTATATTTGTGTTGTTGTGCGTGTTTGCCTCCCTTTTGTCCTTATAGGTTGCTTTAATCGCCGATGACTTTGGAAAGCTCTAAAGACTTCCGTTAACATCTTATCCCTTTTTCTTCTTTGTCTCCTGTGGAGTTTGGAGGAGATCGTGATGTTGTGTGCTCGGGTGGAGCTTTGTGCATATTGGTGGATGATTTGGTGACTTGTGTGGAATATCGGAGTGGTGTTTGTTGTATGTTTGTTTTGTTATGTTTTGTTTTTTTTTCCTTTGTTTTTTTTCTTTCGTTTTCGTCATATCTTTAATTTTGTGTTGTGTTGTGTTGTGTGTCGTGCGTGTAAACCGTTTTCAAAAACCCGATTTAGAGGCTAGTGTGTGAGTGTGTACTTTCCCATCCTAGTAGTGTAAATTGAGTCTTGGACTTTAATCTAGTAGAATGACCCTAAATCAATGATTTCGTTGGTCCTTTACCTTGAGTCCACCTAGTTTACTAGGGATTTACTACGGGATTTGCATTTTGACCATTATGACCACCCACGGTGTGAAAAGGCCTTGGTTACCGAGTCTCGTCCCTTAGGTGACCGTGTTTAGGATCGTTTGATTAGTCCAAGTTTTTCCCTTTTTTGTGGGTTTGAAAGGAAAGCGCGCTCCCGACTCACCCATTACCCTACCTCCTACACATACCCACACAAATAAAATGCAATTTGTTGATTTCTCTCTCTCTCAATTGTCAAAGGAATGCCAAAAATGCCAATCATGCCAAAAGGGCAAAGAAAAGAAAAAGAAAGAAAAGAAATGAAGAAAAAGAAAAGGCACAAAAGCCAAAAAGAAAATAGAAAAGAAGAAAAAGAATGGCATGGCAAAACAAAGCAAATATGTCAAAAAGAAAGAAAATGCCAAAAGAAAACCCGTCTCACAAAAAGAAATCCCCACAAAAATAAGCCTTTTTCCGACTTTTGCCGTGAAGAGCCTACCAAAGGACCGAGTCCCGAGGAAGGATGATAGCGGCATTAGTCGGTCTTCCCTCATTTTGCGATATTTCCACCTTTTTACTTGGACTAGTTAGGCGGTTTTGGACACGGGACGACCCTCTTGGCTCACGCTAAAGGGGGCGGGGTCTCACTTACCTACAGTGTCGACTAACACCGTGGTTCCTCACTTTTCCACTCCGCCGATCGTCCCGTAGTACGTTTCTAGAAAGTTAGGAGGACCTAGGTAAGTTACCAACGTTTTTGTTGCTTTATCGTCATACTATTAGGGTTTAGTCCACTTTGGTTTGTATTGCTAGCTTGGGAACGTTGTCACTTACCTCGAGTCCTAAACCGGTGTTTCATTCACCGCTTTTAGAGGGAAGCGGTATTTCTTTTGTTTTGGGTGCAACCGTCTATGTGTTTGTTTGTGTGTTTGTTTGTTTATGTGTTTTGTGTCCGGTTGCATCCCCAGTTTTGTCGCAAGACCCAACTTGCCTTGCGAAGTGCACTTTTCCTCTAAGTGCACTCGCGTGAGTTGAAAGGGCGTAGGGTGCACTAATACCCACTCGGTTAGTTTAGTACTTAGTTTGTGCTTACTCGAGGGCGAGTAAGGGTTAAGTGTGGGGGAGTTGATAAGTGTAGTTTGTAGTGCCTATTTTGCTATGTTTTGGTCCCATTTCCTTGTGGAATCGCTCCTTGGGAGCGATTCATGGGCTTCTTATGCTTCCTTTAGTCCGTTTCAGGTTCCGGAGGCCGATTTCGAAGAGTTGGAGTGATTCTGACTCAATACATACACATTTTGGAGCCAACGAGATAAAGGAACGATGACTCGAGGCCTTGGAATCGATCCCGAGATCTTAGGACCCAATCCCGAGCCTCCGAGACCCGATCCCGAGTCCTGAGAATCGACGGGAAGCCCATGAGATACAAGAAGGGACCGTAGAGCTCTTATTGGAGGCATACAAGACCCTTCCCGAGCGGGATAGTGGCCTTCCCGATTGGGAAGGGGTGCACGATTAGGAGCGCCACTGTGTGTCCGTCCCGGTCGGGTTGAACCCTTCCCGATCGGGATGACAGAGCCGTCCCGATCGGGATGGGCTACAGCTCACCCGCATTGTTTTCTTTTCTTCTCTTTCATTCTTAAACCCTATATATACCGCCCTCTTGTATTAAGACACCATCATATGTTATATTCTTGACTTCTCCAAAAACCCTAGACTACTTTAGGTTAGATTAGATTAGATTAGTGTAGATTAGTCGGTAATTAGTAGTTAATCGTAGATTAGCTCTTGTATTAAGGAATTCTTGAAGATCTTCACCAAGCTTGACAACCTTGGATGATTATTTTGGGTTTTCTCTTTTATACAAGTTCTTATTCTTCCTTCCATCCTCTAGTATGGTATAATCCTCTTTTCCTTCTCTTTAACCTTGTTTTATTCATCCAAGTTTGAATCTTTAGTTGATTGTTTTGTTATTGTTCATTGCTATCATTAGTTTGTTGATGTTTGTTTTGTTTCTTTGATGATTCCTCTTGTTAGTGTTAATTCTAGATTAGATATGTTAGAGTAGTGTTCTTGCTAGGGTTAGTAAGGTGATTAGGGTGTTTATTGGGTGATTAAGGGTTTGTTGGAGATGTTGGTGGAAGATTTGGGTTTCCTCTTGGTTTGGTGCACATCACATGTTTGTTGAATTGCTTGAATGACTAAGTAGTTGAGAATGCTTGTTTTTCTTGCCTTTCTTTTGTGGGTGTTAGTTTGTTGTGGGTTCGGTCCCCTCACTAAGTTGCGAGAGCCCGGTGAGGACGACCTCTAGGCCGGTCTAAGTAGCGAGAGCCCGGATGCGACCTAGGCCACCATAGCGCGCTAGAACCCCGTTTGCCATGTGTGTCGCCGAGATGGGTTCTAGGTGGAACCTCTAGGCGGGTCTAAGTTGCGAGAGTCCGGACCAACCTAGATCACCCTACTACCTCCTTCACTCTAGTTCTTCCTTGACCATTCCGTTACCCCTTTGACCCCGACCTAATCCTAGCCCGTTTTCCTAGTTTGTTCTCCTTAGTCATAGTCTAGCCTTCTCCCCTTCTTATCATTCTCTAGTTTAGCTCGTTGACTTAGTCTCGTATTTAGGTGACCTTAGTCTAGGCTATACATTACCGTCCCCGTGGATTCGACCCGACTTACCCTATCTACCCTAGTTAGGATTAGCCGGTTTATTTATTGATCGGTTGGGACGTGACGAATCCCTCCCATCACGCGGTTACGGATTTCAGAAGCAAAAGATGAATTAGGCTCGCAACCCCTTCCACAACGTGTTATGCGTTTCCAAAGGTCTCTCCTAGACACACAAGCTTGTAAATTGCTCGAGGTTTCACTAATTCCAGTACCCGATGAGGGTAGACCTAGCATAAGGCCGAACTCCGAAATAGTCAAACGATGGGGTTTACCGAATAGTATAAATTTAACGGCTCATGGTATGGTTGGATTGTCAATGGTAAAAGTTCCTTGGAACTCACAAGTCAAGTCTTTATAAGTGTGAGTAGAAAGGCTTAAGAGCTCGCTAGTTCCGGTTCTAGACATAAGTTCCTTAATATCATCAACTATTCCTAAATCGGTCATTCTGTTGGGACAAGGCCACCTAGTACTCTGAAAGATCTTTTCAGAGAAGGTCCGAGACAAAGTAGTATTAAGACGAGGTAAATTCAAAGGCTTAGAAGACTTAGAAGATTTGGAGGATTTAGAAGTATTGGATGTCGAAGCCATACCTTGCTTGCGAGTGGCTCGTTGAGCTCTTGTCTGCATAATATATATTTGCAAGAATAATCCCAAAGAAAATTAGCTTCACCTTCTTCAAAGACCCAAAGTATAATCACCTAGTATAGAGAGAGGATGAAGGTATGAATGTGGTTGGGTTAATGAAGATGGTGGTTTGATTTTATGAAGAGTGATAAGATGGAGTGATAAAGTGGAATGAAAAGTGAGGTAAAAGTGATATAAATAATGGTGGTTCAGAGGGAAATGAAAGTTTTATAGGTAGATTGTAAAATTTGTTGTTTGTGTTTTAGAGGGAAAGTTATGTGGGGTATTTGGAAGGGAGGGGATTGATATTGTGGTGAATGGATAAGGTATAGGTGATCCGGCCAAAATTGTCGGGTGAAATTTTACCCGGTCAAGCACCATCGGGTGAAATTTCACACGACGGTTTTTCGTCATGAAAATCATTTCTGCACACTTTTCCCACCGGGTGAAATTTCACCCGGTGAAATTCTTATCTGGCGAAATTTCGCCCGACGTTCTTCTGGTCAATTATGGCAAATTTGACAATTCTGGGATTTCTTTCGTAGGGCGAAATTTCGCCCGGTCATACTCTCATCGGGTGAAGTTTCACCTGACGGAAAATCTTCATCAAATCCCTTGGCGTGGCAAAAATCTCGTCGGGTGAAATTTCACCCGACGGAAAACCGTCGATAATCTCACCGGGCGAAGTTTCGCCTGGCGGTCTTGTAAGCTTCGTTTTTCCACCTTGACATTTCATGGCTCTTCAACATTCACCTACAGTTGCAAATAACGACTCGACTCACATTACATAATCAATTTCTTCCACAAACATGCTTGTGGTCTTCAAATTAACCTCCATAACCCCTCCAAAAGCTTGATCTTCATCCAAATATCATTGCTCCATGATGAAATCAAAATTCATCCATTCATCTCAAGCTAACAAACTAATAAATTCAAAGAATATGATGCATATACACACCATGGTTGTTGAGGATACCACTAAACCTACATCAATTTCGAGAGAGTTTTAAACAACGCTCCCCAATGGGAGATCACCAAGTTTCATAGTAGCAAAGGTCTCACGAACGTGACCCGGATGATAAATTTTCAAACGTCGCCCATTAACCATAAATTTTCCGGTTTCCGGGCTAGAAATCTCTATCGATCCATATGGTTGCACCTTGGTCACTTCGATTGGACCCGACCATTTTGATTTCAACTTACCGGGGAAAAGCTTAAAACGAGAGTTGAAGAGTAATACTTTAACACCAACGGAGAAGTCCATACGAAGTATCTTAGAATCGTGCCATTTACGAGTTCGTTCTTCGTAGATCTTCGAATTTTCGTAGGCTTCAAGTCTTAATCCTTCTAATTCTTGTACTTGGAGAAGGCGATTATTTCCTTCAACACTCTCATCAAAGTTTAGCTGATTGCCCATTTTGCTTTGTGTTCTAATTCCACCATTAATGACAAGCTTTACCATACACAAGATGATAAGGAGTGGTTCTGATCGACATTTTGTAGGCCATTCTTAATGCCCAAAGGGCGTCATTCAATTTTAATGACCAATCCTTTCGGTGTGTATTTACAACTTTTTCCAAATTCCCATGATTTGTCGGTTGGAGATCTCGGCTTGCTCATTTGATTGAGGGTGGTAGGCTAATGACATCTTGTGAGTGATACCATACTTCCTAAGAAGGTGTTCAAAGGTATCTTTCCTAAAATGAGAGCCTCCATCACTAATTATGGCTCTAGGCATACCGAATCTCGGGAAAATTGCATTCTTGAAAAGCTTGATTACAACCTTGGAGTCATTGGTGGGAGAAGCTACGACCTCAATACATTTTGAGACATAGTCAACTGTGACTAGGATGTATTTGTTGCCAGAAGAGGATGTGAACGGACCCATGAAATCAATACCCCATACATCAAACAATTCAATTTCTAAAATGGGTTGAAGGGGAATCTCATTTCTTCTTGTTATATTGCCACTTCTTTGGCAAGCATCACATGTGAGAATGAAAGCTCTAATGTCCTTGAACATGGAAGGCCACCAAAACCCGCTTTGGAAAACCTAGGCAATTGTCTTTTGGTTGGCCAAGTGTCCACCATAAGATGTCGAGTGAAGGTGCTTCACTATATTATATCCTTCGTCGGCCGTAACACATTGTCGGTAAATTCCATCTACACAACGGCGAAACAAATAGGGCTCATCCCAATAATAGCGTTAGGCTTCATAACGTATTTTCTTCCTCTCTTGCTTGGAATAATCGTCCGGAATATAATGAGATACTAAAAAATTGACGATATCGGCATACCAAGATGTAACTCTCTTCGGAGGGCTATAACTGTCTCGTTTGATCTTCGATTAGGGTTTGTAATATGTCGTTGGAAAGTAAAGAAGATAAGCTTTCACCTCCAACTAGAATCGCTTCGATCCTAGGTCTAGAACTCTAGATATATTTATTTGAAGTTCGACCTCTCCAGTGAAGATGCCCAATGGACTATAGTTTTGCTCTTTTGCTCAAGGTTTCATCCTTTGATGCTTGGACTTTGGACTTTAAGTTGTGTGCTTTGCTTTTCGGATGGTATTCCCCTATCTTGTGCTCGTAGAAGCTCGATCAAGCTTTCAGCGCCAAATCCTATCAAAATTGATAGAAAAACTACCAAAAACTCGTAAAACACACAAGAGAGACGCTAATGCGAGAAATACTCAAAATAAGGCGATAATCGCACTCTAATCTCGCAAAACGAGGGAAAAACGGGTATAAATGGGAGGAAAAACGGTCTAAATTTAGCACACAACACATCCTAGTACCCCCAACTGATGATGTTCTTTCCTCGTCCTTAACTTGAAAAAAATCAGGTATGTTAGGATCAATAACCACCGATTTCGCAAGATTGAGATTCTTGGTTTTAGTATGGACATCTTTCTCAAAGTATAGGACGCAGAAATTCGCAATCTCCTCGGTTAAATAGGCATTACAAATAGAACCCTCTACCCTAGCCTTGTTACCAATTTTTTTCTTTAAATGATTAAGGAACCTACAGGCAAAATATGAGCAAGTAAATTAGTAAATATAAGTTTTAATTAGAGTTATAAATGAAATTAATTTCAAAAGAAGTACCTTTCAAATGGGTACATCCATCTATATTATATTGGACAGGTCCTCCATCCTTAGCTTCATATGGCAAGTGCACTGGTAGGTGCTCCATGGAGTTAAAGAACGACGGTGGGAAGATCATCACAAGTTTACAAAGTATCTGTGGAATTTGATGCTCTAGCCGAGTCATGTCCTCAATTGACACGGTACAAGAACACAAATCTCAGAAAAACTAAGAAATCTCAGTTACAGAATTCCACACCGTCGGTGGTAGAAGCTGCTTCAATGCCACTAGTAGTAACCTCTCCATAAGTACATGGCAATCATGACTTTTTAAACCTTGCAACTTTAGATTCTTATGGTCGACACATTGCTTAAAGTCTGAGGCATACCCATCAGGGAACATCAATTTCTCCACCCACTTCAGCAACACCTTCCTCTGAGCCTTATCAAGGCTGTAGACGGCTTTGGGTTTGGACCCATCTCTTCTTATGTGCAGCTGTGGACGGTCACAAAAAAATTTCGCATCTCGTCGGGACCCTACCGTGTCACAAGTCTTACCGACCACATCCATCATAGTGTGAACCAACAACTCGAAAAAGTTTTTCTCTATGTGCATCACATCCAAATTATGACGAAGTAACAAATTGCTCCATTACGGAAGGTCGAAGAAAATACTTCTTTTAAACCACCCATTTTTTAACCTTTTCATATTTTTGAAGTCCTGATCGACTCCGTCAATAGTAGACGGGAACTCCCATATTTCATCCCCTTGGAGTCGAATAGGTGCGTCATCAAGCACCACCTTACCTTTTTTGAATGCTCTCTTGTTCTTTCTATAGGTGTGACCCTCTGGTAGAAACCTTTTATGACAATCAAACCAACTAATTTTACTAGAATTTGGAAGATAAAAAGCTTTGCTCTCATTCATACAATAAGGACATGCTTTTTGACTCGCAGTAGACCACCCCGAGAGCATACCATATGCGGGAAAGTCGTTTATAGTCCACAACAAAGCTGCTTTCATCTGAAAGTTTTGTCTCAAAGACACACCATATGATCCTACCCCTACTTCCCACAGCTCTTTTGATTCCTCAATCACGGGCTGTAAGTAAACATCCAAATGATTTTTCGGGTTCTTTGGTCCGGGAACAATAAGAGATAGAAAGATGAAAGGTTTCTTTAAACTCAACCAAGGAGGTAATTTATAAGGTGTGACCATCACAGGCCAACGGGAGTAAGACTTTCCAAATTGACCGAATGGTTCAAATCCATCAGTACACAACCCAAGCCTTACATTTCGGGGTTCTGTTTCAAATTGAGGGTAAATTCTATCAAAACGCTTCCACTCCTCACCGTGACTCGGATGGCACATCTTTCCCGGTATCCTAATGTCTTCTCCGTGCCACCTCATTTGCTAAGCTATGGTTTTGGTTGCATATAATTTTTGAAATCTAAGTGCAATTGGGAAGTAAGTTGACAAATTGGTATCGGTTTCTTACCCCTAACACCACTTTTCCCTTTTCTACCCCTCAATACAATATCCCCCTCAAATGTTTTATACCTACCCTTACCACACCTTCCACATTCATCAAGCGTGGCATCATCCTTCCAAAATAACATGCACCCAACGGGACAATCATCAATTTTCTGATGCGGAAGTTGAAGACCTTTCACAACTTGTTATCTTTCAGGACTCTCTCAATTAAGAAGGCAAAACCGTCTACGCAAGCGAAGGGTATGTTAAACTCACGTTTCAGACTCACTACCATAGATGCCACCTCTAACAAAGTCATATTACACCCTCCGTATAACGCCTTCTCCGAAGCATCTAGCATGTCGAAGAACGCTTTCGCTTGTGGGTTAGGCTCTTGTGGGTTAGACTCTTGAGGGTCAGGTGAATTATCATTCATATATGTGTTGTCGTCATTGTTAAACACGTTACACTCGACAACATCAACTAACATCCCTGTAAACCCCCCCATATTTTATTGGATTTGGGGCTCCTCAAATTGAGATTGTTCACTGTGACAGATCCAACGATAATAACTGGGTGAGAAACCATTCACGAGGACATGTTCCTTAACTACAATTATACTAAAAAATTATAGGTTCTTGCATTTAAGACACAGACACCTAACTTCACCTCTCGACGCAAAGTCGGGTGTGTTTTGTTTAGCGAATTCCAAAAACGAGTCAACCCCTTAACAAATTCCGCAGTAGAACTTATTTTCTTAACAAGTCTTCCGTCATACATTCATTTCCGTTCAATTCTCTTCATTTTCTATGTCAAAATAAATTACACAACAACCGATTAAACTAGAATTTATCTAACTTAATTTATTATTAACTAAAAAAAATATTTTTCTTAAAAATAAACTACGCTCCTAAACTTAGTACTATTAATTTAGAATTCAGCTTAACCTATTAACATATTCGTACTGACAATGTAGTCACAATTCTCACCCAATTCAACCTAAAAAATTAGTAACATTTTATAATTCCTACCCAACAAATTCACATACTAACCCAATTTCTCGCATAATCATCCCAAAATTTCAAAGATCATCCAATATATATATATATATATATATATATATATATATATATATATATATATATATATATATATATATTCATATAATAACCCAATTCCTCACATAATTAATTTAAAAATTCCGAAGGTCACTGCGGCAATCTACCTAACTAAAATTGGGCGAAAGAACTTGGGCAAAAAATAACTCAATTGGAACCGTAAGACCACTAAATATCAAATCAACAATAATAATTAAATAAATTGAAATTAACTATTCAACCTAACTGTAATTAACATTAAATTAAATAATTAGTATAAGAAAAAACGGGAATCGTACTATAGTTGTAGGAAAAAATTGGAAGATGGGGAAAGAGGATGGCGTGCGCGGGTTTTAGAGAGAAGAAATTTTTTAAATGAATGAATGAAGGGTGAGGGGTTGGGCGTATATTTGTGGCTGAATCAAGGCGACGGGCGTCCATCTGTCGACGCCCGTTATTTTTGGCGTTCACATGTAGACGCCATGTCTTCGCCATATGGCGTTCGCTTTTGGATGCCCGTCCCATATTTGGCGTCTGGAAGTAGACGCTCGTGTTCTTTGCAAGGCGTTTGCTTTTGGACGCCCGTGTTTTCACTTCCGACTCGTCAAGTTTCCTTCCAAATATGATTTGGACGCCCTACTAGGCCTCCAAGTGTAGACGCCCTTTTTTTCAGACGCCATTTCGGATTTGTGTAAACCGGACGCCCGGAAGTTGGACGCTCGAAGCCCCATTTATTGTAGTGCTTCCTCACTGACAATTTTGAGGAAGAAGGCCTCCGACTCCTCGAACACTTCGGGTTATCCCACGACCAAGCCCAAACAATGTTAACAGCCGACGAGCTCCTACATCCCTGGCTCCAACGTCCAATCCACCCGCCTGTAGGAGGCCAGTACACTAGAACTGTAGCAAATGGTGTCGATACCAACAAGGTCGTGGGCATGACATTAGTGAATGTCGCAAATTCCGACAACAGGTTCGCTACCTCATTCAAGAGGAAAAGTCTGGGGCGTATCCAGAATATGAGAACACATGGGCACCCGCTAAGACAAGTAAATTCGTGTCCGAGTCAGAGTCTAGTTCGTCTTAGGGCCTAGACTTTATAGTATAATAAATGTTTTTTTTATTCGCATCGAGTCAAGAGGTGAAAGGGGACCTGTCCTCCACCTCCCCAAAAACAATATCTCGGTCACGTAGCCCATTTACTATCAATAAAGAAATAAACATTTCTTTTTTACAACGCGCCTCGACAATCGCTTGATTTATAATAACGCGCCTTGTCGCTTAAAACTCGATACTATCCCATTTATCGATAACAATCAATCAAAGCATAAGGGCTACAACTAATTTTTTATATATTTTTTTTTGGTAAAATGTAAGCTTTCCATTAAAATCACCAAATTACAATATCGATTCCCGACTACATCATACAAATGAAACAACCAATTTAGAACCAACTAGCTATCCACGATGCGTCAATAGTAGGTATATACCCACTTATACTACTTTTGAACCTTTGAATCATTTGTTTCTCGATTTGACCAATAAGTATCGAAGGACGAAGCATACATCCATCTACTCTCGCTACATTCCTTTGCATCCAAATACCATAATAACCCGCATTAATCATACTCCAGCATATTTGCTTCCGCAGTTTGGACCATCTTCTCTTTTGAACCCACTGATACCAGTCACCATGGATCCCCCGCATCTTCCATCTTCTTCTTTGGTCTGGCAAAGGAAGCACCAAGGACTGTCTACTATGTTCAACTAAAATACGGAATTCCTAACCTTGAGGGATTTATGAAGAATAAGCCAAATGATATATGAGTGTTTAGGAAGAGTGTGTTTATTCCATACATACGGCCACCAAGGCACCTAGGCCGTGCGCTTCCGAATCCATTCATACGCTCCTTTCACCGTGTACACTCCATTCTGACCACTCCAATGTCCATCCACGAAACCGTCTTTCAATTTATCCTTCACCCTACATATCTTCTTCCAATTCCACCTCACATCAACATCAGGTGCATACGAACTCCAATCCCGCTCTTTCATATAATGAATATGCACCCACTTCACCCATAAATGGTCCGGTTTAGTATATATCCACCAAACCAACTTCCCAATGGCCGCAATATTCCAAGCTTCACCTTGCCTAATCCCTAATCCTCCTTCATTTTTTGGCATACAAATCTTCAACCACGCAACCATGGGAACTCTATGAAACTCAACTCCACCATCCCATAAATAATTACGGCAAATAGATTCGATTTTATGCATAACCCCAGCAGGTATAATAGTAATATTTGCCCAATAAGAGTATAGGGACGTGAGCACAGACCTAATCAGCGTCAGGCGACCTGTATAAGACAACTTCCTCGCTCCGAATCTTGTAATCCGCGTTATAACTTTCTCAACTAGTACATTACAGTCCTCCTTCAAGATGCGACCAGCGGTAATAGGAATACCAAGATACCTAAAAGGCAATTTACCTTATGAGATTCCTGAAATTTTCAAAACGTCCACCTTAGTCACCGGATCGACTCCAGAAAAATAAGCATCAGATTTAAGATTATTCATCCGAAGGCCAGAAGCATGAGAAAAGGAAGCAAACGCCCGGAGAACAACCATGATTGATTTAGTATCACCTTTGCAGAACATGAGTAAGTCGTCGGCAAACATCATATGAGATAGTTTTAATTGTTTAGAAAGAGGATGAAACGTAAATGGTAAGCTTCGTGTAGCAGCTTGCAGAACACGACTCAGATATTCCATACACACAGTTAATAACAAAGGAGATAGAGGATCCCCTTGCCTTAACCCCTTCTTCCCTTTGAAAAAACCAACCATATCACCATTAATCACCAAGGAATACGAGACCGTGGAAACACACCTCATTAGCATATTCGAGAACCGCACAGGAAAGTTCAACGCATTCAGCATTTGATCAATAAACACCCAGCTAACATAATCGTATGCTTTTTGAAGATCCACTTTAAACATACATCTTGGGGATATTGCCTTCCTATTATATAGACGGACAATATCTTGGCAAATGAGTACGTTCTCCATTATACTTCTACCTTTAATAAAACCGCCTTGGTTCTCTGAAATAAGAGTGGGCAAAATTTTGGCCAGCCTTCGACATAACAGTTTAGAGATTATCTTATATATTACGTTACAGCAGGATATTGGCCTAAATTGAGCTACATGTCGAGGTAGCTCACATTTAGGAATAAGGGTAATATTTGTGTAATTTATCTGCTGCAACACACTCCTGTCTTAATACAGTTAATCACCGCTTCACTGACCTCCTCCCCGATAATCCCCCAAGCATCCTTATAGAAAGCACTAGAATATTCCTCAGGTCGCGGAGCCTTGTGATTCGGAATAGAAAAAACAACCTCCTTAACTTCATTGACCGTAACAGGCGCATCAAGTATTTCCCAATGCTCCTTTGAGCAACAAGGACCTTGTCTGACAATATTTACATTCACATCTAGAGTAGCAGCCTCAGTCCCCAATAATTTCTCATAAAATTTAAGAAACGCCTGCGGAATATGCTCAGTATCAGTACACAATTTTCCCGAAACATCCATGATACTTAAGACCTTGTTGATGTTTTGTCGTCCTTTAATCACACTATGAAAATATCGAGTATTGTCATCACCATTCATCATCCAATTCGCCTTAGACTTTTGGATCAAAAACTCCTGAGCAGCTGCATAAGTTTCCTTATACGAAGCTGCTGCAGCTGATTTTGACTCAATCCAGAGAGGATTCATAGGGTCTGTTTGCATCTTCTCCTGAATATAAATTAGGTTCTGCAAGGCAATAGCTGCAGTTTTCTCAATGTCATGGAAATGTTTAGTACCTTGAATTGCTGCTTCAGCTTTTTATGTTTAGTCATCAAGCAAAACATCTTGGTACCTTGCCATTTAGTCCCCCAAACCTGCTGTACAGTATCATGGAATTCAGGAATAGAGCTCCACATATTATAACATTTGAACGGTCTACTCCTCTTTTCATTCTTCTTGCAATTTTGGACTACACACGGCGTGTGATCGAACACCACTTCAGGTAGAAATCTGCCATAACTCCCTGGCCATTGCCTACACCACTCATTGTTAATAAAGCATATGTCAAGCCTGCTATAAATCCTATGTGTCGGCATCTGTTTATTATTCCAAGTGTAATACGACCCCGTTGCAGGAATGTCTTGAAGCTCACATTGATCGATACACTTGTGAAACTCCTCCATCTCTCTTAAGCTAGTAGCACCACCTAATCTCTCGGAAGGTTGCATAACACAATTGAAATCACCACATACCATCCAAGGTTCATTAATGGATGCATTGAACCTCTCCAACTTTGACCATAATTCCACTCTTTCATCAGCATCATTAAAAGCGTATACCATGGTAAGAAAATAACCTTTGTTAATAATGTTGTCCACTATAAACATATGGATGAATTGGGCATTATATTCAATAACAGATACATTCACCATTCTCGGCTTCCATAAAACCCAAATTCGCCTACCCTTATGACAGTGACTATTCGTAGTAAGACTCCAACCCTCACACACGTTACTCGTAACACTATTTAGAGACGTAGGTTTAACCTTCGTCTCAAGGAGACCAAATAAACCAACCTGAATAGAGTGTAAGAACCATTTAACCTGTTTTTGCTTGGTTGGCCTATTCAACCCCCTAACATTCCAAAATCCGAGGTTATTCATCCCCCACCATAAGTGGAGGAACACTACCACTAGTCCCTATACCAACTTTGGGAGTCGTTGTTCCATTCAAAACATCAAGAAATGTATTTTCACCAAACTTTAGACCACTTCTTCCCGCTTCTGATCTCTCTTGCCTACTAAGTTTAATAATTGGCTTAGTAGGAGACGGTCGAAGATTATAAGATCCATCATTATTCCAAATCACCTCAAGGTGGTGTTCTTTTTCAAGAGGGGTTTCCATGACAGGATTTAATGGTGCAGATATTGTTGGAGCCTTAACCACAGGTTGAACGACTACTACAAAACATCAAATAGACAACTCCTAATAGACATCAGATATTCTTAACAACTGATGTATAATATATAGACAACTGTTTTGTTTGAGAAACAGATGTCTTTGTCTGATAATAGACAACTGAGTTTTATAAACACAGTTGTGTATATATTATACAACTGTTGTAATTAACATCAGTTGTCTATTCTAATTTTCAGGACCACTAAAAATTGGTTGTTATTACCCAACCCATATCACTTTCTCAAATATTTTTTTTAAGTAATTTAATAATAAGTGTAATTCAACCCATATCACTTTCTCAACCCATTTACCCGACCCATGTCACTTTCTCAGCCTATCTAACTCAACTTCAAGGATCATATGTGTTTATTTTGTGATCGGGCCTACGAACCGAGACTCATAGAATTGATATTAGTAGGGGTGTGCAAAATTCGGGTCGGACAAGAAAAATGGACCGGACCGGATCCGGAATAAAAAATTCCGGTCCGGTCTCTGGTCCATCATTTTGGGTGATTCCGGGTTCGGGTCCGGTCCTGACCCGATTTTTTCTGGTCCGGACCGGTTTGGACTAGAAAACCCGGAATTATGCTTATTTCTTAAAAATTTCGGTCTAACCGGGCCTGACCGGTCCAAACCGGTCCGGAATTTTGGACCAGAATTCCAAAAACAATTGAAAATTCCGGGCCAACCGGTCCAGTCCGGGTCGGACCCGGTATTTTTCCGGACCGGACCAGGGTCAATATTTTGGTAAGCGGTCCGGGTCTATGGTCAAGAAATTTGATGATTCCGGTTCCGGGTCCAACCGGGTCCGATCCGGGTCGGGCTTGATGCACAGCCCGAGATACTAGTATCTGCTCAACCTAACTCCCGCTCAACCTATCTTCTCAACTTTTCCTCTAACCCTAAATTATTCCAGATCCCCAATTATATACCTCTAACCCTAATTTCTCAATTTTTCCGCTCAATCATGAAGCTCTTCGTCGCTCTTCGTCGCTCTAATCCTAATTTCGAAGCCTATTCGTCCTTCGTCTTCTCTATTTGTCGTTGTTCCTGCTGTCCTTCATCCCTTCCGAGTTTCGTCGCTGTTCTTCGCTCTTCATCGTTGTTTCGCTGTTCCTTCTTCTCTATTCCGCCTCATCTCTGGTACTCACTCTTACTCCATCATATTTACATGTTAGCCGACTTAATCATTTCTGCCAATTAGTTTTCGAATTAATTTGAGGTTGATTCATGCTTATGACTGTTCTTTTCTTTCTCCATGTTTAATTTCAATGATTTGCGCTTAAAACCGTCTTAAGACTCGTGTCAAAACAGTGAATCATGAGTACAACTTAGAAAACAGCAAGGAAAATAAAATAATAAATAAATACTAACTTACCGTAAAAATGCAATTAGTAAGCAAATAAATAAATAAATAAATAAGAAATTGACACTAAAATTGGGACATTACACTAGGAAGGTAAACAGTGGAAGGTGAGAATGTGAGAAATTTGCAATGTCGGGGTGTTGTTTCGTAAATGAGTGAGATCTTGTAGTATGAGGTTTGACAAAATGTTGGGTTTTATTGGAGTAATTGTTTGATTATGAGGTTTTATGAATTGAGTTTTGGTTAGAATGTTGATTAATTAGTTAGGGTTTATGTTTTAGGTGATTTGATGAACAGTGAAAGGATAGAAATTAGCAATGTTGGATTATTGATATTATAGTTGTTTAATTATGATGTTTATGAATTGGTTTTAGTTTGGGTTAGTTTTTAGGTCATTTGATGGACAGCGAGAAATTTGCAATGTCGGGGGCTTGTTTCATAAATGAGTGTGATGTTGTAGATAAGGGTAGCATACTGACAGTGGAGAAGGGGCATCGGCGGAGCCGTCTGTAGATGATAAATTAAGTTTAGCCACCCCGTCTCATAGCCGCTGCCACTGCCGCTGCTTGAACCAATCCCAGCATTGGCGTGAGTTCTCAGCAGCGTAAAGAGCCGCCTTGTCTCACTATGTCTCACTACGGCCAAATAGTTTATTTAAATTGAATCAAAAAGAATGAGAGTGCTCCCATTTATTTTCTACCATTTGATTCAAATACTACTCACGTATATTCAACTGCTTACAGTGGTACATACCTGTAACAGAAGAAAGGGAAGGTGGAAGAGCTAACAAGGGAAGTAATCTTGTGTTGTTATTTGAAATTATTATTCGCTGTGGAATGATAAACTAATGATGATGATGATGCAGTTTCATGGTGCACGATTGCCTTACTGCTGCTTACACAAGTAGCATCATCGATCAAGTACTCAAGTAGCATCATCTGCTCCTTACACAAGTGCGCCAAGTAAGTCAGTTTAATCTCTTCACTTTATACACTAATAACAATCATTTCATATAACTGCTTGTACAACAATTTCAATTTCAATTTCAAAGCTGTGTAACCTGTGTTAGCTAAACACTTGTTGCATGTCTCCAATTAGAGCGATTAGTCTATTAAGTAGGTTCCCTCCTTTCTCATAAACAACAAGAACCTTTTTCTTTTACTATGTAAAGTTAACATAATTTTGTTCTTCCAAAAGGAATTTAATTTTGTTGCAGTACTCTCTTTCAACTAATTACTGGACTACTAGAATGTTGGTTTATTCCTACATTATTACTATTAGGTTATAGTTATAGTTATACTCTACAAATTTGTCTAGTGTTTCCTACAATTTGTGCGCGTTTATGAACCTATATGTATAGTCTATAATCCTAGATACTGAGTATGTTTTTGTCGGTGTTAATCATAAATAGAAAAGGGTAGCATACCGACAATATGCTATCGCAATATTGTCAGTATATAAAGGGGTGATTTATGGATAGAAGCGAGAATTGATAAAGCTGGTGAGTGCCTAAATCCCCAGACTAAGCAAGCGATAGAAAGAATTGTAAGTACTCAAATTATTATTTAGAATGCAATCAATTAAGGAAGCTAGTGCAACCAAGTTTGCTACACTTAGTTTCTTTTATGTTTACAGTATGAGGTAAGGGAACAAGTGTTGCAAGGAGAGTTGACTGCCTTTCACCCCCCTCATTATTATTATTAACCTCCTGCACTTGCTGTTGATCATTGTTATTATGATTATTTGCAACTATAATTGGAGCAAAGTTCGGAACATTTTCATTTGTACGACTCTTACACTTTGTTATACTTGTTGCAATGTAGTCGGCTCCTCATGCTCGGAAAACAGAGTGCGGTTATTACATGATGATATATATGATTAAAATTATCACTCGTTCTGATTTGAAAAGAACCGTCAATGAGGTAAGACTTGGGTTCACACTTTCTCTTGTTTATGCACATAATTGAAACAAAAATAATTAGTTCATTTATATTATTGATTTTGTAGCATTTCAATGATATGATGCCATATTCTCAAGAAGATATTGACGAGGTTCGTGGATTATGGGCGGATTATTTTCTTAATACTTAGTCGTATATGATGCATCGGATTACCTTATGTGGACAAGGTCTTAGTTGGATTATGGTTTTAGGTACTTTTGGACATTGGATAATGATTTTATGTATCTTTTGGATTTTATAAAAATGTAACTTCTTTTGTTCAATTATTCGCTATGGTATTCCTTTTTTATGGTTCGTTAATATGTACGTATTTCAGAATTATTAAAAAATATAAAATATGAATATGTATATAAGCACATATCTATATATACGTATTTTAGGAAACAATTGTTTATTACGTATATAGACAACTGTTGTTTTAGAAAAACAGTTGTCTATATACGTAATCGACAACTGTTGTTTTAGAAAAACGGTTGTCTATATACGTAATAGACAACTGTTGTTTTGCAAAAACAGTTGTTTATTAACCAATAGACAACTGTTCTAAAACAGATGTCTATGCTCATAGTAATATACAACTCCAAACTACTCAACTGTTGTAAGTCAGTTGTCTATTGCAAAAAAAACAGTTGTCTATTTGATGTTTTGTAGTTATAATTAACCTGCTTCGGTTTCCAAGTTCTCTACCCCTTTTGTGCAGGTTTCTTCTGTTTACTCCTGCAATGGTCTTTATCATGCCCGAAGCCCTTGCATTCTGCACAATTAATGGGTTTCCATTCACACTCAACATTAACATCCACCACAAATCCTTCCTCATCAAGGAATTGTATTGACTCCTTCAACGGTTTCCCTACTGGTACTTCAATCATAATTCGTGCAAAACCCAGCCTAACTTTTTCCTCTGTCAGAATATCCATCTTAATGTATTCACCAAGTATAGACGCAATACGAGGTAAACAATTGCCCCAAAATCTCAAAGGAATACTTGGCAGTCGAACTCAAACTGGTACAAGTTTCACCTCCTCCCTAATAAGCTCCACTTTCTCGTGCCATGGCTTAACGATTAGTGGTTTGTTATCAAATAGGAAATGTCCCTATTTCAAAACGTCTTCCCTTGCCTTAGCCGTCTTAAATCGTACCAGGAAAACCCCATTAGGTGCAAATGATATCTTATCAACCTCATGCTTCGCCCATATCCTCTTAATAAATCCTTCCACCACCTCCCATGGTGGGTTAGCCCCAAGAATGAAACAATAGACATAGTTCTGCCAGTACTCTAGCTCCTCTTTTACATCTTCCACGGTGAACTGTATGAGTTCATCTCCTTCCTCAGGTACGACCTCAAGAGAAATACCCGACCTTTTCCCTTGTGTTACCCAAGCTCCATCATCCTGCTCGAGATCCTCAAGGTTCAACGGTGGTACACCAAGAATAGTATGAATATTACGTATTTTTGGATTTTGACCGGTCGAAGGACCTGCAATATTATCCTTTTTTTGTATTTTTGTGGAATTCTTATCTTGTTGATGCTTATTCTTGCTGTTAGAATGTAGTGACTGTGACGGTGAATTCGCTTTTGCCATGTTGCAAAAGGTAATCGGCGGTGATCCCTAGGGTTCTATTTCTCCCTCTCTTTCTATCTCTAACATTCTTCATCAAATTTTCAGTGCAGTTTTAGGGCTACAACTAACGGTCCACCTAACTTCACCCTAAAAAGAGATCAGGAGTAACTATCCTAAACCCAACCAATAACCAACTTCCCGGCCAAAAGCCCGACATAAAAAACCCACACAACCAATGACCAATAGGCTACCACACACCCATATTGGTCAAACTAGACTTCCCAGTAACCAACAACGCAGTGAATAGGAAGCCTGCCTAATACGGCTAAAAGCCGCCGTAACGCTAGGGATCAAAAACCTTAGACTCCACGGAGATTCATCCTTACTAATCAACCAAGCCACAGACACTTGGAATGTCTAAAGCGAAAGCCTAGCTCCATACCAAAGCGAAGTAGAGACAATATCCCGAGAGTTCACCGAAATCAACTTCATACACATACGCCGCGAGGAAAACCAATTCGCTGACACTCTATCCAAGTTAGTCTCACTTATAAACATGCCCGACAACCTTTTCTCTATGCCTATTTGCGTAGAGAGAAGTGAGCAACCTACCGATATCCACAACATCGAAACCGATGACACCCCCGAATAACCCTGGTACAAAGCGATCCTAAACTTCAAAACCAATGGATCATACCCTCCCAACACAAACACCAAAAATAAACGTGCCCTAAGAATACAAGCCGCCCACTACGTTCTAAACCAAGGAATACTATACAAACTAACCCCACAAGGAGTGCCCCTTAGATGCATAAACAAAACCCAATCCGAAAACGTCATGGAAGAAGTACATGACGGGGAATGCGGACCCCACATGAGCACACACCTATTAGCCAAGATAATGAGTTGGGCTATTACTGGATCACCCTAGAGGCTGACTGTCGGCGTCATGTTCGTATAGCGGGTTTTGGTGGTCTTCTATGTTCAAAGATATTCGAGCCTTTGTAACTACATGTGACGCTTCTCAAAAATTTGGCACCATCACAAAGAGAAATGAGGTGCCCCTTCAACCTATTCTTGAGATTGAACTATTTGATGTTTGGGGTATAGATTTCATGGGACCATTCACTTCTTTCTTTGGCAACAAATACATCCTTGTAGCGGTTGATTATGTGTCAAAATGGATATAGGTCATTGCTTCTTCTACAAATGACTCCAATGTTGTAATAAAGCTTTTCAAAAATATAATATTCCCTCGATTTGGTATGCCCCAAGCCATAATTACCAATGGAGGCTCCCACTTTAGGAATGATACTTTTGAACATCTCCTACAGAAGTATGGAATCACCCACAAGATGTCCTTGGCCTATAATCCCCAATCAAATAGGCAAGCCAAAATTTCCAACCGTCAAATCAAAGGAATATTGGAGAAAGTAGTGAATACTCACCGTAAGGATTAATCTTTGAAAATATTCGGGTCTGATGAATGCAATTGGATTTTAATCCCACGGAGCCTCTATTGGATGATTATCATGATTTGGGTTTGAATCAAGGAACTAATTTGAAGACAACAAGTGTGTTTGTGGGAATTTGGATACAACATCCTTGATGTAATTTGAGTTAGATTGTTGTTCGATGTATTAGGTGGTCCTTGAAGGGCCTTGCAATGGCAAAACATTGAAGATGAAGCACAAATGGCGTACGACGAAACTTCGCCCGGTAGGATGAATTGCCAATTTTCATTGGGCGAAACTTCGCCCGATGGGAATTTGATAGCCATTTGGGGGCATTTGACAAAATTTGCCATCGGACGAAACTTCGCTCGATGAGATCTGACCTGACGAAACTTCGCCCGATGAGATCTGACCTAACGAAACTTCGCCCAATGAGATCTGACCGGGTGAAACTTCACCCTAGAAAAAGAAGCTAGAAATTGCCAAATATTGTTCGCCCTGCGGTGAAAAATTTGCCAGCACTATCGTGAAAATCGTCAGGCGAAACTTCGCCCGACGAGGTCTTACCGTGCGAAACTTCACCCTACAAGACCTAGGCTGGATCCCTATGCTATTTACTACATCATCCATCCACTTTCCCTCTTTCCCACAAACACCTACCCTTTTTTCCATCCAAAACAAACTCTAAAATTCACCAAACACCATTTAACATCACTCCAAACTTTACATTCCCTCCACAAATCCAATCTATATATCACCTTTTACCTCAATCATTCATTCACCTCATTACTACCACTCCACTTATATTTTCTCCCTCCTCTTCATAACTTCACTTTCCCATTTTTATTTCCCCCATCTCGTCTTCCAAACCTCACATCTTCTTAACCTCGATTTTTCTATTCTCTTCCACAAGGTGATTCCTATAAATTGGGTTTTGAAGAGTCGAAGTAGGTTTATTCTGGAGCATTCTTGCAATTTCATCATATTCTCATGGAGACATGGTCCAAGCAAACTTCTAGGAAGCAAGGTACATCTTCTTCCCCTAAGATTAAGTTATCTTTCCTTGATTCTTCAACTAATAACTGTTTCTTTCGGAGCACTCGGTGGCCGTGTCCCCACATAATGACTGACTTACGAATTGTTGACGACATAAAAGAGCTGTTGTCTCAAATCGGTGCTAGTGAACTCCTTAGTCTCGCAACATTCACAGACACGAACCTCACTTGCAAATTCTTAGCCACATTCACCCTTGACCATCTTCGAGTCACCGAAAAGAGTCTGATTTCAATTATTCGGCAAAGCTCATAAATTGACCATCTCCGAGTTCGGCCTCGCACTTGGCCTACCCTCTTCGGGTACCGGACTCAGTGCACCATCGGACACCATAAAATCTTGTTCTAAGGAGGAATTTCTGGAAACGAATTTACCATGCCAAAGGTGGTTACTCGGGGACAATGTCCTTTGCCTTCGAAATCCGTAACCCCATCATCTGTTATTTCTGTGAAATCCTCTCACATTGCTTGGTGCCCTCTGCCGATAATATCTATTCTCTTAATGTGCGTGTCTTGCAATTACTTCATGATTCCATAGTCGGTACCTGTAGTCCCCTATACATTCAAGTCATTGTGGCGATGCACTTTTAGCGTATTATCCTTACACAATGCCTCTCCTTAGATTGTGGAGGTCTTGTGACCCCGTCATTGGAAACAAGTTAGGGTACTTGACCTACCACCTTACCCCGCTCGATAACACCTTTTGGCTTGATGACTCCTACTTCTCCACTTGGGTATTCCATATCCACTAAACTGTCCTTGTCCATATTAGCCTAGGTTGAGCCCTCATTGTACCCAACACACATCGCACTACCATCCTTGTCAACCATATAATTGAGACCTACACTTGGGCCTCGGAGAGTTTCGACTAACCAGGACAGGGATTGCTTGGATGGGGGTTTGGAAGTATGCTCACTACTCTCTTGTCGAGGATCGTACGATCTATGACCTCTGTGATCTTAGTCCGACAATGCCCTCTCCTTGAGTGACGGCCCCGAAGAGACTTCATCTCAGGCGTCCTCCGAGGGTATTTCATTCTTTTATAGGTCTCCTAGTCCATATTATGTCTCTTCGAACTAGAACCTTCCCCGAGTCGGTAGTAGTGTGGGGGATTTAGAGGCACGGGTTTGTACAGGCGTGTCTTAGGGAATTATATTGCGTTGTCGTGGTGTGTCTATGTCTATACTTATTATCAGCATTGTGACTATACTTGATTTGTAATATTGTACTCTACATGCTTGATTTTAGGGGAATTGGTGTGGCCCTTTTCGGCCTTGGTTTAGCTCCCGGTCTTTGGTGATATGACTACACCATTGACCCATTTGAAAATCCAAATATTTTCATTCTCCTCCTTTTTCTTCTTCTTTTTTCAAATTTTTGCGCAATCCGGCTAGTTGATGTTATTACATCTACGCCCCTTTTTCGCCATTTCAATTCTCTCTTATATTCTTTACTTATTTTCCTTTTCCACCTCTTGGCTAGGGTCTAGGTGACGTGATTACACCTAGGCCCGCTGCTTTTCATTTATTTTTCCTTCTTTTCCTAAACATTTTGAAAAATTGCAAAAACATTCAATTTTTGTTTTTTAAATCCAAAAAGATTTTCCTTATTTTTCTCTTTCTATCTTTTCGTTCTTTCCCCTACTTGCCCATTGAGGACAACGTACAATTTTAATGTAGGGGGAGATCTACTATCCTTTTATCTTCTCAAAAAATTTCCCAAAATCCATAAAAATTTGGAAAATTCAAAATGCAAAAACAATATTTTTTTTCTCTTCTCTCCTTAATTTATTCTTGTTTTTATGCTTCTTGTACAGTCTTATCCTCCACTCTTACAGGATCAACACCAACCTCCTAGTTTGAGATGGAAGGTTATGGAAGCAGAAGACCGCTGGGTAACCCCCTTATTTCGCTTTCTTTCTCCTTACCTTGTGTGGGAGTTTGAGTTCGAAGCTATTTGGAGGCTCTTGTTGAGCATTTTGGAATTGGTGGTTGTGTTTGATTGTTTGATAAAGATTGGAGTGCTTGACTTTACTCGTTTTCTTTTTTTCTCTTGTTTCTCTTTTGTGTGTTTCTTTTTTATTTTGTATAATGTGTCTAAGACTAAAAAATTTTCGAGAACCCGATTACAAATTTGTTACAAGAGTTTACATTTCATTGTGAATAACTCATTTAGATTTGGACCTTAATCTAGTAGAATGACTATAAATCATAGGATGTGTTTATCCTTTAGATCGAGTCCACCTTTTCTACTAGAGGCTTACTTCGTAGTCTGCACTTGACCACCTTGATCATCCATGGAGTGAAAAGGCCTTGGTTACCGCATCCCGTTCTCTAGATGATCTTGCTTGAATAACCATTGCACCTTTAGTCCAAATTCTCATATTTTTGTGGGTTATCCGGGGATGCATAGTCGGGTGCCTATTTATTCTATCACCAATACATCATCATCACAATAAGTTTACAAATTTGAAACCCAAATGCTTGGTTGTTATTACTTTTATTCGGTGCTCATTAGGCTTGGGGACTCTAGTCCTGTACTAGGTATACTCAAAGAGGAGGTTGTGCCCTACGCCACGTAAAGTGGGGGTCGTGATGATTGTATATCCAGAGTCGCATTCTCTAGCCAAAGGGAAAACCAAGACAATATAAAAAGGCAAAAACAAGCAAAAACCAAAAGAGAAAAGAAAAATAAAGAAAACCCAAACCACAAAAATATCAAAAATAAGCCTTTTGCCAACTTATCACCGTGAAGTTCCTACCAAAGGACCGGATCCCTAGGAAGGAAGATAGCGGTGACTAGTCAACCATTTTCATTTTGTAAACATTTCTCGACTTTTTGTTTGGACTAATTTGGTTTATTCAAGGTTGGAACGACCCTCTTGGCATTAGCTAAAGAGAGCGGGATTGTACTTACCTCTAGTGTCGAATAACTCCGTGGCTCACTCAATATTTTTTGTTTAACACCCCGTCGTACACCTCAGGATCTAGCTAATTTATCAACACTTTTATTGCTTTAATGTCATGCTATATTAGACTTTGGTCCACTTCCATTTGAGTAATTAACTTGGAATATTCATGATTGTTTTGAGTAAGTAATCGGTGTCTTCCCGCCGTCTCGAGGGATTTGGCGTTTTATTTTCTCTTTGGATGCGCCTATTCTTTTGTGCCTATTTGTTTTTGTGTGTTTAGTCGCATCCACTATTTTGAGCAAGACTCAACTTGCCTTGCATGGAGATACCTTATCTCATAGATATTTCGATGTTAGTTGAAGGGACGGAGCGGGCCCATTAACTGCCCCGTATCGGCTTAGCATAGGCTAGCTTAGTAGTAGTAGTAGTACTAAGTTTCTTTTTAGGTCTTTGCTCAAGGACGAGCAACGGCCGGTCTAGTATGGAAGATTTGTTGTGCGCCACATTTAGCTCATTTTTCCATCCATTTAGACTCGTTTTCCTTTTATTTTTTGTGGGAATAGTGTGTGGTTATCGCTTCATTCGAGTCTTTCTCACATTAGCATCTCTCTTGTGCATTTTACGTGTTTTGGGTAGTTTTCCTATTGTTTTGATATTAATTCATTTTTGAGAGCATGTTCGAGCTTCACGAGCACAAAAGAGTGGAATATCGTCAAAGGCATGTCAGGAAGCCAAAGTCCAAACATTGAAGACTGAAACTAAAAGAAAGAGGACTAAGAAACCCATCCGGCGAAGTTTTGCCCGACGAGATCTTGTCAGGCAAAGGTTCGCCTGATGACATATCTGCCTCCCCGAAGATCTTCATCAAGTGAAACGACTGGGCAGAATGACCGTGTAACACCCCGACCCAAACTAGGACCGGAAATGTTAGTCGCAGTAGCCCGCCAAGCTTTGTACTGGTCCCACAGACCAACACAAGTCATTTCCAGCGTATTTTGTCCTCACTCATGCGTATCCCGGAAACCTTCCCAGGAGTTCACCCATCCTTAAACTACCCCCTGCCAAGCACGCTTAACTGCGGAGTTCTTTTGCATGGATGACCAGAAAAGAGTGTTTCAATCACTCCCACATGAAGAATGCAACGTTCTCGTTGAGCCTGGCAGCATAACCATTGACCCATAATCCACCCCCGCTAGGTGCCAAATGCACGGTCGCAGGGTTGCTCTGATACCATTTGTAACACCCCGACCCAAACTAGGACAAGAAATGTTAGTCATGGTAGCCCGCCAGGCTTTGTACAGGTCCCACAGACCAACACGAGTAATTTCCAGTGCATTTTGTCCTCGCTCATGCGCATCCCGTAAACCTTTCCAGGAGGTCACCCATCCTTAGACTACTCCCATCCAAGCACGCTTAACTGCGGACTACTTTTGCATGGATGACCAGAAAATAAAGTGCACTTTGTTGATATAAGTAGTACTTTCAATCCCTTTAAGAACCAGTCATTTATGCTCATAAATAGGACATCTTTAATCAATGTGAGGTGTTTCAGACTGTGGACGCTCTCCCACACCGTTAGGCCTCCGCGTGCGTGCGCCGGGACCTAGTCGCGGCGGCCACCCACGCGACCCCGTCGTCCTGGGGCCGGTCCGATCTTGTGTACGGGGCGATGTGTCGGACCTCGATTTGGTTGACGATTTGAATTGTAGTAGACGGATGCGGACATCCGTGTTTCCGTTAGAATCGATCGAGGCGTGGTTGTAAGTGTTTAAAGGCCGATATGTTTGGTAATACGACCTTTTTATTGAATCGAATTCGTTGCCGATTTGTGGAGTCGACACCAAATAATTTTGGGAACTCGGAAACCATCCATGTCAACTTTAATCGATTCTTAGCCGGCTCAAAGTTGAGTGACATGGGAACCTAAAGATAAAGACTTGTACCCTTAACCATTCCATGTCTAGATTGACTCTCATTGCCAATGGTTTCGGTCATCCGGAAATCGTAGATTCTGAGTAAAAGGTGAGGGTACGTATTGGGAAGCCAACGTCCGCTAGACATCGACACCCAATCCCGCCCGCACGTAGCGGCTTTTACTAATCAATCGGTGTGCTGATAACTTTGTTTCTTAATTGTGGCGGAACTACGATAACATCCGTTGTATTAACCCTAGTTATTTGCTAAGTCGGTTGTTTAAGGACAATCAACCTTTTGTTGTCGAAGTAGTTGTGTTTACATTCTTTGCATGCGATTTCACGTAACAGGTAAGTCATGAAAAGATGGACGTAGGAGAGTAGAGAGTACTAGATATTATACGTATTAGCAAATCAGTTTTAGCGTGATAATACGGATATTATTCATTCTCGTGGTATACCTTACCTGGTATTCTGCTTAAGGTGCGTCGGTTGGTATTAACGGGATGCGTCGAACCACGTGTAAGGGGTGAGCATCGGGATTAATATGGAACCCGACCACCACTTGTTCATTTTTAGCTTATTTACGTTTTGAATTCCGTGTTAGGTGATTTAGCATGCGATTATGGTCATAAAAGCAATAAATCATACGAAAGTGGTAAATGTAAAACCCAGCGCTTTTATCTTTTTCCGTTAGAACTCTGTCATGACTTATATTCCTGCCTTTTGTTTCCTTCATTTTTCCAAGTTTCATAATATTTTCGATTCAAATATTATTTATTTTAATTAAAGGGTTTTAATTTTTTTTTTCTATCATAATCTATTTAAAAAAATTCATCGCAAACTATTTATTTATTCGCGAGGAGTTCTATTTTTCTACGAACTAGCATTTTAAGCTTGGAATTGAATTATTTATTTTTCTTTAAAATGTCTAGACACGTATATATAAAATTTTCAACTGAGAAATATTTTTTATTTACGAAAATTTAGCCTTTAATGATTTTATTACAAAGTTTCATAAATAATTATTTTCTCACGCGAGGTTTGCTCGAATTGCTTTGAAATGCTTGTAATAATTTTACGATCTTCCTTTTATCAACCTATAACTAAATTTTGGACTCACCTTTTCTTGTTGGACCGTGACCCCCCATGTCACACCAAATTACATTTCTTTTACACATTTTATTTTTAAAAAAAAAATGGGACTAAAGCTTAAAGATATTTTCCTTTCCTTCCATTTATTTTGGTGATTGAATCAAACTCTTCGCACTCCTTTGTGCATTCATTTGGACGTGTGATTAGTGTGTAGTGTGCATTGTTTCTATTATTTTTTTAAAGACTACATTCATGCTACAAACACTTCACATTTTTATTCATTCATACACCAAATTAATCAAGGCAAAACTCTCCCTTTTCCTCTTCATTTGTCATGTCTGAACAGCAGCCAAGTGCAACATTTCTGGTCTAAAATCGAGTCTTAATTGTCCTCTTTCCGTCACTTATTCGATCCTTATTCCATCTACTTCGTTAAGGTATTAATCGATGTTGTTTACGATCATATTATACCTTAATTTTTTTCAGCATTCTTATGATATTTTCAAACCATGGATGTCATGTTTTTGTAGTATTTTTGGAGGACCCGGAAGCGGGCGAATTCATCGTGGACTTGGACTTAGATTAAAGGTAACGTCGTTTACTTGGTATTACTTGATTTTATTTGTGTAACTGCATGTATATAATTATAACTTTATTTTTAAAAATATATGTATGCCACAAAAGTTGCTGTCCATGATTTTAAAATCGTAAAATTTTCATGTTTTGGTAATTTTATCGCTTTTACGAGATTAACGATTAAATTGTTATATTATTTTGTAAAATCGCAATATTCGGCCTAAACATGTAAAATATGAATATATTCTATAAAAAATTATATTTTTGATGATTTTTTATAATTTTTTATTTTTTCTGATATTTTAAGTATCGATTATTGAATTATTACCGCTTTCGGACAAAAATAATTAAAAGCCGCTTTTTCGTTCTACCGCTTAAACATTTTATTTTAATCTAAAATTTGGTGTGGATGATATTTCTCATGAAAATGATTTTTCTGAATTTTTATATAATTTTTCAAAATTGATAAATGGGTGAATTAATTAATCACTTTAAATCGTCATTCATCATTAAAACCATGTTCGTCATTTTAATTCTCGATTTCTGATTTTTGTTCTAAATCTAGAAAAAAATATTTTTCTGATGGTTACTTGAAAAAATAAAATTTTATGCTTTTTAGTTCTTTAATAAAATATTAGGAACGACAAGTTTTATTAAGAAAATCGTTAATTGTAGAAACGGGTTTTAAAAGACGATTTTAATGGAATTTGTGAAATCTGAAATTTTGGAAATCTGGAAAATTTTATAGTTTCTGGAAAATCATTATTTTTAGGATTAAAAATATTTTTTGGATATTAATACTTAAATCATTTTGTAATTACTATTTCATTACTCGTTATTGTCGAGATTAAACGATTAACAAGAAAACCCTTTAAAATCGAGTTTACTGATTCTAGAAATATTATTTTTCTGGACAGAATATCCAAAAATGTATTAGCTATGTTACATAATTTTTGTACTATTTATCGAAACCTTTAATTGATAGTATTGATTTTTGGACAAAATTACGATCTATCGTTAAAATGCTTCGTTTCAACTAAATGATATATTTTCCAGCAATTTTGAAAATGTTTAATTCGGAAACTTTAAGTGTTAAATCACCCCTTGACATACTCTAAATGTGTTCAATGATTTAATTAAATAAAGGATGTTAAAAGATTTATTTTTACATTTGTCGTAAAGTCCTAATTATGCTCGTTTTGTCGAAACTATTAATCATTAGGAAATTTTAGTTTTATAAACTTTGGAAACACCCTAATTAGTGGTATTAAAATGTTTAAGATATTTTTAATCATTTTATAAACACTTGTATGATATTTCAATAATTTCATATACCCAGTTGTCTCGTTTTAGAAATTAATATCGTTAAGGCCGAAAATATTAGATTTATGAATCTATATTGTTTATTAAAATGTTTTATTAGTATGAACTAATATTTTCGATACTTTAATATAATGCTATTTTAGTACAGTTTATAAATATAAAAGTTTCCTAAAATAAAAAGTTTACTCTTCTGGAAGGTGATCATTTTTCCCTTTTGTTCTCTCATTATTAATGATTATATTATATATATATATATATATATATATATATATATATATATATATATATATATATATATATATATATATATATATATATATATATATATATATATATATCGATAATGACTTTGTTTTTTGGAGTTATGGAATAAGGACAAGTGTGGGGTTTAGAGTAATATTGTCTGGGATGTACGTTTTTGCCATCATTTGTAAGGCTGATGTGTCTTTATGGGGCACATTGGTTGTTGAACTGAGCATGGTTTGTGATCAGGAAAGCATATGTTGAACTTAAACTTAGATATCACATAGTGTAAGTCGTGTCGGGTTGAACTGGACATTTTCTGTCCAGGAGGGGTGTGCACTACTTAAACCAGGACCTCGCTGCACGCAGTCCTATTATGGTTGAGTTGCCTAGTTAGAGACTGAAGTCGGATATGTGTTAAGACTAAATTTATCGAATCTAGTTTAAAGTATTATCATGGTGAAATTCTAGCCGTCTACACTAATTTTATCCATAACGTCATTTTGAATATTTAATTATTATCGATATAATTTGGTTTGCAGGTTGGCAAAAGTTTTATGTTTTCTTCGGAAAACTCATTTTTATTATATTGTTTCTATTCGTGATGTTTTTCACTGAAAGCTTATTTTTATTATGATGTTTCTAGGTTTTCCGTTTTTACTATTTTCATATAATAGTAATTACAGTTTTAAAATCTTGTAATATGGCTGGGAGAACGTCGTCATTGCTCCTCGCTGATTGTGGCTGTTATGTTTTTAACATGGCAGGTATATATGTGTATCCCTTCGGGTGGGCTAGCAAGTAGTTAGGGATCTTGCTTCGTTGATCTATAAATTTTGTACTATGGATTGTTAAATCCTTTTATGGATTGTCTTTTTATTTTAGCCATTTTTATTTAATGGCTTATGTATTGACTTACCATTTTATTTACTCAAGCCATAGTTACACCGTGTTTTAATCCCGACTCTACAGTGTTTCTGCCACTGTATCACGTTAGATTTTCTAGGGGATTACAGTAAATGCGAAATGTAAGTAAATCACATTGTGAGGAATTGCACCCTCAGAGTGTACACTAAACGAGACATGATGCGTCGATGGTGGAGAACGGATCTCGGAGCTACTCGGGTTTAGTTTAGGGTGTTTTAGTGCTTATGGTTGAAGTTATGGATGTTACGTAAGTTTACGACGTGCCATAGACCTACTGTCCATATGAGTCGGACTCGACGCTGTCAAAGTACATAATAAAAAGAACGGAATGTAAAGTTGTCTTTAGATGACAACCTAGTGACGATACGACTTCTTAGGTGGATCCTCCTAGCTTTCTTGCGGCAAATCCGGCAGAGCTTAGCTTCTGTGTCTAGAGGTGGCTAGTCAAACACAAGCGCCCATTTTCATTCGAATCGAGTCAAGGACTCGAGGAACTACTAGGAGTAGTGTCGATTCGCGTATTGGAAACTAACGATCGAGTGGATCGTACATAGAGTCGGAGTGCGACGTTAAGTTAGAATAAGAAACTCTTAAAGAGGAGGAGGAGGAGAATCGAAGTGTATTCGGATTCTCGAGGTTGTGAGATGTGTGGAAATGAGCGGAGAAGGAGGTATTTATAGTTTTTCTCGTAGTTCAAATCGACATCTCAGGCGCCTGGTGGCGTGCGTACCAGGATTGAGGCGCCTGAGGGCGAGCGCATCAATAGTGAGGCGGTTGGAGTTTCGAAGATCCGATTTCAAAACTTTCCAAAACGAAGATTGTACGTATCTTAGGTTTGCTTGGGCATTAAGCTTATTCCTTGCCCTAGCGCGTCAAGCACCAGTAGGCCTCGGGCGCGTTTCTCGAGGTTTGCTTGACCTGATACGCTAACTCGGGTATGACTCTGCGTGTTTCAGGACCGATTCGGAGTCCCGGTGTCGGAATTGACTCTAATTAGTGTCAACGTGATAGTAATGAAACGACTAGGACCGTCTTGATGTTAATTTAATTTTCATGAGTAATTATTTGATCCATTCTATAGAAAAACCATCTAAAACATCGTAAACTCGTGTCGTGTTGCAGTCCGTTCGTCATTGGATGTTTGTCGGGTACTCCTGCAGCCACAAGGTCAGAATCTGGATGTCTACAGAATCCCCCACTTTGACTGAAGCTTGGACAAGGCAAAAGTCAAAGTATAGCCGCCCAGGTCAATCGAGGAATACGACCTGGTGGCTGTCCACTCGGGTCGTTTTAAGTCCGTTGAACTACGTGTTGAGGCTTGTCAACCAAGGCTTAGAAATCATACCTGATCTTCTTGCCTGCGGTTGCCTTTTGGAGCTCGGGTCTGGGCTCGCTTGTCTTGCTTTGGGTTGTTTTATGTTGATTAGTGTTTCGGTCTTGACATGGACCTTTTGTTTGAGTCTTTTAATGGTGATTTAATTCTGATTTAATACTTGGCGGATTGTTGTGTTAAGTTAGATTTATCCCTCTCGGGTGGCTGCATTGGTTTTGGGTTTAAATTCTTTGGAATATGATCCTGTGTATTACTGGTCTTTCTTCAAGATAGTTTCCGACTATCTCTTGCCTATTCTTTGGAACGAATATTTGTTCCTGATCTTTTGCTTTCTTTGGGATAGTTTCCGACTATCCTTGGACTGTTGCTTTCTTTAAGACAGTTTCCGACTGTCTTTGGCTCATTGCTCTCTTTGGGATAGTTTCCGACTATCCCTGGACTATTGCTTTCTTCGAGATAGTTTACGACTATCTCTGGCCTATTACTTTCATTGGGATACTTTCCGACTATCCTTGGACTTTTGCTTTCTTTGGGACAGTTTCTGATTGTCCCTGGCTTATTGCTTTCTTTGGGATAGTTTATGACTATCCCTGGTCTATTGCTTTTTTTGAGATAGTTTCCGACTGTCTCTGGTCTATTACTTTCTTTGGGATAGTTTCCTACTATCCTAGACTATTGCTTTCTTCGAGACAGTTTCCGACGGTCTCTGGCCTATTGCTTTCTTTGGGATAGTTTCTGACTATCCTTGGTCTATTGCTTTCTTTGGGATAGTTTCCGACTATCCCTAGACTATTGCTTTCTTTGGGATAATTTTTGACTATCCCTGGACTATTGCTTTCTTCGATACAGTTTCCAACTGTCTTTGGTCTATTGCTTTCTTTGGGATAATTTCAGACTATCCCTAGACTATTGCTTTCTTCAAGACAGTTTTCGACTGTCTCTGGTCTATTGCTTTCTTTGGGATAGTTTTCAACTATCCCTGGTCTATTGCTTAGGTGAGTAATTTTTCAGGCTTGGTGACAGTGTTTGCATTGTTTCTTGGGTTTTCATTTGCTTTGGGAACTCCTCTGGGAGTGTGAATTGGGTGCTTAGAGACCTGCTAGGATAATGGGTTTGTGCTTGAATTTTTGTCATTCCGAGTTAATGGGTGCCGCTGGGGATTTTCATGAGTTCGCATGACGGGTTGTGTCGGTTGGTGGGAGTTGCTTTGCTTAGATAGTGTATTTGGGTTGCCATGGGTTTTAGTACGAGTTGTCGTACTGGCTGGTGATTTCGTGCTTACTCCACCGAGGGGAGGTAGATTGACTTTAATCGTCCTGTTAGAAGGGGTATTGAGGTTTGCTTAATCTGCTAGGGAGAAGTAAATTGTTCCGTCCTTGATTATTTTGTTTAGTACGTGGAGGTGCGTCTCGTGGGCATTGGGTATTGCGTCCGGGTTACTCTTGTTCTAGTTTTAGGCTGCAAGATCAGGCGCGGGTATTGGGGCGCTTCGAAACTTAGTTGCCCCGCCCTCAGCGCTCTGAAACTCGAAAGCCCGCGCTGAGGCGTTTGGGTTTTGACTCCCTAATTCGTTTAAAGGCTGCGAAGTAAGAAGGGGGGGGTTCATTCGTCCCAAAAATCAAACGCGCGACTCCTTCCGTCCTGATAAGTGTAGTTTGTAGTGCCTATTTGTTGTGTTTGGTCCCGGTTTCTCTTGTGAAATCGCTCCTTGGAGCGGTTTCTGGGCTACTCATGCTTCTTCTAGTTCGTTTTAGGTTCCCAAGACCATTCATGGAGAATTGGAACGATTCTGACTCGTTTCCTACACATTTGGAGCCAACGAAGAGAAGGAACGATCACTCGGTGCCTTAGATTCGATCCCGAGACCTTGGGACCCATTCCTGAGCCCCTTAGACTCGATCCCGAGCACCGGGAATCGATGAGAAGCCCATGAGAAGCAAGGAGGGACCCTTGAGATCATATTTGAGGCCTACAAGCCCCATCTCGGCCGAGATGAAGGCTATCTCGGTTTGGATGAAGAGTACAAGCAAAGACGGGCCACTGATGCTCAATCTCGCCCGAGATCACCTCATCTCGGTCGAGATGAGTCCGATCTCATACATTCGACTTTGCCCAACCGATTTCCGACTCACCTTTTGTCACATTCGATTATGTCGACTCCGGGTAAGTGTTCCTTACTCACCTATTGTTGATTTCTGCTTAATTGGTGTAGTTGCGGAGCTTAAACCCTAAAATTGATTTGGGCGTTTTGTTTTCGCTAAGTATTGATGTTTACTCTTGGTCCTATCATTGAATTAGGATAGAATAGTGTAAAAGTTGATATTTACTCTTGATAGTGTAGTTATTAGCTTGATATGAAGCTTGGAGGTGCTTTAAGGGCTCCTTATGAGTAAAAGTTGAAATACTAGGGTTTAGGGTTTGATTTCCCATTCGTTCTCGTACTTGATTCTTGTAACCTTGGTTGATTACCGCTCGTGGTGTTATGGGTAGCTCATATGTCGATTTTTCTGAGTCAGAATATACTCTGGGTCATTTCGTGTGAGTTTGTGAAGCTTACGACGGACCAAATGATACCGTAACGATGCCGAATTTTCCCGAAAACCACTTTTATTGTGACAGGGTTCGAAAATGGGTGTTAGTGGGTATCTCGGAATTTTGATATCACTATTCGAAATTTTGAGCTTATTTTGACCTGTTTCGGTTGTCTTGACCCGACCCGAGGTGCGTCTTTTGTTTTGTTTTGCAGCTGAAGTTGGTATGGGACATCTGGAAGGAGCCCCTATGGCTGGTAAAAGTGGTAAGGCTATCGGGTCGAGCTCGCTGACTCCCCTGGTGGCACGTAAGTGGCGACGTAGCGTTCCTTCGCAGCGCCTTGAGACTAGAGCTGCGGAGGAGGCTAACTTTGACATAGTGACGAGGCGTCGGTTGCCTTTGACAGTTGCTAGAAGGGCGCACGTCCCTAGGCCTGTTGAGGAAGGGGAGGAGGTTGTCTATGAGGATCCCTTTTGTGCTCAGGATTGGGACGGTCAGTAATTATTGCTACGTACGGACTTACACGTATCCAGCCATGTCTTAAACGGCCAGGTGAGTGCCTCGATTCATGTTATTGGCTCAGGTTTTGGCTTTGGTTTATGCTAGCTCGTTTATTTATGCTCGCATCGTCTCGGTTTGCAGCCCCCAGGTCCGATGAGGACCTTCTCGGGCTTTACGACGTGCTTGGAGATTTATGCGCAGAAGCTTAGCCCTGAGGCTAAGGAGATAATAATGGGGATGGCTTTGGCCCCCTTGGTCAGACATTGAGTCCGTTTGGTGGGTTGCAAGACTAAGTGCAACCTGATGGTGATTAGGGCGATGGTTGATCGCTTCCACAAAACGACCTCGACATTTCATATGTCGTTTGGAGAGGTCGACATGATCCGTGCGAAAAGAAGTCTCGGCTCCATGTTGTTCAAGACTAAAAGTAACTTTGGAGGACTTCGGGGTTATTACGGGTTTGTATTGGGGTCCCGACATGATTAGGTGAGCTCCTGAGGGCCTTAGGTTAGATAGTGATGAGGTTAGGGGTTGAATCGAGGATTGTTTAGAGCCCTCGGCTTCGTAAGCCCCATTCTTTAGTGAATTCATATATCACCGAGCACTTTGAGAGGTTGGCGGTTTTAGAGGGTTGAGTGCACAACACGGCGGCCCAAGACGCCCGTCTATGGTTGTGGTATTCCTAGGGCCGACTCACTTCTCGGATAAAGTCGAGAGATTTAGTACTAGGATTTTGCCTTTCCTGGCTGACTTGTGTCAGTTGGGACGTTTTGACTGGGTGACCGCAACTTTCGCGGAGATGACCCGCTGCCTACAGGTCATGGTGAGGTCGTAGAGGGTGGAATCTGGTTCTGCTATACCCATCGTGGGTCTATTCCTATTTCTCGTACTAGAGGTAATTCATTGCCTCTATATTTGGTTTCAAGATTTTACTTAGTTTGGTTTTGTTTTGCTGACGGTATCTCAAGCTTTGTTAGCTTGGATCTATTCCTATTTCTCGCGTTTTGCACCCAAGACAGTTCCCGTTCTCCCGGCTAGCTTTCCGGCTGGGATTGAGTGGAGGTTCGCTCAGACTAAGACTATGACGAGCCACTACTCGACGGAGAACGTGCTGACGAACCAACTGCGCCTTGAAGATGTAAGTTTTACTTCTCACCGTTTGTTTTCTTAGATAGCCCCTAAGGTTAGGAGTTTAAGATGTAGGTTTGTTTATGCAGTTCGTGGCCTGTCCTTGGGCCAACTATGAGGGTTTTCCCGAGTATGTGAGGGCAGAGTTGAGGCCTAGGAGCTACAGGAGAATGCTCTTTTCCGCGTTATTGTTCCGCCCGATGTGGTATTTGGGCGAGAGGTTGGTGCGCCAGTGCCTATATGAGGAGTTCGGGGTACCGGTTGACCTTCCCGAACAATGTTTAGGCCTTCGACTACTACAGAGGCCCTTGAGGACAGGGATGGAGACGTTATTTGTTCCTGGTGCCTCCTACGTGTCTCACGTCTGCCAGCGGCTAGCTTGCCACCGCATTGTGGTGAGTAATCATTTTTTGGCCTTTGTTTCATATTTTTGTGTATGTTTGCGTTTTTAATAGTTTGTTTTCTTTCATCTGGGGACCTGACTGATGTCGTACAACCCCCAGACTTCCTTGTGACACTGCTCATGTTGGTGTAGACACCCAGATTTGGACCTGGTGGCTGCAGGAATGCCCAACAAATACCCGATGACGATCAGACTGCAACGTGACGCGGGTTCGCGATGTTTTAGATAGTTTTTCTATAGAATGGATCGAATAAATTACTCGGAAAAATTAAACTAACATCTTGGTAGCTTTAGTCGTGTCATTACGGTCGCATAGACACTAATTAGAGTCAATTCTGACACTGGGACCCCGAGTCGTTCCAGAAACTCGAACCGAGTCACCACCGAGCCAAGCGAACCTCGGGATACACACCCGAGGCCCACTAAACACCACGGTGCTAGGTCAAAACCGGAGCAGACTCAATCCCCAAGCTTCGTATTATACACCCGCTTCTCGGTTTTGGAAAGTATCAAAATCGTATCTTCAAAACTCCGAGCGCCTCACCTTGCGCACCTGAGTCTTCACGCGCCTTAACCCAGGGCCTGAGTTCTGGTGTGCTTGGGCTCAGGCGTATATCCGGGTGACGAGGACCGAAAAACACCTATAAATACCCCCTTTCACCCTCTCATTTCAACACAATTCAACTCTCTCTTCCCTCTTTACTCGTAAAGAGTTTCTCGCTAAGGGCTCGCACTCCGACACCCGAGGCAAACGATCCACTCGATCGTAGTTCCGATGAAGCGACATAGATGCTACTCCTCACCTTCGAGCACTCCACTCGAGTCCGAGGTGTCTGTGTTTGACTAGCTGTAGTCTAGCAACGGAATTCTGCCGGATTAGCCGCAGAACCATCCAGTGGTAGCGGAGCTCTGCCGGAATAGCCGCAGAAGTGGTCAACGGTAACGGAACTCTGCCTAAATCACCGGGCAAACTAGGAGGATCCGCCTTTCGAAGTCGAGTCGTCAGTAGGTTGTCATCTAAACAAAACTTCACATTCTCGCACCTTTATTATTATATGCACTACGATAATGTCAAACGTGAACACTAGGTCCACTACACATACTAAAACACGTAACGTCCCTGCTTCAATCGCAAACACTAAAATACACTAAACAGACCCGAGTAATTCCGAGATCCGTTCTCAACTATCTATGCATCGTATCCCGTTTAGTGTATACTCCGAGGGTGCAACTCCTCACTATGTAATTTACTTACATTCGCATTTACAGTTTTTCGTAATTACAGTTTTTCGTAAGATTTAATGCTTTTATGACCTTATAATCGCATGCTAAATCACTTAACACTGAATTCAAAACTTAAATCAACTAAAATTGAACAAAACGATAGTCAGGTTCCGTATTAGCCCCGGTGCTCGCTATGTATGGCTTGACACATCCTTGTTAATGCCGAACCGACGCATCTTAAGCAGAATACCGGGTAAGGTATACTACGAGAACGACTAATATTCGTATTATCGCGTTAAAACTAATTTGCAAATACCTATAATATTAGTACCCTCTACTCTCATATGTGAATCTTTTCATGGCCTGCTTGTCACGTGAAATCGCATGCAAAGAATGTAAATACAACTACTTCGACGACAAAATTTACTTGTCTTTAAACAACCGACATAGCAAAAGGTATAGGGTTAAAATAACGGATGTTACAGTACTTCCGCCACAACTAGGAAAAGAAGTCATCAGCCCACCGATTGATTAGTAGATCCCGCTATAGTGTGGGCGGGATTGGGTGTCGATGTCTATCGGACGTTGGCTTCCCAATACGTACCCTCAACCCTTACTCAGAATCGACGGTTTTCGGATGCTTGAAACCATTGGCAATGAGAGTCATTCCAGGCATGGAGTGCTTAAGGGTACAAGTCTTTATCTTTAGGTCCCTTGCCACTCAGCTTTGAGCCGGCTAAGGATCAAAGTTGACTTGAACGGTTTCCGAGTCCCCATAATTGACTCGGTGGCGACTCCACAAATCGGCAACGAATTCAGTTCACTAAAAAGATCGCCTTACCAAACATATCGGCCTTTAAACATTTACAACCACGACTCGATCGCTTCCAAACAGAAACACGGGTACCCACACCCGTCTAGTACAAGTCCGGATCGTCATCCGAATCGAGGTCTGATACATCGCCCCGTATGCGAGATCGGACCGGCTCCCGACCGGGAGAGGGGCCGCGTGGGTGGCTGCCGCCATACATTGAAAAACCGGGTCAATCCCGCGCAGCCGTGCGCGGGGCGCCGGGCGGTGCGGACGGACGTCCACAGGTGGGCGCTGCTGGGGTGGCCTTTACAGAGCCTCTTCCTCTTTGTTCTGCGGAGAAGATGAAGGGCCGGATGGATTGTCGTGACCGGGTGTACCGGGTAAGTTTCGGGATATTGCCTTGATCTCGGTTTTGAAGGTTGGGTTTTGTTGTTTGACTTGTTAGACTTTGTTTTCTCAGGTTTCATCAGCTTCCCATCAGCGGTTGTGGCAGGTTGCCAACTGTTTCCGAGCCTAAGCATCGATGATGGTTGGTGCCTCTTCCCGTGATACATCGGGACATCGATCGGTAAGTACTAATTTCCTACGGATGGTTTTCTAGTCTAGTTTTGTCTTTTCCTAAGAGGTAGTTGTGTTTGTAGAATGTCCCGGACATGGTAGGGCAGTTGGAGAGGCGGGTGACCGAGCTCGAAGAGACTGAGGTGAGCCTGCAGCAAACTTTGCGATCTCGGAACGACGAGATTGCTGAACTTAAGGAGCAGCTGTCTCGGTCTCGATGTGAGACCTCGACGCGGGGTGAAGCTAAGTTTGGGGCTGAGGTGGAGAGAGAGGCTGAAGCTGAGGGTCAAGCTACGGGTGCTACCAAGGATGTTGATCCTTCTGGCGGGATGCCTGAGACAGCTACTGTGGATATGCTGACGGGTATGGGTGGTACCGAGTCTCCCACTTTTGATTTGGAGGATCTAGGCTTGGATGAAAGCATCGGTGAGCTTGTACTGGCTATAGCTGCAGCCTCTAGGGGTCCTCCCTATATTGTGAACCCAATTTGTATATATTTGGATCTTGTATATTTTGTATATGCTAAACTTTAATGCTTTTATTGGTTCATTTTGCTCGCGTTTTCGAATTGGTAACTTAGATGACAAGTAATTACTTCAAGTTTAGTTTGCTTACGGTTAAGTCGTGGTTTATGATTTTTTAAATGCGTTAGGATTGCATAGGAGCGCGAAAATGCTTTCTTGGGATGCTTTTAAATAGGTTAGTTTGAGCCGGGATAGAGTTGGATCAAGTGGTACGTCGATTAAAACGTTTGTCTCGATGTTGTGCGCAGTATTCGTAATGCGTTTTGTGACTAAAATATTTTGACCGAGTGTGTCTGGTACTGGGAGACGAGTGTAATTGTTTTGACCCACGTGTTCGAGGTGGAGTGAAAATAAAAAAGTTGGACCACTCCTTATGCATTAATGACAATGTCGTGTAGGGCTACAGACGCATATCGACAATGAAAAAAAAAAAAGTTAGGCCACTTTTTATGCGTTAATGATGATGCCGTATAGGGCTACAATCGCATATCGACGATGCCATTCGAGGCAACGACACGCCTAGGTGGGGTAGCTTATCCCCTTAAAAGAAAAAAAAAACGTCTAAGTACGGTGGATCTAGTGGACGGGAGTGGGTTGTCCACTTGTTTGTGTGGACATTCTATTCCTGCGCGGTGCTTGTAATGGGCGCTTCGGCTTTTGGAATGGGATAGAGTGACTTTAGGAGGTCGTTCCTAACGTCCGGGGTCGACGAGTAATAGCTGATGGGGTGAAGTGTGGTTGACAGTCTGGAATTTAGGCGCCATAAAGCTGACGGTCTAGAACTTAGACGCCTGGGCTTCGACGGTTTGTTCCTGAGGTGCCTAGGTTTGGGTGGCCCTCTCTTGGGGCGCATGGGCTCGGATGGCCCGGTTCTCGGTTATGGAAATTTTCAACAATTTCCTAATTGTTGCGCGACTAAGGCTATATATGCGGGTTATGGGTGCTCGTCTTAAACATAATTGAACACCCATAGTGTCTTTACAGCTTCCTTGCATTATTTTGAGTCATATCGGGTTTTGGGAGTCTCTTGATCGGGTGGATGGGTCGTCTTAAGAAAGGTGAGCTGGAGGATAGTTTGTCTGTTATTACCGCTCTAAAGCAAGTTAAAGATCAATATGATTTTTTTGTTGGCATGTTCTCGTTTTTGGGATGCTAAGAACCACGTTTTTGCTTTCCCGAGGGGTAATGTTTATCCTCTCCCCGAGGAGCTAGATGCTATAGGTAGGTGGCATTCGGTTAGTCCTTGTATACCTATTGAGGGTGATGTTCCCGTGGAGCGACTTCGCCATTTTTTTGGACATTCCTTTGTTGGAGGTGGTTAAGGCTTTCTTTGGAGAAGGTAGAGTTACTTGTTAGGGTATTTTCACGGAAGGACTCTCGTGACATTTCGCCCTTAGCTGGTAAGCAGGCTCTCAATATCGCGGTCGCATTTTATTATCTATTTGAGGATGCGTCGGTGCATGAAGGGTGGGGTAATCTTCGGGTTTTGGATATTGTGATGGGAATGGAGCATAGGCAATCGCCCTCTTGGCTTATTCTAGGTGAACTTATCATGGATCTTGATACCCGTGCACGGATACATCGTGCTCTTTTCTGAGGTTCTAGAATTATTTTGCAGGTATGTCGGAGTACTACTTTCCTTATTCGAAACTTGCCTTATTTCGAAAGTTTGACACTATGCTCGATTGTACAGGTTTGGCTACAAGAAAGGTTGGGTTTGATCGAACCTCCTCTATTTATTAAGGGTTATAGCTATAAAGGTTTTGCTGGTCGGAATGTGGTACAGCCGTGGAATGATGGCTATACTAAAGAGGAATGGTTTTCCCACTTGCAAGCTGACGAAGGGGTCACTACTATGTGGGCCATCCCGTGGTGGCATATCATCGGATATATCGGGCTCCCGTTCTCATCACCGGCATGCAGATACTGTCCTTAAGCGATTGTGTTTATATTTACCCGGGCAGGCTAAAGCGCCAAATAGGTGTGGGGCAAGCCATATCAGAGACTATTGCTGACGTTATCGGTTCTCATCCATGGAATGAGGATTCTCTTAGAAGGTTCGAAATGTCATGGAGACAGAGGACTATGCACCCTATTTCTTTAAAAAAATGTTCGGCCGGCAATCCTAACTCATGACTGGCAGGAAACTTACGGATATCCGACAGGGTTGGACGAGTCAAATGTTAGGAAGATTGTGATGCTACAGGATAAGGAGGTGACATGTGTTAATGTCACTTTGCACTCGACCAAAGACAGTGTTACCGATCCTAGTGCCGTCAATTCATCTAAACGAGCCAAGACTGACAAGACCCATATTGAAGATGAGAGCGAAGAAGGAAAATGGGACTGGCTGGGCTCACAGCGGGCTAAGAGGGTGGAAGCTTGTGATCAGAGGGTCTGTAGTGAGAGACCCGGAGAAGCACACCCGAATGGTAGGGGAAAAGAAAAGTTGGACCGGTAGAGCCCAGTCATTTGTACTATGTTGTATTAATTGATATTATGAGGCGTATTAGTACTAGTTTTTGTAGAATTTTTCTTGACACGTTGTCATATTTCCAGAGTAGCCGGGTAATAGATGCTCAATGTAAAGGGCCTCGACAAAGGCTTGATTTATTTAATTTTGCGTTAATGAGAAGCACTTTTATTATTATTATTTTTTTTAATAATTTTTTTTTATGGTGGCTAGCAACTCAATTCTTCATTTTTCCCGGAGCGCCCTTTCGGGTTTTCACCCCGTCCTCGGCTCACCTTTTATTTTGCTTTTTTTTTTTTACGGCTCGCAACTCGATTCTTCATTTTGCCCAGAGCATCCTTTCCGGTTTTCACTCCGTCCTCGGCTCGTCATTTTTTTTTCTTTTTTTTTTCACAACGGCTCGCAACTCATTTTTTTCATTTTCCCATAGCGTCCTTTCGGGTTTTCACTCCGTCCTCGACTCGTCGTTTGTGCTTCATCATTGAAATCACTCGTTAATCAGAGCGTGGGATGATTCTGATTTGCATGTGAGTCGAGTAATCAATTTTGCTTATTTTGGTTGTACCCGCGACTCAACGACAGGGTTGCCTACGGATCCGTGTTCAGACAGAATCAAACCATGTTCGTAGTTCATAATAAATTTGAGTGATTTTGCTTTAGACTCGTTATGCCAATTATCGATGCGAAGTGTTTTATAGTGTATATGTGCGGGTATTCACCTTAGCTTTAGAGATCAGGATGAAGTCGTTTTCAAAGAGGTTAAGGATAGTAGCGTTTAAGCTGGTCTATGTTGGTCGGGGTTGAGAATTCTTGACTGTTTAGGTCGGTAATGATTATGGCGCCCCTGTGAATATCTTCTTGACAAGGTAGGGATCTGCTCAGTTCAGTTTGAATTTTTCTATGGGGTCTACGGGAAGAGGTGCTCTAATGGATTTGACTACTAGATCTCCCTTGTGTATGTTTCGAGACTTAACTCGTTTGTTAAAGGCTCGTTGTATTCTTTGTTGGTAAGCTTGCACGTTGGACAATGCATGAATTCTACGCTCGTCTAGGAGTACTAACTCGTCATAACGTTTTTGGTTCCTCTCCTCTTCGGGAATGCCACTTTCGGCTAGTATCCTTAGCGAGGGTATTTCTAATTCTATTGGTTGTACGGCTTCGGAGCTGTAGGTTAGGTAGTAAGGTGTGGTTCCGATGGGAGTTCGGTAGGAAGTTCAGTATCCCCTTAATGCAAAGGGTATTTTGTTGGGCCAATCTTGGTAATTGTCTATCATCTTCTTAATGATGGTGATGATGGTTTTGTTTGCTGCTTCTACAGGCCCGTTTGTTTTAGGCCTATAAGGTGATGATTTGTGTCGTTGGATTTTGTATTTGTCAAGGATTTTTTGGGTGTCGGTCCTAAAGTGAGCCCCCTGATCACTGATAATTTCATGTGGTATGCCGTAGCGGCAAATTATATTGTTTTGTAGGAATTTGACTACTTGTTTGGAGGTTAGTATGGTGTATGAGGCTGCTTCTACCCATTTGTTAAAGTAATCAACGGCCACTAATATTAAACAGTGTCCGCCGGTTCTTGATGGGTGTACTTTTCCTATGATGCCTATTCCCCAGGTAGAGAGGGCCCAGGGTGTTGTTGTGGTGTGGAGTGGATATGGTGGTATGTGTTGGATATTGGCGAATATTTGATAGTTGTCACAGTGGCGGACATGATGCCGGCAATCTGCCTCTTGACTGATCCAGTAATAGCCTAATCTCATTATCTTATGGGTTAACAAGTGTGCACTCATGTGGGGTCCGCATATCCCGTCATGTACTTCTTCCATGACTTTTTTGGATTAGGTTTTGTTTATGCATCTAAGGAGTACTCCTTGCGGGGTTCGTTTGTATAATAATCCTTGGTTCAGGACGTAGTGGGTGGCTTGCATCCTTAAGGCTCGTTTGTTTTTGGTGCTTGTATTAGGTGGGTATGATCCGTCGGTTTTGAAGTCTAGGATCATTTTGTACCAGGGTTCTTCGGACGTGTCATCGGTTTCGATGTGGTGGATATAGGCGGGTTGCTCACTTCTCTCCACACAAATGGGCATAGAGAAAGGGTTGTTAGGCATGTTTATTAGTGAGGCTAATTTCGTTAGTGCATCCGCGAACTGGTTTTCCTCGCGGGGTATGTGTATGAAGCTTACTTTGGTGAATTCTCGGGATATTGTCTCGATTTCGGTTTCATATGAAGCTAGGCTTTCGCTATAAACCTTCCAAGTACCTGTGGCTTGGTTGACTACTAAGGATGAATCTCCATGGACTCTAAGGTTTTTAATCCCTAGTGCCACTGTGGCTTTTAATCCTATTAGGCAGGCCTCGTATTCGGCCGTACCGTGTTGTCGGTTACTAGGAAGTTTAGTTGTGGACATGACATAGGTCCACCCCGACGCGGCCACGCGCGGGTTTGGGGAGGCGAATGAATCTCTGTAATCACCTAGAAATTCTAACGCAATACAGTGGCGGAAACACTGTAGAGTTGGGATTAAAACACACTGATAAACTATATCTTATTAAAAGAAATGGTAAGTCAATACATAGGCCACTTTTTACAAAAGGGCTAAATAGAAAATTCTCCAAACGGGTTATACAAAACCATAAGTTACATGAATAGAGAAAGAGTAGGATCCACGCTACTCGCTAGCTCACACCCAAAACCGAGCAGCAAATACCTGTCATGTTATAAACATAACAGCCACGTCAGTGGGGAGTAACTCGGACGTTCTCCCAGCCATATTATATCATATGAAAAATAATAGTATTATTATATCAAAATACTTAAATAAGAAAACATTAAAACGATATAATAAAAATAAGTTTTCAGCGAAACTCAAAACACTGGCCAACCTGCAACTCAAGATCAATCGATAATAATAATATTAAAAAATGGCGTTATGGAAATTCGATCGGTGTGCACAAGGCTAGCCTTTCACTAGGAATAATACTAAACTAGCTTCGAGAACTTAGTCAAAACAAATCAGACTTCAGTCTCTTACTAGGCAACTCAACTATAACAGGACTGCGTGCAGCGAGGTCCTGGTTTAAGTAGTGCACACCCCTCCTAGATACAAACCATACCCAGTTCAACCCGACGCGACTTACACGATGCGATATCTAAGTTTAAGGTAAACATACACCCTCCTGAACACAAACCATGCTCAGTTCAACGACCAGTGTGTCTCAACATAGACACACCAGCTTTATAGTTGATGGCAAAAACGTACATCCCAGACTATATTACTCTAACCCCACACTTCTCTTTATTCCATAACTCCAAAACAAGCCATTATCGATATTGAGAATAAATAATCATTATAAATAATATGAAGATAAAAGGGAATAAACATTTTATATAAAAAGGAAAACTTTCTATAAATAGAAACTTACTAATTTTAAAAACTTACTTAAAATAGAAAGTCTTATAGAAAATAAGTAAGTTATTAAAATAAGTGAAATGTATAAAAATAGCATTTCTAACGAAAGTAGCATTTTATTATTACCGTCGTTATCGTAACTTTATTATATTTCTAAATTCGTTACTCAAAACATAAAGAAAATATAATAAGTCAATATAGAGTATTATATAAATAATTAGGAAATCGAGTTAAAACTATAGATTTTAGAAAAGAGATGTTTTAAGAAAAACGATATCAAAATTAATTGAATCAACGAGTTTTATAAATAAAATGAGAGTTACAAAGACTTCAATTTTTTTTTTTTAATAATAGCTTTTATTAATAAATAATACGGATTTTAATAAAACTAGTCAATCGGAAATAATTAGTGAAAATAGTCTCGATTAAAAATATATTTAAAACTAAATCGACTATCTTCTCATTTATTAGTATAAATCGTAAAACATTAATTAATTTATTTAAACAAGTGTAAAAATCCCGATTTTAATATAAAAATACGGTTTTGAGTCAAAAATTATAACTTAACAAAATATGACGAAAATATGAAATCGATATTATTTAGTTACTAGTGTCACGATAGCCAACAAAATATTATAACGATCGTAAGTAATCAAATTACTAACGATTTGTAAAACGATATCGAAAACTAGTAAAATATTTATAAATACGATTTAAAAGAATATAATTAGCAATAATATATAGCTAAAATTAGGAAACCGAAGTTAAAATATTTACTACATACTACTACTCAAACATACGATATAAAATCGAGTAACGTCCTGAAGTTACCTTAAGTCGACATACGAAACGAACTCGTACTTGTCCTTCCTGATCAACCCAAGCTTCAAATCAGTAGAAATGTCGTCCTTAAGCTCCAAGTTGTAGAACTGCTAGTATTCTGAACTAAATTCACCACGACAGTCGAGTAGACAACATAAAAGAATGAGACGTAAACGTCACAAGACAGAAAGGGAAAACGATGTGCCAAAAATAGAAGCATGAAGACCGAACTCAATCGAATCGACAAATAAGATAGTAGAATGGCAGCAACAACAGAAATGACAGGAGGAAGAAGGACGGAGAACGAAAATAAAGAAGAAGGAAACGAGCAAGGAAGAATCGGTACTAAACCGGGGGTGATAGGGTAGCAGCGGTCCAACGATAAAACAATAGCATCGTATAGTAGCAGCAGCAAAGCAGCAAAGAAGAAAGGAAGAACCAGAACGAGGACAGCAACAGGACAACATCACACGGCAGAAGCGAGATCCAAGTAAACAAGGACGAAGGCGGGAAAAACGACATCAATAACATGAGCAGGACACCATACCAGAAGAAACGAAAAGGAAATAGAAGAGGAAGAAGATAAGAACATCAGACTCGACTCAAAACGACGAACAAGAGTAAAACAGAAGCAAGAAGAGAGGAAGAGATAACAACTGACAGCAGTAGTACTCATAACAGCAGCAACACGTAGAGCAATATACAACAAACAGCATTAACGAACAAAGAGGACGAGACAAAGAACAACGAACAATCAGCAGCAACGATGCTCCGCAGAAATAATAAGACGAAGAACGAGAAGTAGAAAGAAAATGGGATCGCAACACAGAAGGAGAAGGAGAACAAAAGGAAGAGGATGAAGAGGGCAGAAGAGAACTAGCAACAGCAGCAAAAGTCGACATCGATTAGCATCAACAAACAGCAGAAATGGCAGAAGAAACGGACAGCAGCAGCGCACCTAAGCAACAACAACAACGAGAATCCGAAAACGCAGGGGAAGAAGAAGAAGTGGAAAAAAAAGAGGAGCAAGGGACTACCTTACACAATCAGACGACAGGGAACAACAATTGCAGTAACACGTGACAGCAGAAGATGTACGAAACAGTAACAGCGGCACCGTAGCAGCAGCAGCGTACAGAGGTCGAACAAGAACAAAAAGGGAGGATGAGGCGGAAGAGAAGAAGAAGAAGACCTGGGCGATAAACATCCGGAACTCGAACGAATAGCAGCATCTCATAGCAGAAATCAGCCGCAGATCGACAAGAAAACAGGGGAAAAACAGGGCAACGGAGGAGGAAGTTGCGAGGCAAGACTGCAGATTGTTGGAGCGTGAAACGAAGAAGATCGATGGAGGTAATTGATGGAGTTAAACGGAGGGACAAGATGGCAGGAAAAGCAAAGAATGAGAAAGAGGCATGAAGAGGTGGAACGGTGGATAGAACATGAAAACAAGGGGGTTGAATGTGAAGAGAGTATGTTGAATGAAGAGTAAGGGAAAGGGGGCTGTGCACATTACACAAATGGGTTAAATACAACTCACAAAAATAGTGCACGGATTCCGAAACAATAGTATACGTTGTATACGGATCTAGTTAAATGAATCGGGTAGGAGACGAATTCCAAAACGATAAGTTGACTGACCCACGAATCGAATTAAAATGATTTAATAAAATTAATAAATAAACGGGCCGTAAAATAAAATGTGTAATTAAATTATTCGATACGAAATCGAAGCTTATAGAAATAAATTATTAGACGATCAAATAGTATTTCTCGATAAATAATAAATCTTCAATAAAGTGAATTAAATTAATCTCTCAAGGAAAAATAATAAATGTTTTGACGAAACTTAATATAAGCGAACTTCGAGTCGGAAATAGGAATTCGAGCTTAAATATAAATAAATAAAAAGAATTTAGAGTTTAAATCGTCGAAATAGACTTTCGATAAGATTTAAATTGAATGTATAAAATGAATCGAAACAAAAATAAAAATATATTTTAAATATAAGGAGAGTTTCCGAGTCATATAGAATTTTAGGAGTTTGAAACGATTAAACGATAAATTCGTTTTATAATAATTTTAAGAATCACGAGTTAAATCGTAAAAATTAAAAATACGAACATAATTTTAATTTAATTTAATTTATAAAAATCAGGGGTGTTACAATCTCCATATGAGATGGTCAAATTGAAATTTAAATCGAAGTTGGAGTCGCCACCGAATTTTATGGTTATTCGGAACCGTTCGAGCCCACTCTATGTCGTAGTGGGCCGTATACAAAATACGGCCCATTTCCGATGCCAGAGTTTATTGGGCTCGTCCCTTTGCAGTTCGATACCGATGCCGACTTGATCGGTTAATCGTATATTGAATGACTCTCGTTGCCAATGGATTCGGACATCCGGAAACTACGGTTCTGAGTAAGGGTTGAGGGTACGTGTTGGGAAGTTCACTAAGAACACCCAACCCCGTCCGCACATTAGCGGCCTCTACTAGGATATCGAATGATTTTTTAATACGCGCGTTAGTAATACGATGAATGATATGCAAACATTGTTTTCCTAAACATGCGAGGAATTGAATGGGTTGCTAAGTCGGTTTAATGCATAAAAATTAACGTCAAAGTTGAATTTAGCATGTGAGCTTCGTTTTAGTATAATAAAACAAACGATAAAAAAAAAAAAAGAAATAAAATAAAAGATATGAATTTGCTACAAAGGATAAACAAACGAGTTAGTACCGATTTGTGAAAAAATAATATAGCAAATCTAATAAATATACGAGATCGAAATCTGAAAATATTGCTAAAAGATGCGGTTTTGTATAAAAAACGAAGTTCGAGAAATAAATAAAAAAGGAGAGACGACTCGTGTGACAGCCGGCCGCGCGGCTCGCCCGGGATGCCGGCGGGTCGCGTGACGGCCTGTTTTTTTTGAAAATTCGATGCTTTTATTAAATCGCGTACAAATATCGCATAATTTGCACTCGATCTAATATTTTCGATATTCGTTATATTCGATAATTGACTACGACTCAATATCAAATACTTCGAATAGTTTTAGAAAAAGACATAAATTTTAGAAATCGTTTCGTAGAATAAATAATAAAACGAACGAAAAAGCTAAAAAAAAGGGGTCGGGCTTCAGGCCCGTGCGCGAGTCGCCTGGGAGGGGCGCGACTCGCGTGCGGGTCTGTTCCGGTTCCGTTTTTGTTCGAAAATTGTTAATTTTGATAAATCGCGTACAAATAGGAATTAATTTATACTCGATTCATGTTTTCGATATTCGTTGTATCCGATATTCGATTATGAAATCGATATCGAGTATTTGGAATGATTTTTAGAAAAGGGTTTTGTAAAAAATAAAAGAATTTGAACGAAAAAGATGTTAATTCTCTCCGCGTTTGAAATCGTTGTATTTTGTATAAAAAGATGTAACGATTCTCTTAGCTTCGACGAGATTTAATATAATTCTTTTTGATACGATATTCAACTATAGAGTTGATATCATATTTTTAAGAAGGTTCGATATATGAAAATAGTTTTTAGTAATATCGATATTAGAAGTAATAAAAAGTGATGAACGATCCGTAAAAAAAAAGAAAAAAAGGACCGACACGAGACCCATAAGAAAAGCGGACGACGAGGAGGAGAAGAGAAGAAAAAGAGAAGTCGGGTTTTGTTACACCCTCAACCTACATGCTTAATCGGATCGGGGCTCGTCGGGACGTGGCTTGGGCATAAGAGCGTCGAGTGGATGTCGGTGAGTTATGGTGGCTCGGTTCGGTGGGACGTGTGAAGGGTGTCGAGTGTCGGGCCGGTTTCCTTCGGGTTTGTAATATCGGTTTCTCGATGCTAAATTTTATGTTTATGAGTGTTTGGGAATAATTGATAGTTGTTAATTGATAATGAATTTTGAGTTGTGCAAGGGGCTATTTATAGAGAGTTCCCGACGTTGGCTAGGAGAATTTGAACTACCGTTTAGGATAGGAAACGTAGGAATTTGAGAGGAATGAGAATTCCGCTTTACTGTGAAGGAAGAAAGGGAACCGGCTGGTTGGTAGGCTACTCGGCCGAGTATTTGCACTCGGTCGGGTGTTTGATACGGTTTTCGGATAGAATTCCTACTTGAGATCGAATTCTATCCTTAAACGGATTTGTTTAATATTTTGTGAAGTTGATTTTTCGTAGGATTGGAGTATGAATCAGCCGTGTGAGGTGTCACGGATGACTCACGTGTCTTGGGAAAATCTTTGACCGGGTTTTGACTCGGTCGCTAAAAGACGGTTTTACCCCTGGTGTCGGAATCGACCCAAATTAGTCTTATTTGACTCGAAACGACCCACTGGGCCTGATTTTGAGGTTGGTTTTGTGAGATATGTGCTCTATAATGAGCCCAAGCCAAATGCCAATGATTTTGAGCCCGTTTCTGAGTATGTTAAAGCACGTTTGCGTCCGATCATCATCGGGTGTTTGTCGGAAACTGCTATAGACACCTGGCAGTCAAAATGTGGGTATCTACAGAGCCCCCACTCTGACTGAGGCTTGGACAGGGCAAAAGTCAGAGTAGCCACCAGGTCAATCGAAGATTAAAACCTGGCAGCTTCCGGTCGGGTCGTTTAAGGTCCATTAGACCTGCGTGGAGGGCCTGCCGGCCGGAGACTAGAAATGTACCTGAGTTGATGATGATAACTCCGTGGGGAATCAGACTTGTCGTATAAGTTTATGCCGTTGGGGAGTTGTTTGCACGGTTTTGCTTGAGTCGTCCTGTATAATGATTTATGCAAAAATTTGCATGCAACACATTTTTTAGGAGAAATGACTCGCGTTGGGGAATAAAATCTTTGAAGAGGATTTTTTTTTTTGGATTTTTGGATGGAAGAATTTTGAAAAGATTAAAGTATTTTGACTCCGAAAAGGAATAGGAATGCTCGGGATGACTTAGCTAGATCCCAGGATAAAGGCCTGTATGCTAAATCCCCTGGGATTAGGAATCCCAAAGTGAGGAGGAGAATTTGATTTCATGCTATAAATACCCTTCTCCCTGCTCACAATTTATTCACAATTCACACAATTCTCTTCTCTCTCGATCTGGGTATCATATTCTTATATGAAGTGGACCCAGGCAGATTCAGCTAAAGTCCGTGCTGCTTTAAAGACTGACGAAGCCTTTGACTTGCTGCGCCGAGAACAGGCTAAGGATAATCGAGGTTTCTTTGATGATGGCGACATCCCGGCTACCATGGTCCGACTGATGTCAGGCCAGAAAGGGAAGACTAAGACTTCGACTAAAGGGTCCAGCGCTAAAGGTACATGGGGGAAGATGAGCCCCCCAGACGGACTTAGAAAGGAGACTTGGTCCAAGACTGGCAGCTAAGGACCGACTTGGTCCTCGGGACAGACTACCCGAGCATGTACGGGCTCGGATCGAACCGGTGCAGGCGACAGAGAAACCGAAGTCGAAGAAGCGGGTTCGAGTAAAGGAAGTTCCACTTGTGATTAGGGAACGTTCGCCCCCACCTCGTCGGCCTCGGGATCCGCGTGACTCGAAAGATAAGGGGAAGGGAAAAATGTACGAGTAGTCTCCTAAATTTTATTATTTGAGTATTACTACTATTTTTTGTGTGATTTTTGTGTGATTTATTTTTGCGTGAGGCATTTTTTTGAAATAATAAAAGACATATTAGTGAAAACCGTTCTTGTCTTTTCGTTATTGCAATGGTTGTACCCTTTTGAGGGGTTGCCTACGTATCCACGATTAGTGGAATCAAACCGACCGTAGTTCAGACATAGATTTTTGCAATTTTCGAAATACATCAAGACTATTAGTTCGAGATGTGCGACAGTAGGATCAGTAATCCTAACTCATTTACTTGCTTAATTTTCTGAATATTTTATAAAAAGATAAACTTTTAGCAAATGACATTGAGATAAGATTTAGGGGTAATAACGCTTCAACTGGTCCAAGTTGGTTGGGTTGACGAATTCGTTCCCATCCAAGTCTGTTAGCATTACCGCTCCTCCTGATAAAACCTTCTTTACTAGATACGGGCCGGCCCAATTAGGTTTGAATTTTCCCCTTGGGTCGACTGGTAGCAAGGCCTGGACAGATTTTAGGACTAGATCGCCCTCTTTGATATTTCTGGGCCTAATTCTTTTGTTGAAAGCCCGCTTTATCCTTTTTTGGTATATTTGGATATTATTAAGGGCTCGAGATCGTCGTTCGTCCAAAAGAATCAACGAATCGTATCGGGGTTGGACCCAATCTGCTTCAGGTACTTGACTTTCGAGTAGAATCCTTAGAGATAGTACCTCAAGCTCGACCGGCTGGACCGCCTCCATCCCATATGTTAGATAGTATGGAGTTGCTCCGGTTGCAGTGCGGATTGAGGTCCGGTACCCCCATAAGGCAAAAGGGATTTTATCGGGCCAATCCCGGTAATTATCTGCCATCTTTTTTAGTATGGTGACAATCGTTTTATTGGCTGCCTCTACTGCTCCATTGGTTTGGGGACGGTGAGGCGAAGATGTACGCCTTTGAATCTTATATTATGCAAGCAAAGTAGCGGTTTCGGCTTGGAAATGGGTCCCGTGATCGCTAATGAATTCGTGCGGGATCCCGTATCGGCATATAATTTTATCTTGGATAAATTTTGCTACGTGCTTGGCGTTCAAGATACGATATGACTCGGCTTCGACCCATTTAGTAAAATAGTCAATAGCCACTAGAATAAAGCAGTGACCTCCCGTCCCGGAAGGGTTCACCTTTCCGATTATATCAATCTCCCACGTCGAAAATGGCCATGGTGATGTCATGGTATATAATAGGGATGACGGCATATGCTGGACGTTGCCGAAAATCTGACAGTTATGACAGTGCTTGACATATAACTGGCAGTCGGTCTCCATGCTATTCCAGTAGTGTCCGAGTCCTGCAATTTTTCGAGCTAGCATATGGGCGTTCATATGCGGGCCGTTCTCGCCATCGTGTACCTCGGCCATGACCTTTTCGGCCTGCGCTTTGCCGATGCATAGGAGTAAAGCCCCCTGTGCCGTCTTTTTGTACAACTGTCCATCGTCCGTGCGGATGAACTGAGTGGCCCATCTTCGTAGGGCTTTCTTGACCCGGTTTTCAGATCCCGGAGGATATTCTCCCGAGGTCAAGTAGGTTAGAATAGCCTGGTACCAAGGTTCTGGGTCAGTTATTTCGATGTCTTGGATAGTGTTGATATATGCCGGCTCGGACCGTCTTTCGACGCAAATCGGCATGCTAGTCAGATGTTCCGGGATGTTCAGTAAAGATGATAATTTGGATAGTGCATCTACAAACTGGTTTTCTTCCCGGGGTAGATAGATGTACTCCACTTTTTGGAAATGTTTTTCGAGAACCCTTACTCGCGCTTGGTAAGCTACGAGATTTGCGTTCCGAGTTTTCCATTTCTGGAGTGCTTGATTAATGACTAATGATGAGTCACCGTGGACCCGGAGGTTTGTTACTCCTAAATCAGCGGCGGCTTGCAACCCGTGAATGCATGCTTCGTATTCGGCTGCATTATTAGTCACATCGAAATCTAACTTGATGGATAACGGGGTGTGCTCTCCTTGTGGTGAGATTAGTAAAATCCCGACACCAAATCCTCGAAAGTTGGACGCCCCATCAAAATATAGATCTCATGTCTCCGTGTCGGTATGGAATATATCTTCGTCATGGAAGGCCCAAGTATCGGTATGTCCCTCTTCAGATACCGGACTATCGGCGAGGAACTCGGCTACTACTCGGTCTTTGATGGCTTTTAACGGTACGAACTTGAGGTCGAATTCATCTAGCATTAAAGTCTATCTAGATATCCTGCCATTGAGGATGGGCTTCTCGAAAAGATACTTGATTGGATCCATTCTTGATAGTACGTGCACTTCGTGGCTAAGCATGTAATGTCGGAGCTTTTTAGTGGCCCAAACTAGAGCTAGACACGTCTTTTCGAGCATCGTATATTTGCATTCGTACTCTAGGAATTTTTTACTGATGTAGTAAATAACTCGTTCTTCTGAGTCGACTGTCTGGGCTAGCATAGCCCCCATGGCTGTCTCGGTCGTTGTCAGATATAATGACAAAGGTAGACCGTGCTGAGGTGGCATTAATACCGGCGGAGATGACAGAATCTCTTTGATCTTATCGAAAGCTGCTTGACATTTGTCGTCCACAGTACCCGTTCTCCTATCTTCAGTTTTTTGAAAATGAGCTCACATACCATGGTTAGCTTCGAAATGAACCTGCTGATATATTGGACTTTCCCGAGAAACTCCCTAATCTCCTTTTCGGTTTTAGGCGGCCGCATTTCGGTAATGGCCTTGATTTTGGCTAGGTCAACCTCGATGCCGCGCTGGCTGACGATATGGCCCAGTAATTTGCCCGATGTTACCCCGAAACTGCATTTTTGAGGGTTTAACCTCATGTTGTACTTGCGTAGTCGGGTGAAGAACTTCCTAAGGGCCGGAATATGCCCGCTTCGTTCTTTGGACTTAACGATCATATCGTCCACGTAGACCTCCACTTCCTTATGCATCATGTCATGCAGTAAGGTAGTGGCGGTCCGTTGATAAGTGGCACCGGCGTTGATAAGCCCAAATGGCATAACAGTGTAACAGTAAGTCCCCCAAGGTGTATTGAAGGTGGTCTTACTCATGTCTTCTTTTGCCATTTTGATCTGATTGTATCCGGCATACCCATCCATGAATGATAGAAGGGCATGGTCGGCCGTGTTGTCCACCAGTATGTCGATGTGTGGCAACGGGAAATCATCTTTCGGGCTGGCCTTATTAAGGTCCCGGAAATCTACACAAACTCGTACCTTTCCGTCTTTTTTGGGTACCGGTACGATATTTGCAACCCAGTCTGGATATTCAGACACTTGGATAAAACCCGCTTTGAATTGTTTGTCAACTTCTTCTTTGACTTTGAGAGACCATTCGGGCCTCATTCTTCGGAATTTTTGCTTTACCGGCTTACATCCGTCTTTGATAGGTATACGGTGTTCGGCTATCTCCCGATCTATTCCTGGAATGTCCTTGTAGGACCATGCAAAGACGTCTTTGAATTCGTGGAGGAGTTTCGTGAATTGTTGCTTCTCCTTGGGGTCTAGGGATAAACGTAACTTAAGCATCTGAGGTTCTAAAGGGGTTCCTACATTGATGGAGTCAGTTTCTTCAATGACCGGATCTCGGGATTCCCTTTGCTCGAGCTGCTCGACTAGATGCGGAGGTAGTGGCACCTATTCGTCGGGTTTCTCAATGTCATTGCAAATAAAGTTTTTGAAAACGTTTTGAAAATAAGACAAGTCGTAAGCAGAACGGTTATCGTTATTATTGATAGAGAGTTTCGAAAATAGCTCAAAGAGAGCAGCCATCTGATCGTTGGTCAGAGGCGGTATAGGGAGTGCTCTCGGGACAGACTCCGAGGCGCCCGGAGGTGCGGCTAAAGGAAAAGGGGGTACAAACTCGACCCTAGTACTGGACCTTCTAGACCCAGACTCAGACTCCGACTCTGACTCTGACTCGGACTCGGATTCAGACTCGTCGCCTTGCATGTCTCCTTCGCCGGTACTGAGCTTGTAGACTCGACCCTCGCTGTCGGTCCACTTGATCGTCTTCCTCCAAGCCCTCTTTCCAGTGTCAGCACCCACTTCAGAAATCAGCCTGGTTGGATCAAACTTGCTGCTATGGAGGATTAGGTTCACCAACTCTTCCTTAGGAGTCGGGATGATCTTGCTTTCCCCGAACAAGAGCCCTAGCATGGGCTCGGCTTGGTTTGAATCTTCTTTCGATTCGGCCTGGATGAGAGCAAAGATATCATCTGGGATGAAATTGACCTCAGGATAGGTTATGGTGGGCTGATAGAGACCCGTCTGGACAGCTCCGAATACCGGGGAGACAAAGTAATCGGTCAGTTTCGAGCTGTAAGGGTCCAAGTAGGTACCCTTGAGAAATGTTGCAGGCCTTTCGGATGCCGGCCTGGACCACGTTTTCCGGGGTTAAGGCATACCCTAAACCGAATTTCGCGTCCTCATTGCTTAAGACGTCGATGACTTTCCCAGCCGGGAGACCGGGCCTTGAAGTAGCCCCCGGCAGGTAGCCAAAATTTTGCAACATTGTGTCGATGCTGGTGGTGAAATAGGGCCTGAAGAGAAACTCTTCATCGATCATTCCCACAAAATTGAAGCCTCGTAGGTCGATTGAGCCAACCATGTTGCAGCTTGACACGGCTATGGGAGTAGCTTCGAGGGTGATGACCCCGTCTTGCAAAGGTAGCTTGACCTTCCTGTGGAGAGTGGAGGACACGGCTTTGACCGCGTGGATCTAGGGTCTTCCAAGTAGCAGATTGAATGATTAGGTGACATCGATCACTTGGAATTCTAGTTCTTTTTCAATCGGGCCGGTTATGATGGTTAGTTTGACGGCCCCAGCAACTGATTTTGGGCTTCCATCGAAAGCCTGGATAGTTTGCGAGGTAGGAAGGTAGTCAGCCTCGGTAATGCCGAGAGCCTTTGCAGCCCTCAAAGGAAGGACATTTACAGCTGACCCGTCATCGATTAGGGTCATGGGTAGATACTTGCCCCGGCAAATCACCGTAATATATAGGGCCAGGTTGTGGGTGGCCCCAAATGGTGGTAGATCTGACTCGGAGAAGGTGATGAATGGGCCTCCTCCTTTGGATTTGCTTTTGAGATGAGGTAAGATGGTGGCTACCATCTTAGTTGGGGTAACCAGTGAGTCTACCTTGATTTCATCGAGAGCCTTAGTAAGTGCTGCCCGATGTTCTTGAGAACTCACCAGAAGCTGCCATATGGTAAGATCGGTTCGGACCCTCTTCAGTTGCTTGACTAGGGCCGTGTCGGTGTCTGGTTCTTCAAGGGTGGAGTCCGTCTTGGCGGGTTCAGTAACGGACCGTGGGGCCGAAGGTCGGGCCGTGATGACATGGGCGCCAGCTAGGGCTTTGCTTTTGGCCTTTCGGATCTCTTCGATAGTGATGGGGACAGTCTCCCCCTTAGCCAAGTAAACATCGTCTTCATCGTCATTCCATATCCCGTTGATTTGGGGAATGAAAGGGGAAATGAGATGAGTGCAATCGACTATTTCTCCAGTATATATGGCGTGAGTAGCAAGAGGGTTGTTTTTGTTACTGGGCTTATCGCTGGGTAACAGTATCTTCCCACTCTCGATCAGATCTTGAATGAGATGCTTTAACTTCCAGCATTTTTCGGTGTCATGCCTGTTGCCTTGGTGATAGTGGCAATAGGCCTGAGCGTTGTAGCTTTTGGACCGTTTCTCGACAGGAACCTCCGGCATTGGGCCTATTGGCTGGATCAAGCCCTTAGAGGATAGCCTTTGTAAGGCGTCGGCATAAGTAGTCCCTATGTCAGTGAATACTCGGGCTGGAGTATTCTTTTTGGTTGAGGTGTCTAGCAAATTAACCTCGTCGAAGATGCTTCGGGCCGCACTTGTAGTTGCGGGCTTGCCTGAAGATGAATTGGCTCCTTGATAACCCTTTGTAGAGGCCTTGGTAAGGCTCTCTAACCTTAAATCGTCTTCGATTCTTGTACCCATCTCGGTTAAGGTGGCGAAATTGGGTATGATAGCGTACCGGAGGTGGATCCGGTAAGATGGGAGGAGGTTTTTCACAAAGGCCTCCACTAATACCTTTTCGCTGGGCTTGTCGACCAGCTTGACACTTTCGGTCCTCCACCTTTGGAGGTATTTGGTGAAACCCTCCTTTGGCTCTTGGGCCATGACCTCCAGAGTACGCATGGTCGTCTGGATCTCAGTATTGTCCGCATAGTTTTGGGCGAACTCCGTTGCGACATCGTCCCAAGTTTTGTATTTCTTGGAGTCAAGCCTGTAGTACCAGGCCTTCGGGTGCTTCTCGAGCGAGGAGGCAAACAAATGTTTGAACATGTTTGACTTAACCCCCTTAAGGGCCATAAATTCCTTGAAAGCCCGGATATGTAATACCGGGTCTTCAGTTCCGTCGAACATTGGGAGGCCCGTCAGGTTGAGATTGGCGGGCAATTCGTTGGTTAGAGGCGCATAAGTCCGAGCATTCTCCGTGTGAATCGAGTTGTGGGTCGACAAGTGGACCTGCTCTTGTAGCTTGAGGACTGCGCTAGTCAGTTCGGCTAAAGGCCCATGAGTTTCATCTTCATCCCTCGGTCTGTCCTGCTCTATGGTGCTAACCCGGGTAACAATGGCGATCTGGTCGCCCCTGGTTTGGTCGAGTTGTTCTTGGATCTTGGCCAATGAGGCGTTCAGTTGATCAATTGAGTCCTTAGTCATGGTTCGGGTGTGAGGTGGCTTGTCTGTAAGAACACCACGTAATCAGCGACTAGCCCAAATCATAGAACTAAAGTACATCCCGAGCAAAGGAAGAAAGGAAACTAGAGAGGAAATGACTCGGAAAAGACATCTAGACGGATGACTTGTGAAAGGTGGGCCTCCTTTAGGATCCAGCTGTGTGGGCTGGGCCTTGTTCGAAAGGAGGTTCACGTGAGACATTCCACAGACTTTTAGACTTGATTTTGTAGACGGGCTAACCCTTGTAGGAGTATGTCCTACGTAGGTGGGCCTTGCCTTAATATAATAAGGCGGACTGAGATAGGGAAGAAATCCGTGATATAAGATCGACGGAGTTTCGACGCTAGAGACCTCGACGACTTACGACACGACCCGACACTGCTAAATACGGGAAGTCCTAAGAAGAGGAAGGTTTTGAAATTTGATTTTTTTTTGAAAAGCCCGAAGGAAAAATTAGGAGAACCGGCCCTTTTTCGAATGAAAAACGGAAAAGGTGGACCGGGTTACGGGTTTGAAAGTTCGAAAATATTTTCGAGTTTCAAAATGGGCATAATACCGGCTAAAAATAGGCTATTTTGAGTAAAATCGTGGATCCTAAATTCGGTATATGTCCCGGGTTTTGAAATTGGATATTTTGAAAAAGGATGCAATTTTGAAAATGACGGTTTTTGAAAAAAGACTTGTAAATCAGGTAGCACGTAGTCATGGAAACAGTATAACGACGCCATGTATGCTCTAATTCTAAGTCTCGGTCAGTCTGAAAGGGTCTATACCAGTGTACACAGCCTATCGAGAATCGGGGCGGACTTCCTAAGTCGAGTTGAGCTTAGAACATGCCGTAAAACCCATACGAATCGGCTAATGGACACCTTCGACATATCCAATTTGGACTACATCGATAGTATAGTGGGACGTCGGTCACCAGTACCGGCCCGGGAAAATATGGGGTTATACATGAACCGTAAAACTAAAACGCGTATTGTACTAGTCAAACGATTTCTATTCGAGTCTCACCCTGAGGATGCCGAAGGTCAGTAACGTATCAGCTATCCCCAGCGGAATCGCCAAATTGTGGACATGACATAGGTCCACCCCGACGCGGCCACGCGCGGGTTTGAGGAGGCGAATGAATCTCCATATGAGATGGTCAAATTGAAATTTAAATCGAAGTTGGAGTCGCCACCGAATTTTATGGTTATCGGAACCGTTCGAGCCCACTCTATGTCGTAGTGGGCCGTATACAAAATACGGCCCATTTTCGATGTCAGATTTTATTGGGCTCAACCCTTTGCAGTTCGATACCGATGCCGACTTGATCGGTTAATCGTATATTGAATGACTCTCGTTGCCAATGGATTCGGACATCCGGAAACCACGGTTCTGAGTAAGGGGTGAGGGTACGTGTTGGGAAGTTCACTAAGAACACCCAACCCCGCCCGCACATTAGCGGCCTCTACTAGGATATCGAGTGATGTTTTAATACGCGCGTTAGTAATACGATGAATGATATGCAAACATTGTTTTCCTAAACATGCGAGGAATTGAATGGGTTGCTAAGTCGGTTTAATGCATAAAAATTAACGTCAAAGTTGAATTTAGCATGTGAGCTTCGTTTTAGTATAATAAAACAAACGATACAAAAAAAAAAAAAAAAAAAAGATATGAATTTGCTACAAAGGATAAACAAACGAGTTAGTATCGATTTGTGAAAAAATAATATAGCAAATATAATAAATATACGAGATCGAAATCTGAAAATATTGCTAAAAGATGCGGTTTTGTATAAAAAACGAAGTTCGAGAAATAAATAAAAAAAGGAAAGACGTGTCGTGTGACAGCCGGCCGCGCGGCTCGCCCGGGATGCCGGCGGGTCGCGTGACGGCCTGTTTTTGAAATCTGTTTTTTGAAAATTCAATGCTTTTATTAAATTGCGTACAAATATCGCATAATTTGCACTCGATCTAATATTTTCGATATTCGTTATATTCGATAATTGACTACGAAATCAATATCAAATACTTCGAATAGTTTTAGAAAAAGACATATATTTTAGAAATCGTTTCGTAGAATAAATAATAAAACGAACGAAAAAGCTAAAAAAAAGGGGTCGGGTTTCAGGCTCGTGCGCGAGTCGCCTGGGAGGGGCGCGACTCGCGTGCGGATCTGTTCCGGTTCCGTTGTTGTTCGAAAATTGTTAATTTTGATAAATCGCGTACAAATACGAATTAATTTATACTCGATTCATGTTTTCGATATTCGTCGTACCCGATATTCGATTATGAAATCGATATCGAGTATTAGGAATGATTTTTGGAAAAGGGTTTTGTAAAAAATAAAAGAATTTGAACGAAAAAGATGTTAATTCTCTCCGCGTTTGAAATTGTTGTATTTTGTATAAACCGATGTAACGATTCTCTTAGCTTCGACGAGATTTAATATAATTCTTTTTGATACGATATTCAACTATAGAGTTGATATCATATTTTTAAGAAGGTTCGATATATGAAAATAGTTTTTAGTAATATCGATATTAGAAGTAATAAAAAGTGATGAACGATCCGTAAAAAAAAAGAAAAAAAGGACCGACACGAGACCCATAAGAAAAGCGGACGACGAGGAGGAGAAGAGAAGAAAAAGAGAAGTCGGGTTTTGTTACACCCTCAACCTACATGCTTTTGTTTACTCGGATCGGGGCTCGTCGGGACGTGGCTTGGGCACAAGAGCGTCGAGTGGATGTCGGTGAGTTATGGTGGCTCGGTTCGGTAGGACGTGTGAAGGGTGTCGGGTGTCGGGCCGGTTTCCTTCGGGTTTGTAATATCGGTTTCTCGATGCCAAGTTTTATGTTTATGAGTGTGTGGGAATAATTGATAGTTGGTAATTGATAATGAATTCCCGACCTTGGCTAGGAGAGTTTGAACTACCGTTTAGGATAGGAAACGTAAGAATTTGAGAGGAATGAGAATTCCATTTTCTTGTGCAGGAAGAAAGGGAACCGGCTGGTTGGTAGGCTACTCGGCCGAGTATATGCACTCGGTCGGGTGTTTGATACGGTTTTCGGATAGAATTCCTACTTGAGATCGAATTCTATCCTTAAACGGATTTGTTTAATATTTTGTGAAGTTGATTTTTCGTAGGATTGGAGTATGAATCAGCTGTGTGAGGTGTCACGGCTGAATCACGTGTCTCGGGAAAATCTTTGACCGGGTTTTGACTCGGTCGCTAAAAGGCGGTTTTACCCCTGGTGTCGGAATCGACCCAAATTAGTCTTATTTGACTCGAAACGACCTACTGGGCCTGATTTTGAGGTTGGTTTTGTGAGATATGTACTCTATAATGAGCCCAAGCCAAATGCCAATGATTTTGAGCCCGTTTCTGAGTATGTTAAAGCACGTTGCATCCGATCATCATCGGGTGTTTGTCGGAAACTGCTATAGACACCTGGCAGTCAAAATGTGGGTGTCTACACTAGTTTGACGGATATGGGTGCGTGACATGGTTGCAGGTCAGGCATTGGTTGTGTGGGTTTCCTCTACTTGATTTTTGGCTAGGAAATTGGCTACACCTTTGGTTGGGTGTAGAGCTGATCATGGGTGGTACCGTCCGAATAGCCCGACCCGTCCGGCTCGATATTTTAGCGGGTTTGGACAGCGAAGCTCAGCCCGAATAAATAAATGGGCCGGGCAAGCCCGGTCCGATCTAATAAACGGGCCGGGCATGGGCACTAATATTTTCAAACGGGTTAACCCGCCCAGTCCGCTTAAATTATTATATACATTCTACCGCTTAAAAATTAATTAATTATATAGGAAATGAAAAATGTATATATTCATTATACAAAGGAAATAATTACTACATGTTCTAATCAAGACACATACACTTGATAATAGTATGATATTGCGAAAAATACCTTTCAACTCTCAAGAAAAATTGGGCAACTTTCGGTATTCTCAATTTCTCATAATCTAATACGGAGTAGTGTTTATCTTATCACCAATTTTGGTTCACTTAACACATACTCCGTACCTTTATTTTGTTGTATTTTTTTATGTAAGGAACAAGTCAACTCTGTTGTACTCTTTTTAAATATTTACGTAATTATCGCCTATCTTTATTTATTTTGATAGTTTTTTCATTCACTTAATAATTGGCCCGATAGCCCACGGGCCGCTCGGTTTTGTATAAAAGGGCGGGTAAGGGCAAGTAATCTGGACCCGTTAGTTAGGCCCGACCCGTCCGCTTTGGTGTTAAAGGGCAACTTTTTATCTTTTAGCCCGGCCCGTGTCCGACCCGAGCCCGCATTTAAGCAGGTCTAGTTGGGCGTTGGGGTAAATCTTTCGATCTCATTTAGGGTGAAATTGGGTGGGCTGTTAGTTGGAGCCCTTATGTTTTGATTGATTGCTATCGAAAAATGGAATACTGTGGAGTCGTGAGCAAGAAAGTGCATTATTTTAAATCAAGCGATTGTCGAGACGCATTATAAAGGAAGAAAAGTTTATTTCTTAATAATAGTAGGCGGACGATGTGTCCGATACATGATTTTTCGGGAGGCGGGGACAGACCCCCCCTGAACCTCCTGACTCGAATGCATAAAAAAGAACTTATTATATTATTAAAATTATGTCTAGGCCCTAAGATGAACTAGACTCTGACTCGGACCGGATCCCCATGCCTTTAGAAGAACCTTCGTCTCGACATGACCATGATGCTAGGAAGGACGTAAGAATATCTTGACCTTATTATGACTTTGACCTGGTCTCGGGACCGTGACTGTTTCCATGGTTTTAGACTCTTATGTACTCTTCTGGGGACGCGACCCTCGAAAGGTGTTCTGGACTGGTTTCTGTTGGTAGGCAGTCGAGAGGTTTGAAATAGATTGTGACAACCAGTGACGTCACTATCTCTGCCTCAGCGCTTCTGAAAGTAAAGTCTGCTTTTTGTCGTTTCGAGAGAGGGAATGTCCCTTCCTCGGTCATGTTTTGGATGATGTGCTTTAGTGTAAAGCCTGTCTTAGTATCATGCCCATTACCTTGATGGAATAGGCAGTATGCGTTAGGACTCCATTTTTTTGCTTCGTTTGTTGATCGGTGGGTCCGGAGTGGGGCCATGGGCAAGAGTAACCCTTGGTCGACTAAATGCTTGAGGGACTCGGTGTAGGAGAGTTGATTTTGGTAAAAAAAAAACCGCGACGTTCTTATTTCGTCGGATAGGGTTTTGTGAGGCTTTGAGGTTATTTCTGCATTGACTTTAGGAGGTTTTGTCCGCGCGGAACATTGGGATGATCTACTTGGGGTAAGCTCTTAGGCGTGGTAATCGCCTGAATTGGCCTTCGTTTCACTCTCCATGTCTCTACTTTCAAGGAAACTCAGGCGGCTGTCGATCTGACGGACGGAGGAACTTAGATGGGTTACTGAAGCATGGATGTTACGAACCAACCCGGTTAAGATGTTGACATCGCTGCGGATGCTGTCGATGGCATTCAAATCTACGGAAATGTTTGGAGCATGATTCTACAAGATAATATCGGAGATTAGAACGGATCCAGGCCACCAGATGACGCGAAGACTCGAGGAATGCTCGCAGGTGAGCGACGCAGAAATGAGACCCTTGATTTGCCCATGTTTGTGGTCATCGGTTTTGGGACTCGGGTGCCTTAGACTCTTGGTGTATTTGGCGAGATGCTTAATAGACTTGTGTCTCTAGAATGAAACGATTTGACACAAATCTCGGGGTGAGATTTTTTAAAGAGGACTTCTCGAGGCGAGATGGCCCAAAATATAAAACCTCGAATAGAGGTGACCGTAACTAACTAGCACAGACAGTTAATCACACGGTTGTACGACGTAAGTAATTGATCTTGATCCCGGCTCAGAATCAAAGAGTTTTGATGTTTTCGAAAAAGAATGGGTTTGAAAGCAGACTTTTCGAAAGTTATTTTTGTGAAATTTACATCACGATGGTTTAGTAGCATCATTTGTGGCGTGTTGGGAAGCGTTGCTATACAGGTGTCAAGGGTTTGACAATAGCCAAAGCGTGAATTCGTGACTTTGTAAAAATGCGGTTGTAGAAGAACCGATTTTGAAAATTGTGATGTCACGTTATCATCAAGATTTCTATTAGTTTAAAGTTCGACATTCGCAGTGTAAAGAGTGTTTTGTGAAAAAATACGGTGTTTGTGGTGGTGCTTTGAAAATATGACCAAATTTTTATTACGGAAGTTAGGTGGTGATAGTGTTTTTTGAAAACTTTGAAAACGTACGACCGTATTCATCCATCCCATTGATTGGAATTTCAACAATGGTGACGGCGTGTGTGAGTACGATTCGTGAGTATAACCGTGTTGGGATTCCTCGATTTCATTAATTGAAATTTTGGTAATGTTAATGGTATGTGCGAAAACAATTTGAAACAAAATGTAACCGTGTTTAGATGCCTTGACCCCATTGGTCGGGAATTTGGCGATGGTAACGGTATGTACGGGAATGTTTTGAAAACAAAATGTGACCGTTTGAGATGCCTTGATCCCATAGGTTGGGAGTTTGGTAATAGTAACGGTATATCGTTGTTTTTTGAGAATGACGAGTTTCATTATGGCCAAAGTAATGGCGCTAAAGACGGTTTTGAAAACGATAAGTGTGAACTTAGCCGGGGTGATGGTGCTAAGGTGTCTTTGAAAAAAAATATGATTTTGGCCGGAGTAACGGCGTTAAAAGGTGATTTTGAAAAGATGATATCTTTTCCGAAAACGGAGTTTGGGTGTAGTTGAATATGTTGTCATGGTTGAATCCGGATTTTAATGTTTTATTCGGGTTGTCACAACACGCTACACATAACTAGGAATGCATACACTCATACAGGATACAGACATGGGTAGGCTACCATCCACGAATAGTCTTTGCTTAGGTGACGACGGGTCACCGGGGGAGATGAGCGTCGTCATGTTCGCTCAGTTCCATTCGCTTGGCATATCCACGGAATGCATGACTACCTTGGATGGCCGAAACGTCAATCAAGGGTCTCTCCGCGCGTCCATTGAGGATCTTACCGTGAAGAGGTCTATTTGTCCTAAAATCGGTTAGGGTGGGCGTTTTAGGGCCAACACCTGCAGTGACCACAAGAAAGGAACTAGGAAATTAGCTTCACCTACCTCATTCGAGTTACACCATCACTGGAAACTTGTTTCCAAATCCCCAACGAAGTCTCCAAACTATGGACGCTCGCCCACACTGCTCGTCCCACCACGCGCGCGCTAAGACCCGGTCACGACGGCCACCCACGCGACCCCGTCATCCCGGGGCCGGTCTGATCTCGCATACGGGGCGATGTGTCGGACCTCAATTTTGTTGACGATTTGAATTGTACTAGACGGATGCGGACATCTGTGTTTCCGTTAGAATCGATCGAGGCGTGGATGTAAGTGTCTAAAGGTCGATATGTTTGGTAAGACGAACTTTTTAGTGAACCGAATTCGTTGTCGATTTGTGGAGTCGCCACCGAGTAATTTTGGGAACTCGGAAACCGTTCAAGTCAACTTTAATCCTTAGCCAGCCCAAAGTTGAGTGACATGGGGACCTAAAGATAAAGACTTGTACCCTTAAGCATTCCATGTCTAGAATGACTCTCATTGTCAAAAGTTTTGGACATCCGGAAACCGTAGATCCTGAGTAAGGGGTGAGGGTACCTATTGGGAAGCCAACGTCCGCTAGACATCGACACCCAATCCCGCCCGCACATAGCGCCCTCTACTAATCAATCGGTGGGCTGATAACTTCCTTCCTCAATTGTGGCGGAAGTATGATAACATCGGTTGTTTTAACCCTAGATATTTTCTAAGTCGGTTATTTTAGGACAAGCGAGCTTTTGTTGTCAAAGTAGTTGTGTTTACATTCCTTGCATGCAATTTCACATGACAGGCAGACCATGAAAAGATGCACGTAAGAGAGTAGAGAGTACTGGATATTATACGTATTAGCAAATCAGTTTTAACGTGATAATACGGATATTAGTCATTCTCGTGGTATACCTTACTTGGTATTTTGCTTAAGGTGCGTCGGTTCAGTATTAATGGAGATGCTTTGAACCACGTGTGAGGGGTGAGCATCGGGATTAATAGGAAACCGGACCACCACTTGTACATTTTTAGCTTGTTTACGTTTTGAATTCCGTGTTAGGTGGTTTAACATGCAATTATGGTCATAAAAGCGATAAATCATACGAAAGCGGTAAATGGGAAATGTAAGTAAATCACATTGTGAGGAATTGCACCCTCGGAGTATACACTAAACGAGACAAGATGCGTAGATGGTTGAGAACGGATCTCGGAGCTACTCGGGTTTAGTTTAGGGTGTTTTAGTGCTTATGGTTGAAGTTGTGGACGTTACGTATTTTTACGACGTGTCATGGACCTAGTTTCCATATGAGTCGGACTCGACACTATCAAAGTGCATAATAAAAAGGGCGGAATGTAAAGTTGTGTTTAGATGACAACCTAGTGACGATACGACTTCTTAGGTGGATCCTCCTAGCTTTCCTGCGCCAAATCCGGTAGAGCATTGTTACTGTGTCTAGAGGTGGTTGTCGAACACAGGTGCCCATTTTTCGTTCGGATTGAGCCAAGGACTCGAGGAACTACGAGGAGTAGTGTCGATTCGTGTATCGGAATCAAACGATCGAGTGGACCGTACTTAGAGTCGGAGTACGACACTAAGTTATAATAAGAAACTCTTAAAGAGGAGGAGGAGGAGGAGAAGAATCGAAGTGTATTCGGATTCTCGAGGTTGTGAGATGTGTGTGGAAATGAGCGGAGAAGGGGGGGTATTTATAGTATTTCTCGCAGTTCAAATTGACCTCTCATGCGCCTGGTGGCGTGCGAACCAGGACTGAGGCGCCTGAGGGCGAGCGCATCAATATTGAGGCCCCTGGAGGGGAGCGGTTGGAGTTTCGAAGATCCGATTTCAAAACTTTCCAAAACAAAAATTACGTATCTTAGGTTTGCTTGGGCATTAAGCTTCATCCATAACCTAGCGTGACAAGCGCCGGTGGGCCTCGGGCACGTGTCTCGAGGTTCGCTTGGCCTGACGCGCTGACTCGGGTTTGACTTTGCGTCTTTCAGGACCAATTCGGAGTCCAAATGTCCGAATTGACTCTACTTAGTGTCGACGCGACCGTAATGCCACAACTAGGACCGTCTTGATGTTAATGTAATTTGTCCGAGTAATTATTTGATCCGTTCTATAGAAAAACCATCTAAAACATCGTAAACTTGTGTCGTGTTGAAGTTCGATCATCATCGGGTGTTTGTCGGGTACTCCTGCAGCCACCAGGTTGGAATCTTGGTGTCTACACAGACTAGGCGAAACTTTTACCCACCGGACAAAGTTTCATCCAACGGTATTAATGTCTCAAATTTCAGAAGAAAAGTTTACCAGGCGAAACCACCGGGCAAAACTTTGCCTGACGGTAAAGCATGCAGCGAGCACTCATAAATTCGCAGGGCAAAGTTTCACCCCTTGAGGATCTATAGGGCAAAAGTTTCAACTCAAGTGCATAAATTAGATTTGAGTTTTGTTTAATTGACCCATTAAGCAACTTAGTGTATATATATATAGTGTAAGTCTCTTATGAGTCCTTTACTCCATATGAGTCTCTAAGTCCTCATCCCATCCATTGGATGGGATGAGGATGGATGGACAAGATGCTTCCAATTATTTGCATTAAAAAAAAGGAGATTTACGTTCCTAAAATAGCTCCCATAATTTTAGGAAACAATAACCTCATGATCATGTTCATTCATCATTCAGTCATTCACCTTGCAAAATTCATCAAAACCTAAAAAAAAAGCTTCCATCATCACGTTCCGTCATTCATTCAATCAAATCTGGGTTCAAAATCCCATTACTATAGATTCAATGAGCGCGACATCATCAGCAACTGTTGAAAAGCAATTGATCGAGTATAACAATGGTGAGTTTTGATATTTCTTTCACGTTTTGCTTCAATTTTAATTCAGCGATCGACTAACAAAAATTAAATTTCTTAACGTCGCTTTGGCTTCGTTTTTTTACGTCAATTTTCATGTTGGTTTTGTTTTCATTGTCATCTCATTCATCATAGATTCATATTGATGGTTAATTGATATTTCATGTCGATTTGGCTTCCCTTTTTACGTCAGTTTTCATGTTGATATTGTTTTCATTGTCATTTCATTCATCATAGATTCATATTGATGGTTAATTGATATTGATTCCAGAGTTTTATGTTTGTTATTTGGCTTTTCAATGAGGTCCACTGATAATATTGTTTTGTTTTCTATGCACGCAGTCACGACATTGAAGTAACATATGCTCTACATTACAGTAACACTCCATTACAAGTACAGTAACACACTAAAGATTATGAAACAGTTTTTGATGATGATGTTAGAGTAACGTACTTTACCAGTTAGAGTAACACAACGTAAAAGCTGAAGTAACACATTGGCTGCATGGACGTAACACATATGTATTAACGTTACAGTAACACTTAATTGCAATTACAGTAACACATTGAACGTTGAGAAACATTTTTTTGATGATGATGTTAGAGTAACGTACTTTACCAGTTAGAGTAACACAACGTAAGAGTTGAAGCAACACATTGGCTGCATGGGAGTAACACGTTGTTTAATTTTGTGCAGGTGGTATTGGAATTGATGCGAATGCACAGGACAACCCATTGGTGAGGATGAGGAGGATGAAGTGGATGACGACGATGAAGATGAGGAAACTGAGGAAGACACTGAGGAAGATGAGGGGGAGGAACATGTGTTTTGAGAATACTCTTGTGTTTTTGGTCATGATAAAAATATTTTTCTTTTTTTTTGTTTACAAGAATAACTGATTTTGTACACATTTTTTTACAAGTAGCACTGTGTAGCACTGTGCTACGTAGCAATTAACTCTATATTTTATTTAATACATGTGTATTTGGTTAGAGTAACATCTCAGTTCTATTCGAGTAACACCATTCGTCAGGTAGAGTAACAGACACAATGCATTAAAGTAACTGAGGACAGCATCGTTGTTTAAACAAATGATTACCAAAGTAATTGAGGATAACTTGGACTGGAACCATTCATTACCAAATTAACGATTGTCGTTCTTTAAAGAACGATATATAATGCGTCAGAGTAATTGATGATAATAACATTGTTTAACCATGAGACAAAGAATAACACCATTAATTACTTAGAGTAACATCATTGGTTCATTAAAGTAACACTTATAATACGTCATTGTAACACGGGTGTGTAGCCTTGCTTCAATGTAGCCTTGCTTGAGTTGAAGATAAGAGAATAAGCGTGTGTGTTTTGAAAGAAATCAGAAGTCGAGAGATTGAGTTTGGGATGATGAAGATGAAGGGTTTTAGTTAGGCGGGTGAGTTTGAATGAAAAAATTGAATGTGATGAAACATGATCAAGTGAGTTAGGTGGTTGGAGATAATTAAGGGAGGAGAGAAGATTTTATTATATTTTTTCCAAAATGGGTTAGTTATTACCTTAATTACTAGACTCAATCACCACCATCCATCCCATCTAGATCAATGGCTCTAAATATGACTTATGGACTCAAAAAAAAAGACTCACTTGATCTTTACTATATATATATATATATATATATATATATATATATATATATATATATACATATATATATATATATATATATATATATATATAGAGAGAGAGAGAGAGAGAGAGAGAGAGTAAGGCTCTTATGAGTCCTTTACTCTATATGAGTCCATAAGTCCTCATCCCATCCGTTGGATGGGATGAGGATGGATGGACAGGATGCATCCATTTAAAAATAAAGAAAAAAAAGGAAGATTTACGTTCCTAAAATAGCTCCCAAGAATTTAGGAAACAATAACTCCCTTGATCACGTTCATTCATTCATTCAAAGGTGAGAAAAAAAACCCTTTCTTCATCACGTTCATTCATTCAATCAATTCTGTGCTCGAAATCCCGTTAAAATGAATTCAATGACTGCGTCATCTTCTTCAACTGTTGATAAGCAATTGATCGAGTATAACAATGGTGAGTTTCAATATTTCTTTCACGTCAATTTTCATTGTTGCTATTGCTTTCATTGTTGCGTTACTTTTTAACGTCAATTTTAATGTTGATATTGCTTTCATTGTTATTCATTCATCATAGTTTCCTATCAATGGTTAGTTAATCTCTCGATTTGTATAGATCCAGGGTTTATGTTTCTTATTTAGGTTTTCCATGATATACACTGATACTATTGCATTGTTTTATATTAATGCAGAAACGTCATTGAAGTAACATACCTTCTGAGTTACAGTAACACTTAATTGCAATTATAGTAACACACTGAACGTTTAGAAAAAGGGTTTTGATGATGATGTTAAAGTAACGTAGTGTACTAGTTAGAGTAACACAACTTATGAATTGATATCACACATTTGTTGCACGTCAATTTTAATGTTGATATTGCTTTCATTGTTATTTCATTCATCATAGTTTCCTATCAATGGTTAGTTGCTCTATCGATCTTTATAGATTCCAGGGTTTTATGTTTCTTATTTAGGTTTTCCATTATATACACTGATACTATTGTTTTGTTTTATATTAACGCAGAAACGTCATTGAAGTAACATACCTTCTGAGTTATAGTAACACTTAATTGCAATTACATTAACACACTGAACGTTTAGAAAAAGGGTTTTGATGATGATGTTAAAAGTAACGTAGTGTACTAGTTAGAGTAACACAACTTATGAATAGATATAATACATTTGTTGCATGGGTGTAACGTTGTTTAATTTTGTGCAGGTGGTATTGGCAAAGAAGCGAACGCATAGGACAGCAGTGGAAAAGGAGGAATTTTACTCATTTGATTAATCATGAATTAATAACAATGGTTCATTGCTCTTGTTTTAGTATAGATCCCAGATTTAACGTATGCTTTACTGATATTATTGTTTTGTTTTATGTTGAAGTAGACACGGCGTTGAAGTAACATACGTTATGAATTACAGTAACACTTAATTTTAATTAGAGCAACACAAAACGAGTATCATTTTGTAACGAGTTTTAATTTTTTGCAGGTAGCATTGCCAAGAACCGAATGCACAGGAATGGTGAGTTTTTTTCGTCATCACGTTCCGTCATTCAATCAAATCTGAGTTCGAAATCCCGTTACCATGGATTCAATGAGCGCGACATCTTCATCAACTATTGATAAGCAATTACTCGAGTATAACAATGGTGAATTTTGATATTTTTTTTCACGTTTTGCTTCAATTTTTATTCATGGATACGTTGTGCGTCAATTTGCGTTCTTTTTTTTCATCAATTTTCATGTTGATATTGCTTTCATTGTTATTTCATTCATCATAGATTCATATCAATGGTTAATTGTTATAGATTCTAGAGTTTTATGTTTGTTATTTAGGTTTTCCATGACATACACTAATACTATAGATCCCAGATTTAACGTAAGCTTCACTGATATTATTTTTTTGTTTTCTGTTGAAGTAGACACGGCATTGAAACTTCACTGATACGGACTTCTAAGGGCAGAAGACAAGGCAAATGTGGAAAGCTTGTGCGGATTAATTCGGGAGTTCAGGTTGTAGAGACAGCTGGTTTCTGGGGGGGGGGGGGGATATTGGCAAAACACAGGAACTGAATTTTGTACACATTTTTGTACACATAGCGCTGTGCTACGTTGCAATTAACTATTTATTTATTTTAATACATGTGTATTTGGTTAGAGTAACATCTCATGTCTATTAGAGTAACACCATTCGTTAGTTACAGTAACAGACATAATGCATGAAAGTAACTGAGGACAGCAACGTTGTTTAAACAATTCATTACCAAAGTAACTGAGGATAACTTGGATTAGAACCATTCATTACCAAAGTAACAACATTCGTTTTTTAAAGAACCATATATAATGCGTCAGAGTAATTGATGATAATAGCATTTTTTAACCATGAGACAAAGAATAACACCATTAATAACTTAGAGTAACATCATTTGTTCATTAAATAACAGTTATAATGCGTCAATGTAACACAATGATTATGAGACCACATTTGTATATTGGGTAAACTTCATTCATTCCCATAGTAACACCGCTCGTTAATTAGAGTGACAGGAACAACTAGTCAGGGTAACAGAGTTTAACCGCGTTGTTCCATTGGTGATAATCAAAATACTAATGTACATTACAAGTTTCGAAAAAAGATATAAAGCAGTATTCGTAATTAGAAAAAGATGACATAATTCGTTAGACACGTTATTTTTTTCGACCCTTTGTTGGCTTGCTCTTGGAACCATCGATGATCTTTTGCCTCGCGTCCACATATTTATCTACGTTATCCAACAACCGCGATCGCACCTTGATTTGTCTCTTTCTTTTGCAATCAGAAAAGTACAATAATTATGTACAACTATTGTTACAGTTTAATCTGGTATATAAAATTAAAGTACAACTGATACGAGTGACAGAAACACCATATGTACAGCTGATACGCGTTAAAGTAACACAAAGAAAGTGTTAGAGTAACATAGAGTGCAAATTAGAGTAACACGTCTACACAATTAAATGTACCAGATTACTAGCATTCAAAGTAACGCAAAGATGGGATTAAAAGTAACACGTCTTGTACATTACAGTAACACATGGTCGTCTTTAAAATAACATCATACATGTGTAACACTAACTGAACAACCCCTTACAGTAACACCTCAAGTTTATTATAGTAACTGAATATGCGCATTAGAGTAACATTCAATATATGTTAGACTAAATATAAAGAGTAGAAGCATAGTAGAAGCATAGTATGAAGTAGGTGAATTCAATTAAACTCTACAGATGTATATCCAGATACCGCAACAATCTTTAGTGAAACCAATTAATTATAGGGCACAAACGCAGCAAAGTAAATCAATCAATAATTAGCGAGAAAATTAATGAAATCAGATACGAATATAAACTAAACCTAGTTCTTTAGTACAACAATTGAGTATTAGCGAGTTACCTTGTATTATGTCGCCTGAAGATTATCTTTGCTGAAGTTAGAGAGCTACTTCAATGTAGCCTTGCTTGAGTTGAAGACGAGAGGATGCGCGGATCTGTTTTGAAAAGAAATGGAAGTCGAGCGATTGTGTTTGGGATGATGAAGGTGAAGGGTTTCAGTTAGGATATGAATGAAAAAATTGAATGTGAGGAAAAAATTGAATGTGAGGAAGTAACGTGTATCAGTGGTTGGAGATAATTAAGGGAGGAGAGATGATTTTATTTTATTTTTACCAAAATATGTTAGTTATTGCCTTAATTACTAGAATCAATCACCACCATCCATCCCACTCTAGATCAACGGTGGTAGATAGGACTCATCGACTAAAAAAAAAGGACTCACTTGATCTTTACTATATATATATATATATATATATATATATATATATATATATATATATATATATATTGTGATGAAAGGTAAAAACTTTTATTCAATGTGTGTCTTGACATACAACCTATGCCTCCTTATATATAGGGCTACACACATAAGGACATCATAATGCATATGGTAAGGAAAGATTTACCCTAGATATCCTTACCATAAGTATTTATAACACTCCCCCTGATGGCCGGCTAGTAGCCCAGAAATGTGTCCACCATTACAACTTTCAATAGAGGCAAGGAGTAAATCAAAAACTTAATATGTATTGGACATATTCAGATGCCTCGTTAAAACCTTGACAAGGAAAACCCAATGGAAAAAAACCTTGACGAAGGAAAAAGAGTACATCATAATATGTCCAAACATCAACTATGTTACTATCAAAACATTTAAGGAACGACCGGCAACGCTGGGTGCAGTACCCTTGTATATTCGGGTTTCCTTATTCTGACATCCTTCGCACTCGACACAAATCCACAAGTATTTTAATGCTTTTTAACACTAGTGATATTAACGATGTTATAACACGATAATGACGATAAAAAAAATAAGAAAACGACAACTACGACGACGGATGACGCGAGAAAGAAGGAGAAGAGAGAAAAGATGGGATTTGGCACCCTCAACCTACATGTTTCTTATGCTCGGACGGGACTCGTAGTTGTGCTAGCACGGGAGTAACGAGATGAAAGTTGAGTTGTGGTGGTTAGGGTTTATCTCCTAAGCTAGGGTTAGGGTATGCAAGTGTAGTATTAGGGTTTGATAAGGGTAGAATTAGGTCAAAAAAAGATGTGTAAAAGGTTGTGCATGGGGGTGTATATATAGGCATGGCCATAGACCCCCGGCTAGGGCTACTCGACCGAGTAACTGGCAGACTCGGTCGAGTGGCCCAGTGCGCCTGCAGTCGGGCTTGCATGAGGGCCCACTCGATCGAGTGGACTGAGCACTAGATCGAGTGGCTCAGCTAGGTCGCGCGGGTCCATTGTTCCGGACTGCAGTTTGGAAATTTTATGGGCTTTGCATCTTGTGGCTGTTTTTTATGTGTCTCGGAAACGACTTTGACCGGGGTTGACCCAATCGTTAAAAGTCGGTTTTATTTCCGGTGTCGATTTTCGTCCAAATTAGCCTTATTTGATTGAAAACGACCCACTGGGCCTGAATTTGAGGTCGGTTTTGTGAGATTTGTACTCCGTAAGTGCATTAGCCAACAACTAATGGTTTTGAACCCGTATCCGAGCGCGTAGAACACGTTAGCGTCCGATCATCATCGGATGTTTTTTGGAAACTGCCATAGACACCTGGCAGTCAAAATGCGGGTGTCTACAGAGCACCCACTCTGACTGAGGCTTGGACAAGGCGAAAGTCAGAGTAGCTACCAGGCCAATCGAGGATTGAAACCTGGCAGACTTCCGGACGGGTCGTTTATAGTCCATTAGACTTGCGTGAAGGGCTCGCCAGCCATAAGACAGAAATCATTCCTGGGCTGATGATAATACCTCCGTGGGGAATTTGGACTTGTCGCGTAAGTCCCGGGTGCGCCTATGTGTGGGCCCATCCCGTGAAAATGCCGCCTTGGGCTTCCCCTGAGAGATACGTGAATTGCGCGGTCTTAAATTGTACCTGCATAAGTTACATAAAATTTGCATGCAACACGTAGGTAGGAACAAATATGACTCGCGCTGGGGAAAAAATGATTTTTTTAATTTTCCAATTTATCGAAATCTTGAATTTTTTTGAAATTTTGAAATTTTGAAATTTTTGACTCCTAAAGAATTTTAGGAAAGTTCAGGATGACTAATTCCCGGGCTAAGTGATGGGAGGGATTTGTCACGTCCCAACCATCAATAAAATAACCGGCTATTCCTAACTAGGGTAGATAGGGCAAGTCGGGTCGAATCCACGGGGACGGTAATGTATAGCCTAGACTAGGTCGGCCCAAATACTAGACTAAGTCAACGAGCTAAACTAAAATGATAAGGAGGGAGAAAAGCTAGACTAAGACTAAGGCTAAGGAGAAAGCAAACAAGGAAAACGGACTAGGATTAGGTCGGGGTCAAAGGGGTAACGGAATGGTCAAGGGAGAACTATAGTGAAGGAGGTAGTAGGGTGATCTAGGTTGGTCCAGGCTCTCGCAACTTAGACCTACCTAGAGGTTCCACCTAGAACCCATCTCGGCGACACACATGACAAACGGGGTTCTAGCGCGCTATGGTGGCCTAGGTCGCATCCGGGCTCTCGCTACTTAGATAGACCTAGGAGTCGTCCTCACCGGGCTCTCGCAACTTAGTGAGGGAACCGAACCCACAAACAAACTATCACCCACAATAGAAAGGCAAGAAAAACAAGTATATGCTTCTACTAGTCAATCAAGCATTTCAACAAACATGTGATGTGCACCAAACCAAGAGGAAACCCAAATCTTCCACCAACATCTCCAAAAATCCCTTAATCACCCAATTAACACCCTAATCACCCTAGTAACCCTAGCAGGAACACTACTCTAACATATCTAAAGTAAAAACCAACATAAACAAGGTAAACAAACTCAAACAACCAAACATACACAAACAAACTAGTGAAAACAATAAAAAAAAATCAAAGATGAGAACTTGGATGATTAAACATAAACGATTAAAGGAAAAGAAGAAGGAAAGATTATACCAACTACAAGGGATGAAAAGGAGAACACTTGTATAGAAGAAAACCCAAATAATTTCACCAAGGTTGTCAAGCTTGAATGGATTCTTCAAGAATTCCTTAATACAAGAGCTAATCTATGATTAACAACTAATTACCGACTAATCTACACTAATCTAATCTAATCTAACCTAAAGTAGTCTAGGGTTTTAGGAGAAGTCAAGAATATAACATAAGATTACAAGAGGAAGGGTATATATAGGGTTTAAGAATGAAAGGAGAAGAAAAGAAAGCAAGGCGTGCAGCAGCAGGCCCGTCCCGGCCGAGACGGGGTGGTCCCGGTCGGGACGAGGTCGGTCCCGGTCGGGACGCCACCTTCCCGATCGGGATGGGCTCACAGTAGCCGCGCTTCATGCTCTCTTCATCCCGAACGGGATGAGGCCATCCCGAACGGGATGGATCTTTGTAGGCCTCCCTTAAGAGCTCTTTGGTCCCTCCTTGCCTCTCATGGGTTTCTCGTTGATTCTCGGCACTCGGGATCGGGTCTCGGAGGCTCGGGATTGTGTCCCGAGGTCTCGGGGTCGATTCCAAGGCATCGAGTCATCGTTCCTCTACTCCGTTGGCTCCAAAATGTGTATGTATCGAGTCGGAATTGCTCCAACTCTTCCAATTCGGTCTCGGGAACCTGAAACGAACTAAAGGAAGCATAAGAAACCCATAAATCGCTCCCAAGGAGCGATTCCACAAGGAAAACGGGACCAAAACACAACAAAATAAGCACTACAAACTACACTTATCAACTCCCCCACACTTAACCCTTACTCGCCCTCGAGTAAGCACATACTAACTACTATACTAGCCGAATGGGTATTAGCGCACCCTACGCCCTTTCTACTCACGCGAGTACACTTAGAGGAAAAGTGCACTACGCAAGGCAAGTCGGGTCTTGCGACAAAATCGCGGATGCAACCGGACACAAAACACACAAACAAACAAACACACAAACAAACACTTAGATGGTTGCACCCAAAACAAAAGAAATACCGCTTCCCTCTAAAAGCGGTGAAAGAAGCACCGGTTTATGACTCGAGGTAAGTGACAACGTTCCCAAGCTAGCAATACCAACCAAGGTGGACTAAACCCTAATAGTATGACGATAAAGTAACAAAAACGTTGGTAACTTACCTAGGTCCTCCTAACTTTCTAAAAACGTACTACGGGACGATCGGCGGAGTGGAAAAGTGAAGAACCACAGTGTTAGTCGACACTGTAGGTAAGTGAGACCCCGCCCCCTTTAGCGTGAGCCAAGAGGGTCGTCCCGTGTCCAAAACCGCCTAACTAGTCCAAGTAAAAAGGTGGAAATAATGCAAAATGAGGGAAGACCGACTAATGCCGCTATCATCCTTCCTCGGGACTCGGTCCTTTGGTAGGCTCTTCACGGCAAAAGTCGGAAAAAAGACTTATTCTTGTGGGGATTTCTTTTTGTGAGACGGGTTTTCTTTTGGCATTTTCTTTCTTTTCGACATTTTGATTTGTTTTGCCATGCCATTCTTTTTCTTCTTTTCTATTTTCTTTTTGGCTTTTGTGCCTTTTCTTTTTCTTCATTTCTTTTCTTTCTTTCATTTTTTTCTTTCTTTTCTTTTCTTTGCCCTTTTGGCTTGATTTGACTTTTGGCATTTCTTTGTGTAACAAGAAAGAGAGAAATTCAACAAATTGCAATTTTATTGAGTGGGTGTGTGTAGGAAGTAGGGGAATGGGTATGTCGAGACGACGTCTTCCCTTCATACTCACAAAAAGGGGGGAACTAGGACTAGTCTAACGATTCCGAACATGGTCACCTAAGGGATGGGACTCGGCAACCAAGGCCTTTTCACACCGTGGGTGGTCATAATGGTCAAAATGCAAATCCCGTAGTAAATCCCTAGTAAGCTAGGTGGACTCAAGGTAAAGGACCAACGAAATCATTGATTTAGGGTCATTCTACTAGGCTAAGGTCCAAAACTCGATTTATACTACTAGGAAGGGAAAGTAGACACTCACACGCTAGCCTCTAAACCGGGTTTTCGAAAACGGTTTACGCACAAGACACACAACACAACACAAAACAAAGACACGACGAAAACGAACGAAAGAAAAAGAAGCAAAAACAACAAAACAAAAATAAAACAAAACGAACACATACAAAACACAAACACCACCCCGAATTTCCAAACAAGTCACCAAATCAACCACACATATGTACAAGCTCCACCCGAGCACACCACATCACAATCTCCTCCAAACTCCGCAAGAGACAAAGAAGGAAAAAGGGATAGAAGATGTTACCGGACATCATGAAAGCTCTCCAAAATTAGCGGCGATTTAAGCAACCTATAAGGAAAAGAGGGCAAACACACAAAACAACAAATACACGACACAAAGACACAAAAGGAAAACACACAAAAAGGAAAATATTTTTGACTTTTTGTGAAAAAATTTCAAATTTTCTCGCCTGTCACGCGGGTGACCCGGGTTCGATCCCCGGCAACGGCGCCAAATTGATGGTAAGGGATTCGTCACGTCCCTAGCCGATCAGTAAACCACCGACTAACCTAGTGGGTAGCTAGGGCAAGTCGGGATCGTATCCACGAGGACGATTTATCAAGGTTTAGACTAGGTCGGCCTACAACAAGACTAAATTACCAAACAAACACAAAGAAGATGAAATGGAAAACTATGATGGAGGAGAAGAGATATGACTAAGCTAATGATCGAACTAATAAATAAACTAAAAGAACGATGGCTAACTAAGGAGATGAACTCAAATATGGAAAGGAAGTGGGGTAGGTGGGGTTCGTAGAAGTAGAAGGATAATTGGGGTGATCAAGGGTATAGGTGTCTCCTAATCGCTAGAGTCGGTCCGGGCTCTCGCAACTTAGACCGATGTCAAGGTGGGTCCGGGCTCTCGCAACTTAGACCCTAGTCCGCGCTCTCGCGACTAAACTATTCTCAACATTTCCACAAAATAAGCAATCAATGAGAAGATGAACACAAGTATGGGAAGCATGGCCACTACATCTCACACAAGCATATCAACAAACACATAGAGTGCCCACAATGTGACTAACAACAAAGATGTAACCTTTTCCCCTTAATCAGCCCTAATCATCCATAATCTACCCCTAATCCCCCTACTAACCCCACAAGGTCACTACTCACTCATTATCAATAAAAAACTAACAATCATAAGAGAAAACAAACTCACAAACCAAACATCCATTATGAACAATGTGAACAATAATAAGAACAATATAAAAAGATTGAAACTAGATTGAATAAACAAGGATTAGAGTAGAGAAGATTATACCAACAATAATATGATGAAAAAGATGAAAACTTGCATTAATGAGAAACCCAAATACAATCCCAAGGTTGTCAAGCTTGGAACAATCTTCAAGAATCCCTTAATCCAAAAACTAATTACAATGATTAACTAAGGATTAAAGAGAGGATTAAACTAATGAGAGTAGCAATAATCTAGGGTTTTAAATGTTAATGGAGGCTTAAACTAGTCTACGGTATGATAAGATGTCTTAACATTACAAGAAGGGAGTATATATATGGGTACAAGAATGAAGGAGAAGAAAAGAAACAATGCGGGTGAGCTGTAGCCCATCCCGACCGGGATGGATCATCCCGATCGGGAAGGGTTCTGTCATCCCGATCGGGAAGGGTTCAACCCGACCGGGAAGGACCCACAGTGGCGCTCCTAATCGTGCACCCCTTCCCGATCGGGAAGGCCACTATCCCGCCCGGGAAGGGTCTTGTATGCCTCCAATAAGAGCTCTTTGGTCCCTCCTTGCCTCTCATGGGTTTCTCGTCGATTCTCGGGACTCGAGATCGGGTCTCGGAGGCTCGGGATTGTGTCCCAAGGTCTCGGGGTCGATTCCAAGGCATCGAGTCATCGTTCCTCTACTCTGTTGGCTCCAAAATGTGTATATATCGAGTCGGAATCGCTCCAACTTTTCCAATTCGTTCTCGGGAACCTGAAACGAACTAAAGGAAGCATAAGAAACCCATAAATCGCTCCCAAGGAGCGATTCCACAAGGAAAACAGGACCAAAACACAACAAAATAAGCACTACAAACTACACTTATCAACTCCCCCACACTTAACCCTTACTCGCCCCCGAGTAAGCACATACTAACTACTATACTAGCCGAATGGGTATTAGCGCACCCTACGCCCTTTCAACTCACTCGAGTACACTTAGAGGAAATACTAGCCGAATGGGTATTAGCGCACCCTACGCCCTTTCAACTCACTCGAGTACACTTAGAGGAAAAGTGCACTCCGCAAGGCAAGTCGGGTCTTGCGACAAAACCGCGGATGCAACCGGACACAAAACACACAAACAAACAAACACACAAACAAACACTTAGATGGTTGCACCCAAAACAAAAGAAATACCGCTTCCCTCTAAAAGCGGTGAAAGAAGCACCGGTTTAGGACTCGAGGTAAGTGACAACGTTCCCAAGCTAGCAATACCAACCAAGGTGGACTAAACCCTTATAGTATGACGATAAAGCAACAAAAACGTTGGTAACTTACCTAGGTCCTCCTAACTTTCTAAAAACGTACTACGGGACGATCGGCGGAGTGGAAAAGTGAAGAACCACGGTGTTAGTCGACACTGTAGGTAAGTGAGACCCCGCCCCCTTTAGGGTGAGCCAAGAGGGTCGTCCCGTGTCCAAAACTAACTAGTCCAAGTAAAAAGGTGGAAATAATGCAAAATGAGGGAAGACCGACTAATGCCACTATCATCCTTCCTCGGGACTCGGTCCTTTGGTAGGCTCTTCACGGAAAAAGTCGGAAAAAAGGCTTATTCTTGTGGGGATTTCTTTTTGTGAGACGGGTTTTCTTTTGGCATTTTCTTTCTTTTCGACATTTTGATTTGTTTTGCCATGCCATTCTTTTTCTTCTTTTCTATTTTCTTTTTGGCTTTTGTGCCTTTTCATTTTCTTCATTTCTTTTCTTTCTTTCATTTTTTTCTTTCTTTTCTTTTCTTTCCCCTTTTGGCTTGATTTGACTTTTGGCATTTCTTTGCGTAACAAGAAAGAGAGAAATTCAACAAATTGCAATTTTATTGAGTGGGTGTGTGTAGGAGGTAGGGGAATGGGTATGTCGGGACGACGTCTTCCCTTCATACTCACAAAAAGGGGGGAACTAGGACTAGTCTAACGATTCCGAACATGGTCACCTAAGGGACGGGACTCGGCAACCAAGGCCTTTTCACACCGTGGATGGTCATAATGGTCAAAATGCAAATCCCGTAGTAAATCCCTAGTAAGCTAGGTGGACTCAAGGTAAAGGACCAACGAAATCATTGATTTAGGGTCATTCTACTAGGCTAAGGTCCAAAACTAGATTTATACTACTAGGAAGGGAAAGTAGACACTCACACGCTAGCCTCTAAACCGGGTTTTCGAAAACGGTTTACGCACAAGACACACAACACAACACAAAACAAAGACACGACGAAAACGAACGAAAGAAAAAGAAGCAAAAACAACAAAACAAAAATAAAACAAAACGAACACATACAAAACACAAACACCACCCCGAATTTCCAAACAAGTCACCAAATCAACCACACATATGTACAAGCTCCACCCGAGGACACCACATCACAATCTCCTCCAAACTCCGCAAGAGACAAAGAAGGAAAAAGGGATAGAAGATGTTACCGGACATCATGAAAGCTCTCCAAAATTAGCGGCGATTTAAGCAACCTATAAGGAAAAGAGGGCAAACACACAAAACAACAAATACACGACACAAAGACACAAAAGGAAAACACACAAAAAGGAAAATCTTTTTGACTTTTTGTGAAAAAATTTCAAATTTTTAGGATTTTTTAAAGATTTTTTCGACAAACTAAGAAAATAAACTAAGCTATACTAGAATATCGCTCCCCCACACTTAAACCGAGCAATGTCCTCATATGCTCAATCGTAGTGTGCGGAGAGACACAATAAAAAAAAAAAAGAAACTACGAAAATAAAGCTAAAAAAACAAAAATAAAGTGAAGAAAATGGTAGAAGGTGTCCGGCCGGGGTGTAATCAAGTCACCAAGGGCCGAGACGAGAAAAAGATATGGATGGGGGAAGAAATAAAAGAAGGAAATAAAAGGAAATGGGAGGGGAGGGCTAGGTGTAATCAAGTCACCTAGCCCGGATTCCGCCTAAATCCTCAAAAAAGAAAGTGAAAATCTTGTAAAATTTGGAATTTTCAATTGACTCTCGACGTAATCACACCGTCGGGAGTCGGGAGCAACCACTACCGAGGCCTCGAAGGCCACCGTGACTCCATGACATAAAAGTGTACAAGGGGAAGGGAAAAAACACAAAGGAAAACAAGCTATAAAGACGGAAAAGTAAGGATAGTTACCTAAACCAATCGGCTAGTAACTCACTCGCTCCATCGTCTCATAGATCAATGTAGGCACGTTGCTTGTCTTATTTGTTGTCATCCCGCTTCAAGCTTGGTAAAACCGCATGGTTGGGGTAGTCATGGTGCGAGGGGGTGGAAATTGATGTGGATTTCGATGTAAGGTGAGGTGTACGGGTCATATGATAGGAGTAAGGAGGAGTAGGGAGGCTGGGAGGGGGTATAATGGATGGGTGGAGTCAAACGCCTAAGAAAAGGCTCAAAAGGGAGAAAGGGGACCATCCCGGTCGGGATGGATGGTCCCGATCGGGTTGATAAACCCTTCCCGATCGGGAAGTTCTCGTCCCGGTCGGGGATGTACTCCAGTGAGTCCGACTTTTGGCACCTTCATCCCTATCGGGATGGCTCCTTCCCGGTCGGGATTCCTCATCCTTCCCGGTCGGGATGAGTCTTCTTGGCCTTCTCCAAACCCAAAAGCTTATCATAAGCTTCAAAAACCGACTTCCTCGCTCGCAAACCAAACTCCATCATCAACCACTCCTTTCTAGGAGTTACCTTCACTTCACCTATCACAATAAACTCAAAGTACACATCAAATTCACTCCCTCACATCGCTCATCAAAATACCAAAACAATTACAAGAATCCCACAAAAATAAAAGAGTCCAAGAAATAAAAACTACACAAATACAAACACAAGTATTCTAAAGAAGAGGAGAGGGGAATATACAACATGAAGGTTCTTTAGGAACTCCGTCAAACCTAGGATGGTGGACTCCATTCTTCAACCGTAACCCTCAAGGGCATGGAGGAGCAAGTCGAACGCGCTACCGACATCATAGTGATGGCCCAAGAAGCGCTCGAGCCTAGCTAACCTCCACGGCCTCCAAGGAGGAGGCAAGAAGTAGGAATCCCAAGACCCAAAATCATCTTAAAAGTTATCTCCGGGGTCTATCCATCCTACGAGCTTCACCGACCTCTTCCTCCCTAAGCATTGCCTCCAATCACAAGCAAGCTTCATCTCCAAGAAACAAGGCACAAAAAGCGGTTTTGGCCTCACTTCCTCAATGCACACCCCCACACTTGCCTCAAGTTGTGGTTCCCCATCTTCATCACTCGGCCCCACATCATCATGGAGGAGAGAATCGAAACTTCTACCGGCGGTTTCAATCTCTTCCAAACCATCTCTCGGTGTACTAGCAAGGGGCTCTTGATGCTCATCAACATTATCGCACATGGGCAACTTGGGCTCATCAATTTCACCCAACAACTTCACAAACTCTACCAAACCATCCAACTCACTATCCTCCTCCAATTCCTCACCAATGTTGCCTTCACCAAGGGTCATATCCTCATCCGTCTCTTTTTGGGTAGACGATTGAGGTTCTTCAAAGCAAATTTCTCCTCCAAAGGGAACTACATCGGCGGCTTCGTAATTAGGTTGCTCCTCTCTCTCAAGTGGGCACCCTCCATCTAAATATTATGCTCGGGATAAAGACATTACGGTTTGAACCGATATTGCATTTAATCGAGCATCCCTTGCCTCGTTTTCCCTTCGGAGTTTGGCCCAGAGTTCATTATTCTTTTGCGATTGGATGGCCATTTCTTGTTGCATTTGAAGCATCGATTGATGTAACCCCAAGTTTGGCATTTGGCGGTCATTGGGGTCTTGTAAAGCTCCTTGAAAATCTTGATGATGCCCAAGGGGTGGGGCATCATATTGTTGGTAGTGAGGTTGAGGTGATTGGTAGTATTGTGGGTCATGGGGTTCATATTGTGGTTGGGGTGTAGGGTAATATTGTGGGTTTTGGTGGTATTGGCTTCCATAAGGTGCATCTTGATTGAACATGGTGGGTTCACAATCATAGCTCGAGTAATAGCCACCATGGTCGTAGGAGTGATAGTCATTCACTTGTTGGTAGCCATTTCCATAGTCTTTAGGATCATACCCATCTTGATTACCCCAAGAAGCTTGATAATGGTAGGGGGACGTCATGTCATAACCTTGGTTCATGGAAGAAGAGGAGTAGCTCATATCGGCTTCCGAGTGTGTGGAGTTTAGATCAAACCCCATGCTTGCTCGAAAATCGTAGCTCATACCCGGTTGGAAACCACTCTTTCTAGCAACCGTCCGTTTAAGCGGCTCTGAGTTGCAAGAAGAAGATAATCACCACCTCTAAGCACAAACTGTAGACTAAGAACAAACGTGAGAAGTCTAGTGCTTTTTGGGCACTAGACAAGAGAGAAATAAACCACACACACACAAGAAGCAAAGTAACAAAAAGAAAAAAAAGAAAAACACAAACACAAAGACTAAGTCAAGTAACTAGGAAAACAAAGTCCAAACTAGCACCGTCCCCGGCAACGGCGCCAAATTGATGGGAGGGATTTGTCACGTCCCAACCGTCAATAAAATAACCGGCTATTCCTAACTAGGGTAGATAGGGCAAGTCGGGTCGAATCCACGGGGACGGTAATGTATAGCCTAGACTAGGTCGGCCCAAATACTAGACTAAGTCAACGAGCTAAACTAAAATGATAAGGAGGGAGAAAAGCTAGACTAAGACTAAGGCTAAGGAGAAAGCAAACAAGGAAAACGGGATAGGATTAGGTCGGGGTCAAAGGGGTAACGGAATGGTCAAGGGAGAACTAGAGTGAAGGAGGTAGTAGGGTGATCTAGGTTGGTCCGGGCTCTCTCAACTTAGACCTACCTAGAGGTTCCACCTAGAACCCATCTCGGCGACACACATGACAAACGGGGTTCTAGCGCGCTATGGTGGCCTAGGTCGCATCCGGGCTCTCGCTACTTAGATAGACCTAGGGGTCGTCCTCACCAGGCTCTCGCAACTTAGTGAGGGAACCGAACCCACAAAAAAACTATCACCCACAAGAGAAAGGCAAGAAAAACAAGTATATGCATCTACTAGTCAATCAAGCATTTCAACAAACATGTGATGTGCACCAAACCAAGAGGAAACCCAAATCTTCCACCAACATCTCCAACAATCCCTTAATTACCTAATTAACACCCTAATCACCCTAGCAAGAACACTACTCTAACATATCTAAAGTAAAAACCAACATAAACAAGGTAAACAAACTCAAACAACCAAACATACACAAACAAACTAGTGAAAACAATAAACAACAATCAAAGATGAGAACTTGGATGATTAAACATAAAAGATTAAAGGAAAAGAGGAAGGAAAGATTATACCAACTACAAGGGATGAAAAGGAGAACACTTGTATAGAAGAAAACCCAAATAATTCCACCAAGGTTGTCAAGCTTGAATGGATTCTTCAAGAATTCCTTAATACAAGAGCTTATCTATGATTAACAACTAATTACCAACTAATCTACACTAATCTAATCTAATCTAACCTAAAGTAGTCTAGGGTTTTAGGAGAAGTCAAGAATATAACATAAGATTACAAGAGGAAGGGTATATATAGGGTTTAAGAATGAAAGGAGAAGAAAAGAAAGCAAGGCGTGCAGCAGCAGGCCCGTCCCGGCCGAGACGGGGTGGTCCCGGTCGGAACGCCACCTTCCCGATCGGGATGGGCTCACAGTAGCCGCGGTTCATGCTCACTTCATCCCGAACGGGATGGATCTTTGTAGGCCTCCCTTAAGAGCTCTTTGGTCCCTCCTTGCCTCTCATTGGTTTCTCGTTGATTCTCGGCACTCGGGATCGGGTCTCGGAGGCTCGGGATTGTGTCCCGAGGTCTCGGGGTCGATTCCAAGGCATCGAGTCATCGTTCCTCTACTCCGTTGGCTCCAAAATGTGTATGTATCGAGTCGGAATTGCTCCAACTCTTCCAATTCGGTCTCGAGAACCTGAAACGAACTAAAGGAAGCATAAGAAACCCATAAATCGCTCCCAAGGAGCGATTCCACAAGGAAAACGGGACCAAAATACAACAAAATAAGCACTAAAAACTACACTTATCACTAAGATTAGGGAATCTCGAGACGAGGCCTGTATGCTGACTCCGTTAGAATTAGGTAACTTTTCATGGGAAAGTGATATGGAAAGAGGGTTGTAAGGTTGATGCTATATATAGCCCTTCCTTGTCTTTGATTTTCTTCACAAACTCCTCATAATTCATCTCTCCTCAAAAAGAAAGTCTCTTTATTCCTTTCAAGAATTTTAATCATGGGAATCGATCGATTGACCGTGATGTTGCAAGAATGGTCCCGACGCTTCAGGGACACGGATAGGGTGGCTTTGAACCAGACGGGTACTACTCAGCTGTATACATTCCGTCAGATGCAGGTTGATCGCTATTTTCTGGATGCTTGTTTGTCCTATTGGGACGACATATATCATGTCTTTGCCTTTCCTCGAGGCGAAGTCTGCCCTTTACTTGAGGAGATTGCTGCGGTGGGAGGATGGAATCCGATACTCCGCCCTGCCGTTCCGTACTCGGTCTATGACCCAAGGAGGAAGCTTCGAGAATTTTTAGGGCTTTCTCATAACGAGGTATCTCGAATGGCCGGAGATAACAACACAGTTTCTTTAATTGATCTGGCTGAGAAATTTATGAACCCGCATGACGTCCGGATCAGACCGATTCATAGCCGTAGGGCTTTCTCCTTCTATATGCTCCATGTCTATGCTTTTGAAGGTCACATGGATTTACTGTCTTGCATGGGTGACGTCCGTCTTTTTACTGTGGTTGACCTGATGGAGATGGAGCACAGCCCGGCTTGGCTGATTATGGGTGAAATCATCCAAGGCTTGGACAATCGCAAGAGGGATTCATCGGTGCGTTTAACCGGGAGCACCCGCTTGCTGCAAGTATGTCGGATTTTTATTATTTTCCCACTTCTCAATTTTTGATTTTTTTTTTATTTTTTTTTGCGATTTTTCCTGCTGCAGTGGGCACTCGATCGAGTGCCCTCGATAAAAACCTTCTGATCTGCTTTCAGAGGTACCACTCGATCGAGTGACCCCTAGGCGGACGCATACTTCGTTTCGGGAACTCATGTTTTGTTCTCTTTTTTTTTCAGATTTGGCTATATGAGAGGTTATCAGTGATAGATCCTCCCCTGGATGCGAGCAACTACCGTCATAACCAAGTGATGACAAGGAGGCGGGCCATTGATTTTTCTCGCTAGATTACTCAGAAGTATTGGGACGAGGTGTTGTCTTTTCACAGCGGCCCGTTAATTCGATGGGTAGTGCCATGGTTGCCCATCTATGTTTGGACTGGCTTGGACCCGAGGGTCAGAGCGCGCTATCAGGTAATCCTGTCTTTCAGGCAGACAGTTCATCTCTACCCGGATCGCATACTAAGGCAGTATGGATGGACCCAGCGGATCCCAAAAGTTGAAGCAGTTGTGAGTGACCCTACCCAACTGAGTGATGTGATGTGCGATACATGGATGCAAAGATGGTACACCCGGCATACTTGGCCCATTCCCAAATCTCGCCACTCGACCTGGGTTTCAGGCTCCTATGTGAAGTGGACTAAAGCAGGTGATGCCAAAGCCCGAGCTGCTCTGAAGGTTGATGAAGCTTTCGACCTGCTGCGAAGGGAGCAAGCTAAAGACAACAGGGGCTTCTTCGACGAAGGTGATGCCCCGGCTACTCTGGTCCGCCTAATGTCGGGTCAGAAAAAGAAGACTAAGACTCAAGCTGAAGGGTCTAGAGGTAAAGGTGCTTGGGGGAAAGTGAGCCCCCAGACTGACTTAGAAAGGAGACTTGGCCCAAGACTGGCAGTTCAGGACCGACTTGGCCCAAGAGATAGACTACCTGAGCACGTGCGGGCTCGACTTGGACCAAAGACAATAGCAGAAGACCCGCTGTCGCAGAAACGGGTTCGAGCTAAGGAGGTTCCCTTCGTGATTCAGGAACGCTCGCCCCCGCCCCGGAGACCTCGGCCTCCACGTGATCCAAAGGACAAAGGGAAGGGCAAGATGCCCGGATATTAGTCTCCTCCGTTTTATTATTTAAATATTACTACTATTTTTTGTGGTGTATTTTTTTTTTTTTTTTGTGTTTGCCGTTTCCAGCATTTTTTTTTGGATTTCCCGAGTATATCGGGTTTTAATAAAAGACATATTAGTGAATACCGTTCCCGTCTTTTCGTTATTGCAGTGGTTGTACCCTTTTGAGGGGTTGCCTACGTATCCACAGTTAGCGGAATCAAACCAAACGTAGTTCAAAATTGATTGATTTTTTTGCAACTTTCGAAATACATCAAGATTATTAATTCGAGATATGCGACAGTAGAATAATTAATTCTAACTTATTGACTTGTCTATAATTTTGAAAATTTATAAAAAGACAAATTTTTATAAATTTTTGCAAATGACATTGATGCAGGGTTTATGGGTAGTAGCACTTCAGCTGGTCCAAGTTGGTCGGGTTGACGAACTCGTTCCCGTCCAAGTCTGTTAGCATCACCGCTCCTCTTGATAGGACCTTCTTGACTAAGTATGGCCCAGCCCAATTGGGTTTAAATTTTCCTCTTGGGTCAACCGGTAGTAAGGCACGAACCGATTTTAGGACTAGATCCCCTTCTTTGATGTTTCTGGGCCTAACTCTTTTGTTGGAAGCCCGTTGGATCCTCTTTTGATATATTTGAATATTATTGAGGGCCCAGGATCACCGTTCGTCTAAAATAACTAACGAATCGTATCGGGCTTGGACCCAATCTGCTTCAGGTACTTGGCTTTCAAGTAAAATCCTGAGAGATGGCACTTCTAGCTCGACCGGTTGGACCGCTTCCATTCCATATGTCAAATAATATGGAGTTGCTATGGTTGCGGTGCGAATTGACGTCCGATACCCCCAGAGAGCAAAAGGTATTTTGTCGGGCCAGTCCCGATAATTCTCAGCCATCTTTTTAAGTATGGTGACAATTGTTTTATTGGCCGCTTCTACTGCTCCATTTGTTTGGGGTCGGTAAGGTGAAGATGTATGCCTCTGAATTTTATATTTTGCTAGCAAAGTAGCGGTTTCGGCTTGAAAGTGGGTCCCATGATCACTGATGAACTCGTGTGGGATCCCATATCGGCAGATGATCTTATTCTGGATGAATTTGGTCACGTGCTTGGCGTTCAAGACATGGTATGACTCGGCTTCGACCCATTTGGTGAAATAGTCGATGGCCACCAGAATGAAGCAATGACCTCCCGTCCCGGAAGGGTGCACCTTTCCAATTATGTTAATACCCCATGTCGAAAATGGCCATGGTGATGTCATGGTATATAATAGGGAAGATGGCATATGTTGTACGTTGGCAAAGATCTGACAGTTATGGCAGTGCTTGACATATAATTGACAGTCTGTTTCCATGGTGTTCCAATAATATCCAAGCCTCATGATTTTCCGGGCTAACATATGGGTATTCATATGTGGACCATTTTCACCATCGTGTACCTCGGCCATAACCTTTTCGTCCTGTATTTTGTCGATACACAGGAGGAGAGCCCCCTGTGCCGTCTTTTTGTACAGCTGCTCGTCGTCTGTACGAACGAATTGGGTTGCCAATCTTCGCAAGGCCTTCTTGGCCCGGTTTTCAGTTTCCGGGGGATACTCTCCCGTTGTCAAGTTGGTTAGGACGGCCTGATACCAAGGTTCTGGGTCAGTTATATCGATATCGTGGATGTCGTGGATATAGGCCGGCTTGGACCGTCTTTCAACGCAGATCGGCATGCTGGTCAGGTGCTCCGGGATATTAAGTAAAGATGCTAATTTGGAAAGTGCATCTGCAAATTGATTTTCTTCCCGGGGTAGATAGATATATTCTACCTTCTGGAATTGTTTCTCTAGAACCCGTACTCGTGCTTGGTAAGCCACGAGATTGGCGTTCCGAGTTTTCCATTTTTGGAGTGCTTGATTGATGACCAGCGACGAGTCACCGTGGACCCGGAGGTTCGTTACCCCTAAATCGGCGGCGGCTTGCAGCCCGCGAATGCATGCTTCGTATTCGGCTGCGTTGTTGGTCACGTCAAAGTCCAATTTGATGGATAACGGGGTGTGTTCCCCTTGTGGTGGGATTAGCAGGATTCCGACTCCAAATCCTCGGAAGTTGGATGCCCCATCGAAATACAAATCCCATGTCTCGGTGTCGGTATGGAATATGTCTTCATCATGAAAGGCCCAAGTATCGGTATGGCCCTCTTCAGATATTGGGCTATCGGTGAGGAACTCGGCTACTACCCGGCCTTTGATGGCTTTTAAAGGTACAAACTTGAGGTCGAACTCAGCTAACATTAAAGTCCATCTGGACATCCTGCCGTTGAGGATGGGCTTCTCGAACAGGTACTTGATAGGATCCATTTTGGATATTACATGTACCTCGTGACTGAGCATGTAATGTCGGAGCTTTTTAGTGGCCCAAACCAAGGCTAGGCACGTTTCTCGAGCATTGTGTACTTGCATTCGTATTCTAGGAACTTTTTACTGATGTAGTAAATAGCCCGCTCTTCTGATTCGACGGTCTGGGCCAGCATAGCCCCCATGGCTGTCTCGGTCATTGTTAGGTATAGCGACAGAGGCAAACACTACTACAAAACTCTTGGTTTCTCGACGCCTTAAAGGTAGGTTCTCGGCGCTTTAAAGTGTCGCAAATTAAGTTCTCGACGCTTTTGGAAAGCATGGAGATTTTGGGCGTCAGGAATTCTCGACGCATTTTTGTGTCATCACCCTCGACGCATTAAAACGTTGAATATTTTATTCATGACACTTTTTTGCGTGGCCACATATACACTAAAATGTGCAACCTCGACGCTTTTCTATGTCATGATTTTTTTTCCAGCCAAAACTTTTTCTAATGACGCGACTTTCTACTACTAAAAGTGTTGAGAGATAATGATATAAAATTCAATAACCACGCACTGTTAAATGGTAAAAGCGTCGAGATCTAATCGTAGAGAATATATTAATAATATATTTCGACCAAAATCTAACTCCTTACGAATGCAGATATATGTTTGTCTAGTAAGCGGGACTCTACATTTACTGAATTTATATCAATAATACACATATTGAGTTGTAACAAACTTTACACGCATGTGTAGATTATTACAATATTGTACTAACATACGTTCAGTACTACAACAATCATATACACAACATTATCATCTAATTTTTCTTGAGAATTTCTCCAACAACTCTGGTGTGATCTCGAAAAAATCCCCAACAAGTCTGTAATCGGCCACCTGCAATAGCAACAAGTCAATTACCTAACTTATTACTCCACCTCTCCCACTACAATTGTTAACTTTGATCTACATCAACTCTTAACAACAAGAAAATCGATATATATAATACGCTATATGAACTTGACAGATAAATAGTATTTCGATTAATCAATTTAAGTAAACATCGAGCGTAAAAGAGAAAACATCACTTAGAAGTTGTAAACTTGCCTTCTAAGAGTAATACTGACCTTAAGAAAAAAATTTCCCATGAAGTCAGAACCACCATCCCTGAGTTTAAGAGCTTCATAGACTCCTAATATATACAAAGTCACGAATAATTTAGTAACTCGGACTTCGCCATAAAAACATACAGCCAGTTGACGACTAATACTGGCATGGAAAACGTACCAGTGTATGCACCTGTAGGAACAACTGCTCTGGCGTAAGTTTTGTCGTCTAGATGAACATCAGCCTGCAAAATCAGTCGACTATACATAAATCCAACTAAGATCAAACTGACGAGCATTACTTGATAATCAAAGTCTTAAAATTGAATGATATTTCTACAACAGTGAGATCAATCAACTCTAAGGAACAAAAAAAATGATCTAAACATTAAAGCCAATGACTAGAAAATCATTCTGCCGCTGGTGAAATCGAATACAAAGTAATCTGTAAATAAATCACTAACAAATAAATCGAATCATGATAGAAATGAGATAAATCATTTCTGCAGCTGGTGAAATCGAATACAAAGTAATCTGTAAATAAATCACTAACACATAAATCGAATCATGATAGAAATGAGATAAATAATGAATTCGCTTATAATAATAAAGATCTATTCTCCTTTACCAAAATAAATACTATGTAGAGATCTGTTCTAACTAGTTAGGAGGTATAGAATACATGATATAATGAAAATGGCAGGTACCTTGAAATTGAACAACGAAATTAAGAATTTTTCAAAAGATTAAAAGAGCATACTTTGTACCTTACATTATCAGCCAAATTTGTAATGATAAAAGAGACGATTAGGGCGAGCGAGGACTTAATTGAATAGTAATTCAGAGCTTCTTGAACTTGTCCTCGCTTCTTGTTGCTATTCGTTTTGTTGTGGTTGCTGACTGTCCCTACTCCTATTGCGTGTTTTATGCCATGTTTCACGTCTTTTGTCTTGTTGTCTATCAAGCATATTCTTACTTTTCTGCCTTGGAACAATCAAGAGATACTACAGGAGCGTAACACAACAGTAGCAAACAACAGCCACATTAGTGACCAACAACAGTAGTAAGATGTACAACAGTATCAACAAACAACAACGATACTAGAAGATAGCAAACGGACGAAATAGGAAGAGGGAGAAGAAGAAAAGAAATGGAGAATGAAGAAAACGGAAAAGTAACAGTAGAACAAACATCAACAGCAACGTGGGATAGGGGCTGATCATTTGCACCAAAAAAATTGCTACTTCATATGTTTAAGTAAATTAACACAAACACAAACACATTAGCCTTTTACCAATCGATGGTTGAGCCCTAATACAGTACTCATCTCAAAATTACTGAACTACTTTTATATGATTCAACACATTCACATCAGAATTGTTTTCCTGAACTAATATCTCAGTAGCATTAATTCAACCAGATGTCATATCAAATTTAAGCAAATATCCTTACATGGTGAAAAAATTATGACCCTTTTTTCTAAATAATTTTACTTGATGGCATAACTAATTCATCCAAAAAGTTCACAATCGATCTGTTTCGACAAATTCTTATGACGGGTCAAGTATTCACCCACATGGGAGGAAGAACCAGAAATAGGAGGAAGAAGAAGAACAAGGATACCACGTGGGATAAGGGCTCCATAAACGATCCACACAACATCTGCATCAGTAACGAACGACAATAATAACGCACCAACAACAATGATGAGACGAAAGAAGCAACACAAACAAAATGACGACAGCAGAAACAACAACGCACAACATTAAAAAAATAGCCGCAACAGCAGCTGTACAAAAGAACACTGACAGCAGCATATACACACGCAGCAGCAGATATACACGCAGCAACAATTCGGACTACAACTGTATCGAATAACAAGAACACAATAGCAACAAAAACGACATTGCAACAGAAGTGATAACAACAACAGAAGCAGACAGTAATACCACCACAAACAACATCAATAAAAAGTAAACAAAGAGGATGACAGGAAAAATTAACTAATTAAAGTTCCCAACGAAAATTGCATAAAAAAAACAAAAAAAAAACAAAAAAGTAATGAGTTCGCTAATGAGAAATTGAAATCATGAGATTGAAGAAACTTACTATTTTTCTCGGCGAAATTGAACCATGAGATTGAAGAAACTCGGGCTTAATTGATTAATTGATCCGGAAATTAGGAGATGACGGTTAGCTGATAAGAAATTGATCGAGAATAGAGGGATCAGAAATAAAGGCGCGATGGAATAGAGGAAGATAATTAGGTTTTGGGGAAGATAATAGGGAGAGGAATAAGGAAGGTGATTCTTGAGAGCGGGAGGTGAAATTGTTTTACAGTATTACCGGGCCCAAGTGAGATTTGGGGAATTTTTTATATTTTTAATCAAAAATGCTTCGACGCTTATAAAAGCGTCGACCATAAAGCGTCTAGAAACTAAGAAAATTGTAGTAGTGAAACCGGGTTGAGGTGGCATTAATACCGGCGGAGCAGACGGAATCTCCTTGATTTTGTCAAAAGTCATTTGACATTTGTCGTCCCACAGTACCCGTTCTCCTATCTTCAGTTTTTTGAAAATGGGCTCGCATAGCATGGTTAGCTTTGAGATGAATCGGCTGATGTATTGGACTTCCCGAGGAACCCCCTTATTTCTTTTTCGGTCTTGGGTGGTTGCATTTCGCCGATGGCTTTGATTTTAGCTGGGTCGACCTCGATGCCGCGTTGGCTAACGATATGGCCCAGTAATTTGCCCGATGTTACCCCGAAACTGCATTTTTGAGGGTTTAGCCTCATGTTGTATTTGCGTAGTCGGGTGAAAAACTTTCTTAGGGCCATGATGTGCCCGCTTCGATCTTTGGACTTGACGATCACGTTGTCCACGTAGACCTCCACTTCTTTGTGCATCATATCATGTAATAAAGTAGTGGCGGTCCGTTGATACGTGGCCCCGGCGTTGATAAGCCCGAATGGCATAACGGTGTAACAGTAAGTACCCCAAGGTGTAATGAAGGTGGTCTTACTCATATCCTATTCTGCCATTTTGATTTGATTGTATCCGGCATACCCGTCCATGAACGATAAAAGGGCATGATCGGCCGTATTATCCACCAGTATGTCGATGTGTGGTAATGGAAAATCGTCTTTTGGGCTGGCCTTGTTAAAGTCTCGGAAGTCCACACATACCCGCACCTTACCGTCCTTCTTGGGTACCGGCCCGATGTTTGCGACCCAGTCTGGATATTCAGACACTTGTATGAAGCCTGCTTTGAATTGTTTGTCTACTTCATCTTTAACTTTGAGAGACCATTCGGGCATCATCCTTCGGAGTTTCTGCTTTACCGGCTTACACCCATCTTTGATGGGTATTCGGTGTTCAGCTATTTCCCGGTCTATCCCCGGCATGTCCTTGTAGGACCATGCGAATACGTCCTTGAACTCTTGGAGGAGGTTTGTGAACTGTTTTCTCTCCTCTGGATCTAAGGACATGCCCAACTTAAGCATCTGGGGCTCTAAAGTGGTTCCCACATTGATGGACTCGGTTTCTTCGATTACCGGATCTCGGGATTCCCTTTGTTCGAGCTGCTCGATCAGATGCGGAGGTAGAGATACCTGTTCGTCGGGTTTCTTAATGTCATTGCATATAAAATTATTGAAATTGAAAGAATTTTGGAAATAAGACAAGTCGTAAGCGGAACGGTTTTCGTTATTATTAGTAATGGTAAATTTTGAGAAAAGCTCGAATAGAGCGGTCATCTGCTCGTTGGTCAGTGGCGGGATAGGGAGAGGTCTTGGGATAGGCCCCGAGATCTCACTGGCTAAGGGAAGAGGGGTTACAGATTGGACTCTAGCACCAGACCCCCTAGACTCGGACTCAGACTCCGACTCTGACTCTGACTCAGACTCGGACTCGGTATCTGGCATATCTCCCTCGTCGGTGGTCAACTTGTAGACCCTTCCTTGACTATCGGTCCACTTGATGGTCTTCTTCCAGGCCCTTTTTCCCAGTGTCCGCGTTGACTTTAGAGATTAGCTTGGTTGGGTCAAACCGATCGCTGCGGAGGATCGGGTTGACCAGATCATCCTTTGGAGCAGGGACGGCCTTGTCTTCTCCAAATAAGAGCCCCAGCACGGGCTCGGAATTGTTTTCCCCTTTCTCGGACTCGGCCTGGACAATGGTGAATATATCATCGGGGATGAAATTGCATTCCTGAGCCGTTTTGGTCTCGGGATATGTGATTGTGGGTTGGTAGAGGCCCACTTGAATAGCTCCGAAAACTGGGGTAACAAAGTAGTTGGTTAGTTTCGGGCTATAAGGGCCCAAGTAGGTACCCTTGAGGATGTTGGTGGCCTTGTGGATACCGGCCCGGACCACGTTTTCCGGAGTTATAGCATACCCCAATCCGAACTGTGATTCGCCATCGTTTAGGACCTCGATAATCTTCCCAGCTGGAAGATATGGCCTTGAGGTAGCCCCCGGTAAGTAGCCCAAATTTTGTAGCATCATGTCGATGCTAGTGGTGAAGTAGGGCTTGAAGAGATATTCCTCTTCGATCATTCCCACGAAATTGAATCCTCGTGGTTCCGCCCGGCTTATAGCGTTGCAGCTTGCTACGGTCATGGGGGTCGCCTCCAGTGTGATGATACCGTCTTGAAGTGGCATCTTGACTTTTCGGTGGAGGGTAGAGGATATGGCCTTGACTGCATGGATCCAAGGCCTTCCAAGTAGGAGGTTGAAGGATGAGGTGACATTGATCACTTGAAACTCCAATTCTTTTTCGATTGGGCCCGTTATTATCGTCAGCTTAACGGCCCCAGCAACCGGTTTTGGGCTTTCGTCGAAAGCCTGGATAGTCTGTGCCGTCGGGAGATAATCGGCATCAGTGATGCCAAGGGCTTTAGCGGTCCTTAGAGGTAGGACATTCACGGCGGATCCATCGTCAATTAGGGTCATCGGGAGGTACTTCCCTCGGCAAATGACCGTGATGTAGGGGGCCAAATTATGGGCGGACTCAAAGAAGGTTATGAGTGGGCCTTCTTTCTTGGATTTGAGATAAGGCATGATAGTGGCTACCATTTCAGTGGGGGTAACCTGTGAGTCGACCTTAATTTCATCGAGAGCCTTAGTCAGTGCCTCCCGATGTGCTTGTGAGCTAACCAGAAGTTGCCATATGGTTAAGTCAGCTCGAACCCTCTTCAATTGCTGAACCAAGGCCGCGTCGTTGCTCGGTTCTTCGGGAGTAGATTTCGTCCTGGCAGGTTCAGTGACGGTTATCGGAGTAGAGCGCCTGGCTGTGGCGAGGTGGATAGTGGCTAAGGCTTTGGACTTAGCCTTTCGGATCTCTTCACTGGTGATGGGGACAGCTTCCCCTTTGGCTAGGTACACATCCTCCTCGTCATCGAACCATATCCCGTTAATTTGGGGGATATAGGGGGAAATGAGGTGTGAACAATCGATTACCTCACCGGTAAATATAGCATGGGCACTGAACGGGTTTTCCTTGTTGCTCGGCTTGTCTCCGGGCAACGGTATTTTCCCGCTTTCGATCAGATCTTGGATCAGGTGCTTCAGTTTCCAGAATTTCTCCGTGTCATGCCCGTTACCTCGGTGATATTGGCAATTGACCTGGACATTGTAGGTCTTGAGCCTTTTCTCCATTGGAAGTTCGGGAGTCGGGCCTATTGGTTGGATAATGCCTTTCGAAGATAGCCTTTGTAAGGCGTAGGTGTAGGTAGTCCATATATCCGTGAATACCCGATTTGGTGTATTCTTTTTGGATGAGGTGTCAAGCAGATTAACCTCATCGAAGATGTTGCGAGTTGCAGCTGCGGGTGTGGGCTTGCTTGAAGATGAACTAGGCCCTTGATATCCCTTGTAGAGGCCTTAGTCAGGCTCTCTAACCTTAAATCATCCTCGATCCTTGTGCCCATTTCAGTAATGGCGGCAAAATTGGGGATGATGGCATACCGGAGATGAACCCGGTAGGATGGGAGGAGATTCTTGACGAAAGCCTCCACTAGCACTTTTTCGCTGGGCTTGTCATCCAGCTTTACACTTTCGGCCCGCCATCTTTGGAGATATTTGGTGAACCCTTCTTTGGGCTCTTGGGCCATCACTTCCAGAGTACGCATTGTAGTCTGGATCTTGGTATTATCGGCGTAATTCCGAGCAAATTCAGTCGCCACATCATCCCAAGTCTTATATTTCTTGGAATCAAGCCTGTAGTACCAGGCCTTGGGGTGCTTTTCAAGGGAGGAAGGCAATAAGTGCGTAAACATGGTGGACTTCACCCCTTTGACCTCCATGAAATCTTTGAAAGCCCGGATGTGGTGGACCGGATCTTCAGTACCCTCAAACATTGGAATTCCCGTAAGGTTGAGGTTAGCAGGTAGCTCGTCATTCAAAGGTGAGTAGGAACGAGCAATTTCGGTGTGGATCGAGTTGTTCGTTGACAGATGAACCTGTTCCTCGAGCCTCCGAACAACGCCGATTAGTTCAGCTATGGGCCCAGTGGGCTGAGATCCTTCAACAGGGGCTACCCTCTCTACGGCACTTACACGCGTGGCCAAGGTCGCTTGGTCAGTCTGGATGGCAGTCAATTGGGTTTCGATCTTGGCTAGTGCGTCTTTCAATTCGTCCATCTTGCGTTGATATCTGGTCTCGGGTGGCCTCTCTATAAGAACACCGCGTGATCAGAAACTAGCCCAAATCCCGGAATAGAAAGTACATCCCGAACAAGACTGAAAAGGGAAATGACTCGGAAAAGACACCTAGATGGGTGACTTGTGAAAAGTGGGCCTTCCTTAGGAATCGGCGGGTGGGCCGAGTCCTGTTCGAAAGAAGGTTCACGTTAGACATCCCCAGACTTTGGACTCGATTGTGTAGACGGGCCCTCCTTTGTAGGAGTATGTCCTACGTAGGTGGGCCTTGCCTTAGTCTAATAAGGCGGACTGGGATAGGGAAGATACTCGTGATGTAAGATCGACGGAGTTTCGACGCTAGAGACTTCAACGACTTAAGACACGACCTCACACTGCTAAATACGGCAAGTCCTAAAGAGAGGAAGGTTTTGAAAATGGATTGTTTTTGGAAAGTCCGAGAAAACTCGGGGAAGGGCCCGATTTTTTCGAAAAAAATCGGAAAGTGTATCGAGCCGCAAATTTGAAAGTTCGAAAGTATTTTCGAGTTTTGAAATGGGCAGAATACCGGCTAAAAATAGGATGTTTTGAGTAAAATCATAAGTCCTAAATTCGGTATACGTCCCGGGTTTTCAAATTGGATAGCTTGGAAAAGATGCAATCTTTTGAAAAAAAGACGGTTTTTGAAAATGACTCGGAAACCAAGTAGCACATAGTCACGCAAGCATTATAACGACGCCATGTATGCTCTACACTAAGTCTCGGTCGGTCTATAGAGGGTCTATACCAGTGCACATAGTCTAGACGTTGATCGGGACGGACTTTCTAAGTCGAGTTGAGCTTAGAACATGCCGCAAAACCCACTCGAATCGACTATGGACACCTTTGACATATACATATTGGACTACATCACGGTATAGTGGGACGTCGGTCGCGAGTACCGGCCCGGGAAAATATGGGTTATGCATGAACCGTACAACTAAAACGCGTATTGTACTAGTCAAACGATTTCTATTCAAGTCTCTCCCTGAGGATGCCGATGGTAAGTCACGCATCAGTTAATCCCTAGCAGAGTCGCCAGATTGTGGACATGACATAGGTCCACCCCGACGCGGCCACGCGCGGGTTTGGGGAGGCGAATGAATCTCCATATGAGAACGGATCGAATTGAAATTTAAATCGAAGTGGAGTCGCCACCGAACTTTGTGGGAGTTCGGGCCAGTTCGAACCCACTCTATATCATAGTGGGCCGTATACAAAATACGGCCCATTTCCGATGTCAGAGTTTATTGGGCTCGTCCCTTTGCATTGCGATACCGATACCGTCACTACCGGTTATCGTGTATTGAATGACTCTCGTCCGCCAACGGTTTCGGGCATCCGGAAACCGAGGTTCTGAGTAAGGGGTGAGGGTACGTGTTGGGAAGCCCACAAAGGACACCCAACCCCGCCCGCACATTAGCGGCCTCTACTAAGATATCGAATGATTTTTGAATACGTGCGTTAGTTGAACGATGAAAATGCTTATGCAAACATTGTTTTCCCTAAGCATGTGAGAAATTGAAAGGGTTTCTATGTTTATTTAATGCAACTAATTCTAACGTCGAAGTTGAATTTTTGCATGTGGGTTCATTTTAGTACAATAAAATAAACAAGGAAAATAACAAATTTGTTAGTAACGGTATAATGATAATAACGGTTTGCAAATTATAGAATAATATGGAATGATATAAAACGTGATGCATGGTTTTTGAAAGAGTAATAGTACACGTGATTGATTTGACACGTGTTGACCTAGGTCATAAAAAGGTGTTACCGAAACTAGAAAACGGTGTGGGACTCACGGTTTGGACGTGATAAAGGGCCACTCGACCGAGTCATTGAAGGACTCGACCGAGTGGACTTCTGAAAACGCTTTTGTCCCATATTTTAGATCCTACTCGATCGAGTTATTGGCGAACTCGACCGAGTACGTTGCCACTCGACCGAGTCACTGTGAGACTCGACCTAGTGGAGGTCGAAGAAGCATTCTATTTCGGTTTTTGGGGTGCCACTCGACCGAGTGGGCTAGGCACTCGACCGAGTGGCCCCTGTACGAACTAGGGTTCGCTTGCAATTTTGTTATCGATTTCGAAATTGCTTTTTGATTTTGATAATTTGATGACTTTGTTGAATCGGGCATAAATATTGTGGAATTTATGCTCGAAACTTAACTTCAATACTCATCATATCCCATATTCGATTATTGAATCGATATGGAATACTAGAGTGAAAACCTAAAAAAATGCCTTAAGTCGTTTTAAGTTAACTAGCACGATATGAATAGATTTCCTCCGCGTTTAATAGTGTCACAATTCTAACGAATTGTATGACAATTATTTTGGCATCAACGAAAATCGCGTTAGTTAATTTATTTGACTAGATCGTTAGATTCGACATCCAATTACGGAATTGGTATCGCATCTAATAGATCGAGCTTGAATTAAAAGACTTGATTCTCTCGGCTTCCCGATATCGTAATAAATCCCTAAGGATTATGTGATGTCGGATCCGCGTCAACGGGTTTCGACCCTTATAAAAAAAAGTATGTTTCGAAAATAGCTTTTAGAAAATTGATGAAATATGCGATTTGAATGATGATGCGAACGAAATAAGTATTATTGTTTAAGTTGACTTGTTTCAATAATCAAATGCTAGGGGTGTCGGGATAAGCGACCGCCAACGCTGGGTGCAGTACCCTTGTATATTCGGGTTTCCTTATTCCGACATCCTTCGCACTCGACACAAATCCACAAGTATTTTAATGCTTTTTAACACTAGTGATATTAAAGATGTTATAACGCGATAATGACGATAAAAAAAATTAAGAAAACGACAACTACGATGACGGATGACGCGAGAAAGAAGGAGAAGAGAGAAAAGATGGGATTTGGCACCCTCAACCTACATGTTTCTTATGCTCGGACGGGACTCGTAGTTGTGGCTAGCACGGGAGTATCGAGATGTAAGTTGAGTTGTGGTGGTTAGGGTTTGTCTCCTGAGCTAGGGTTAGGGTTTGCAAGTTTAGTATTAGGGTTTGATTAGGGTAGAATTAGGTCAAAAAAAGATGTGTAAAAGGTTGTGCATGAGGGTGTATATATAGGCATGGCCATAGACCCCCGGCTAGGGCTACTCGACCGAGTAACTGGATGACTCGGTCGAGTGGCCCAGTGCGCCTGCAGTCGGGCTTGCATGAGGGCCCACTCGATCGAGTGGGCTGAGCACTCGATCGAGTGGCTCAGCTGGGTCGCGCGGGTCCATTGTTCTGGACCGCGGTTTGGAAATTTTATGGCCTTTGCATCTTGTGTCTGTTTTTTAAGTGTCTCGGAAACGATTTTAACCGGGGTTGACCCAATCGTTAAAAGTCGGTTTTATTTCCGGTGTCGGTTTTGGCCCAAATTAGCCTTATTTGATTGGAAACGACCCACTGGGCCTGAATTTGAGGTCGGTTTTGTGAGATTTGTACTCCGTAAGTGCATTAGCCAGCAACTAATGGTTTTGAGCCCGTATCCGAGCGCGTAGAACACGTTAGCGTCCGATCATCATCGGGTGTTTCTTGGAAACTGCCATAGACACCTAGCAATCAAAATGCGGGTGTCTACAATATTCCATAAGCAGTATCCATATTCCTTTAAAAAGAATAAAAATAAACATAAGCATAGCGAAAATATAATAAATAATAAATGGAAACGAAATCAAATATCATTACTAGAGAAAAATAACAAACGGATGCATGACGAAAACTGACAAGAAATTAAATTGATAGAACATAAATTTAAAACGGGACAATCAATGTCACTTATTCTAAGTAAACTACTACGTAATTCTAATAATTAAACTTAGACATCATTGAGGAAAGATCCGACATCCTCAAATTCATCATTTCCATTTGTATGATTCTCGAAATCAGGAAGATCAAGATGGACACCATCATTTAATGGCACTTCATATTGGGCAAAATTTGTTTCAGCTTCCTTGGCCTGAATGGAAGCTTTATAGAGTTGAACAAGATGTCTTGGTGTACGACAAACATTTGACCAATGTCCAGATAAGCCACATCGATGACATATAGATTCATTTTTCTTCCCCTTATTGGGGTTAGAATCATTTGTCCTTTTCTGAATGGATTTTTTAGGACCAAAGTTATGTCCATTCCTTTTTCCACCTCTTGCAGAAATAATAGCATTTGCTTCAGGAATAAGGATAGGTGATGAACCAGTGGGATGAGTCTGATGATTTTGCATTAATAACTCATTGTTTTGTTCAACAACCAAAAGACAAGATATGAGCTCTGAATATTTCTGAAATCGACGCTCGCGGTATTGTTGTTGTAAAACAACATTTGAGGCATGGAAAGTAGAAAAGATTTTCTCCAAAAGATCAGAATCAGTGATAGTTTCTCCGCATAATTTCAAACGAGAAACAATTTGAAAAAGTGTTGAATTATATTCAGTGACACTTTTAAAATCTTGTAGTCGGAGGTCCATCCATTCGAACCTTGCACGTGGGAGAATGATGGTTTTTTGATGGTCAAAACGACCTATTAATTCCGTCCACAGATTGTACGGATCTTTCACCGTAAGATACTGTGCCTTCAAATATTCGTCAAGGTGACGACGGAGAAAAATCAATGCCTTGGACCGATTCTCAAGGGATTCCTTGTTGTCTTTTTTAATGGTTTCCCCCAAAGGTGAAGCGTTTCGGTGCATTTCAGCATCTAAGGTCCACATTAAATAATTGTGTCCTGATATGTCCAAATATATATATATATATATATATATATATAACATGCATAGAAAAGAAAAAAAACACAAAAAAATTATCATGAGAATTAATAAGGAAAGACTAAGTAAATAGAAATTATAGTTTCAACTTTATTTGGGTATGAATGAAAACCCTTAATTAAAAGTATAAAAGTTGCAAACCATTAGCCTAAAATTCTTTAATTACTCTATTCTTTAATTCCAACATTAGTCACCACGTGGGTGAAATAATTTGCCAATGAATTGAAATGGCTGGAATCATCATAATAATGAATATTGAGTATTGAGAGTGGTAAGGCAATAATACGGATTCAAAGTGTGCGTAAAAAGAAAGCACAGAGAAATTATTCCGTAGGGGAGAAATAAATAAATAAATAACCGAAATATATTAGCCCAAATATATAGTACAACTTATAAAATATATGAAGTAATTATGAAAGAATAAAAGTAAAATAAAATAAAATTATGATTTGTGTTTATGGCCATACAATAATTTACAATGTAAGATAGATGTTACCCTAAAATATATTGTTTGAGGCACCAACAACAAAGTTAATAATGAAATACAATAAAAATAAAGACGTATGATATACTCCGTAATGTTTACAAATGACTTTTAAAAAAAATTATTAGAAAAGAAAAAAAGAAAATTGAAAAAAAAAAATACTTGTCTACCATGATGCTACGTGCAACATCATAAGATGTAGATGTAGAAAAGAAAAAAAAATTGAAAGAAAAAGAAGAAGTAATAAAGAATGCTACGTGCTATACATCTATGATGTAGATGAAGAATTCTTTTTTTTTTTTTCAAAAACTCAATCTCTACCATGATACCTACCGTACTATGTTAGAAATAACAATACCTACCGTGGAATTGAGTTATGTGCTGATAACGTGTTATGAAAGATAAAAGCTTTTATTCAATGTGTGTCTTGACATACAACCTATGCCTCCTTATATATAGGGTTACACACATAAGGACATCATAATACATATGGTAAGGAAAGATTTACCCTAGATATCCTTACCATAAGTATTTATAACATATATATATATATATATATATATATATATATATATATAGAGAGAGAGAGAGAGAGAGGGAATCTAATAAGGTCACACCTAAATTTAAGTTCCTAAGTCCAAATCATGGCCACTAGATTAATTTAGATGGATGGTTGAGATTATGTGGTGGATTAAATGTAAAAGCAATTTTTTTTTTTGAGAAAAAATGTAAAAGCAATTAGTTAGGCAAGTATTAAATGAAGCTGGAGTTGCATCTTTCACGAGGAAGTTCTTCACTCCCCAATATTCATTACTCCGCTGCATTCGATGAAGGAATTTCCGATTTTTTCTCGTATTATCCATTGATCCTTGGAGGTGAGTTTTTTTATAAGCAGCAATGGGTTTCTGTTTGTTGGCTGTTGATTTCTTTTTTTGGCGGCAGGTCAGTTTGTGGAGGATTGTAAGTCGGATTTTTAGATGTCGTCGTCAAGCCGACGACGGTTGCCTTTCGATTTTTATAAAGGGTTATTATCTTCTTCTACATGTCACTATTCACTTGTTAATTCTAATTTATTCAAACATTTTTCCGTAAATTCTATTTCAAATATTGAGTACGAAATTTAAATCATTCTTTTAATAAAAGCGTCTTCATCAATAGTTCCGTAGAACTTAATTATGAATGATAGTGTCTTCTTCAAATATTGAATACGAAGTTTTTTCTGACAAAATATTCATTTGTACGCTTGAAACTTTAATTCAATTACTACACAACTTCAACTCTCACTCTCTGAAATTTTAGAACTCGTCTCCCACATACTTTCATCTTTAGTTCATAACGTCGAATACTACATTATTTATAATTTCAACAAACTCAATTTATAACTTCAACTCATTCACTTTAGAACTTCAAAGCACAACAATTACAACTTTATATGTATAACTGCTGGAAAGTTGAACATTATTTCTCTGTAAAAACATACAACGACACGCTTGGAACTTTAATTCAAATTCTTTACAACTCCAACTCTCAATTTATGAAACTTCAACTCTAAGCTTCTGAGACTTCAAAACACGTATACTTGCATCTTCAGTCCATGACTTTCAATATTTAAATAACAGTTTGTTTGGAACTTTAATTCAGCTGCAACGCAACTTCAGTACATTACATTTACAACGTCATGGTTAACTGGTGTACATTCAAAACAATCTACCACACGCTTGCAACTTCAGTTCAAAAACATTACAACTTCAACTCTCAGTTTCTGAAACTTCAACATCATGCCCCTTTGATTTGTAGAACATAACTTTGAAACTATTAGTCCTTCTCTTTACAACTTCAATGCACAACGTCTACAACTTCATAATTAAATGGTGGAATGTTAATTTTTCTTCTGCTCATATATTCAATTGTATGGTTGAAACTTCAATTCCAATACCGTAGAACTTCAACTTTCATCTTCTGAAACTATAACACTATCAACAACACAAAACACAATTCTTAAACTCATACGAAGTTAGTTCCTACGGAGTATCCAATAACCAATCAAGATAACAAACTAACCCTCTCAAAATAGGGTTAATCCCTAATTAGTGGAACGGGGTAAAGGAAACATGGATCTCCGAATCAGGAATCACCTTCTTTATTTCATTATTCAACATTTCAACACAACCCTCCTCAGAAATTATTTCAAAAAAATATCCTACCAAGCCAAATTAACTCTGCTTGAACTCAAATCCGATACGCGAACTACTCGAGAAACATGCACACAAACACACCTATTACAGAACTAAATAACAACGATTCAATACTTCTACTGCCATCATAGAGATAAAATTCAATCAATTTCAGTCAAACACACCAATTACAGAACAAATAATAGCAGGCTCCATCAAATTAAACATGAAATTACTTGCAGTTTGGCACGAAACTTACAAATCGTTTAAGGCTTGGTCGTAGACTAAAGTTGATTTAGCAGAAACATGATTTAGCAGCAAAAATTGCAGAAGATTAGGGTAAAATTAAATCAAATTCAATGAATAATAAAAATACAGCAAACCAACAACATTGGGAAAATGCAATAAAATAGAATTGGAAAAATTAGGGTTAACAGAATTGGGGGAAGAAGAAGTACGTACATACGGAAGCCGTTGAGGAAATTGATTTCTGAGGTGGAAGAGATTCAACGGGGCGGGTAAAACATTACGTACAAGTAGTGGCATTTGTACACAAAGCAACTTAACCATATTATGAACGTATATAATGGAGCTTTTAGGGTTTTGGGTTGTGTCGAAATATCCAGAATCGGAGCTTTTGGAGCAAGTAAATGGAATGTGATGGAGATGGAATGTGATGGAGGTGGAATGTGATGGAGGTGGAATGTTTTGGAGCAATTGAATCAAGAATTGGAATGTGATGGAGCAATGAATGTGATGGGAAAAAGAGAGTGGGAAAAAAGAGGAGGTGCATGGAAAATGTAAACTATCATTTTTCTTTTTTTTTAAAATAAATATGTATCTTCACATCTCAGCCATCCATCTATAATTGATCCGAAGGCTAATAATAGGACTTACGAACTTATATACATAGGTTGACCTTATTTGATCTCATCTATATATATATATATATAAGTGGGATCAGATGAGTCCACTTATATATGTTGAGTCCGTGAGTCCCCATCTTAGCCTTGATTCAATGTTAGATTAATGGACAAGATTTGATCTCATAATTAAGGAAATAACTAACAAATCTGGTAAATATATCATTTCTCTCTCTCCTCCTTAATTATCTCAATGCAAATCTTTTCTCTCTCTCATCAATCTTTTTAAATGTTTTTTTTCTCTCACACAACAAGTTTTTTCAAAATTAAGTTTTTTTTCATCTTCACCAAAAAAATATCATTTTCCTACTGCCATTGTACGTATGTTACTATGTTACTGTCATAATCCATAAACTATGTTACTTTAACTCATATAACGTGTTACTTTAATTCATGAACTGTGTTACTTTAACTCATAAAATCTGTTACGTTGTATAATATTCTCTTGCAAAAACTATTATTCTAACTCATACAATGTGTTACTCTAAATCATGAACTGCGTTACTTTAACTTATATAACGTGTTACTTTAATTCATGAAAGACTGTGTTAATTTAACTCATAAAATTTGTTACGTTGTATAATATTCTCTTGCAAAAACTATTACTATAACTCATACATTGTGTTACTCTAATTCATGAACTGTGTTACTTTAACTCATAAAATCTATTATGTTGCATAATAATCTTTTGCAAAAACAAGACTTTCAATCAACCAAAAGAATAATGTATGTTTCTATTAAGGATACTCTAAAACAAAAATTATAAAACTCCATTATAATCCCAATGTTTCACACATGTAACTATAAGAACTGGATATTTGAAATCAAATTATAATCATAAACTGTGTTACTGTAACTCATTAAAACTGTGTTACTGTAACTCATTAAGTATGTTACTCTAACGCATAATGTATGTTATTCTAACTCATTTTACTCCAATCAAGGATGTTACTCTAACGAATAATGTATGTTACTCTAACAATATATTGTCTTACTCAGAATTGTGCTTCATCTTCATCATCTTCTTCTCCTCCTGATTCTTCTTCATCGTCAGACGATGATTTACATGACGCTTTCTTCTTCTTCTTCTTCTCATCTACATCTTTGAAGATCTGCCATATGTACGGAGAAATTCTCACCCACATCCCTTCATCATTCATGTGCTTTTGCGTCTACTGAAAAAACAATAATAGTGCCAATAAACGTGGCGAAAAAAACAATCAAAACTTGAAATATGGATTAAAGTAACAGATAACAAGAATTAAAGTAACAGATGGAGTGCATTGAAGTAACATTGAATTAAATTAACAGAGGATGCTTATACATACACCAGGTATAAAGTAACAGAGGTCAGACATTAAAGTAATAGATAGTGTGAATTAAAGTAACAGATAATGTTCATTAAAATAACACCAGATATAGGTTAGTGCAAAAAAATTCATATAATGATAAAAAATGAGAGTATGACGCAGTATCTTACTCTTTGATATTGTTTCCTATTTTGAAGTCATCATGTCCCATAATTATAGGAAGCAGTATCTTTTTTTTCTTTTTTTTTAATATTGTGTTACTCTTTGATATTGTTTCCTATTTTTATGGCAATCACGTCCCATTATTATAGGAAACAATATCTTTTTTTAATTTTTTTTAATATGGCAGTTTAATTTCCTAAATTCTTAGGACACTCCAATGCACTACAATAACAGATGAAAAGAACTAAAGTAACGACTGGAGTGTATTAAAGTAACACGACATATAAAGTAACGATTTTTTTGTCACTCTAATGCATTAGAGTAACAGATGAAAAGAATTAAAGTAACAGATGAAGTGCGTTAAAGTAACATTAGATTCAATTAACATTATGTGCATTAAAATAACAGGGGTTAGCCATTAAAATAACCGATTGTATATATTAAAGCAACACAGTATGTGCATTACAATAAGTCCATATATTTGTTTGTGCATAAAATTCATATAATGATTAGACCTTTAATAATATGCAGTTTCCATTCTGTAAACTTTAAAATCTAAAAATATGGAGCATCCTAATGACGCGTTTTCAGTATAAATTAGAAACCAAATACTCACCGTTTGTGTATTCGACGATTTGCATATCCGCCATCGAATGAGAAATTTCAGCGTCGCGAGGAAGAAGATAAATGATTGAACGTGTTATTGAGTGGGTTGATTGAACGTAAGTTGCAACCGCACGAAAAAGAAAATGAATGATTGAACGTGATAAAATGAAATGAATAAAATTAACAAAAAATCTGTAAGCAATATCGAAAACTCACCATTGTTGTACTCTACGTTTTGCTTATCAACAGTTGATGAAGATGTCGCGATCATTGAATCCATAGAACGGGATGTGCAGATTGATGGGAAGCGTTTTTTTTTTAGGTTTGATGATGATGAACGTAATAATGTGAATGAATGAATGAATTGATTTGCTGTTTCCTAAAATTATGGGAGTTATTTTAGGAAGCAATATCTCTCTCTCTCTCTCTCTCTCTTTTTTTTAATGCAATCTTAGAAGGAATCTTGTCCATCCATCCATCTCCCATCCAATGGATGGGATGAGGACTTAGGAACTCAATATATGAGAGGGACTCATAAGAACCTCTCTCTCTCTCTCTCTCTCTCTCTCTCTCTCTCTCTCTATATATATATATATATATATATATATATATATATATATATATATACATATACATATATATATACATATATATATATAGTGAGGATCCGGTGAGTCTCTCATCTTAAATGAGTCCGTCCCGCGATCTTAGACCATTGGATCTAAGAGATCCAAGGGCTGTCATTCAACCACATCCCCAACTAATTTGATGGATTAAAAAATATTCATATACGTTTCTCCCCTCCTAGTCTTCTATCACCTTGACTCTCATTTATTATATTATTAGAAAAAAAATCCTTCCTACAATCTTCACTAATATTCAGAAAAGGCAACTAAAGATCTTCAGCTACGATTTTTTTGCTTCCCTATGTCAAAGAATGAAAACTAATAAATCGATGAAATTTAATTTCCACCATATTTTTTTGCAAGTTTTTGGTGTGATTGATGTTGCTACATAATTTTAAATTGTTATTTTGAAGTTGTTGATTTTCGATTAATTAGTCTTCGTAGCTATTTATTTTGTTGTTCTTCCTGTTTTTATGTCCGTCCATTGTTGTTTGTCGTAACAATATTATTATAACTTACTGTAAATTGTAACAGTGTTGAAGTGTTACAGTAACAATATTACTATAACCTGTAACTGTGTTACGGTAACAATTTTAATGTAATAGTGTTACGGTAAAAATATTACTGTAACAGTGTTAGGGTAACATACGAACTTCTTACAGTAACAATCAACGAGGTAACGATAAACTCATTGATGTAAGTTACCCCCTTAATGAATTCACCATTGATCTCACTTGAAAATTAAATCTTCATATATGCTGCAATTTTGAAGTATTAATTAATGGATGACATGAACAATGAAATTTCAGTGAAAATTCGGTTAAATTAAAGCAATATGTAATTAGAAAGTTAATACGGACGTGTTTATTATTTGGAGAGAGGAAGTGGTCTTTAAGTAGGGTGATGGCTGCCGATAGGGATGGAGGTTTAAATAAAGTGAGTTAGGAGTAATCTCCGCCCTTCATTTGAGTCAGATTCATTGGTGGAGAATTGCGGGACAGACTCACCTAAGATAGGGGGACTCACGAGATGCAATTCCTATATATCTTTAACCTAATTTGCTACTAGGATCAACTTCTTTTGTCTCATTAGAATTTATCTCATTTGTATGCTTAGAAAATTAATCAATATTAAATAATTTTAGGTCAAATTAGAGATTTTGAAAGGGTTTTTCCAAGGGTTGGTGATCAAATCTGTTTTCTTCTTCTTCAATATTATTACTTCCTACTAGGATAACTCTTTTATATCTTCCCACTTCATTATTTTATTCACTCCTAAATGAATATCTAGTGGGAAGATATAAAAGAGTTAGAGGAAGTATTATTTTTATGCAATCTCCATCTTCCTCCTTGAGTTTTCCTCCATTAATGTTACTTTTCTCTTCCTCTCCCTTATTCTCTAGATAGTTTTCCCTCTAGTTTTCTCTATAGTTGATCATTTCTGATAAGCCAGTCGTACACCTATCAAAGATAACCAACTTAGGTGTAACTAAAAATATAGCTAGGGAAGTCAGGATCGTATCCACAAGGAGACAAATAAATTCTACTCGCACTTAAAGTTTATCGAAGTAACCAAATCGGGGGGTTTTGTTTTTTTCGGGTTTAACTAATCTAAAAGTAGTGAAGGAAGAGAAATAAAAAGAAGAATAATAATTAAATTAGATGAATAAGGATGAATAAATATAGAGAGAAGACTAGGATTGTTGGTTCACTACGAATTTCTTATGGTCACGGTCTAAGTCACAGGTCTGTCGCAGATATTGGTCTAAGGGGTAGTGAAAAGGTCCTTCCGGTCCGCTTTTCACGCTAGAATGCTTCTAACGGCTTCCGATCTTATTAGGGCAAACTAATGTGTTGTAACAGGTCTAACTTTTACCAGGCTTCCGATCTTAGGTTCAAGTTTACCAATTCAATTAATCAATTACGTCGATTTAATCAATTAATCTCAATTAAATGCTACAATTGACAACTCAGACACAATATCATTGACAGATCTATAAATTATTTAGCGACCACATTCAATACGCGGATTCACTAAATCCTAACGAAGGAAATTAGCTACTCATAATTAAATCAAGAACAACAATATTAATAAATGATTTTACTAGATTAAACATGATGAATAATAATAAAATTACGACAAGCATAAGAAGAACAATCAAAGATTAAGAACAATCAAGAACGAAGAAGAAGAAGAAGAAGAAAGAAGAAAGATTAGATTAAATTACCAAGAGGAATAAAGGCGATTCGAATCTTGAAGTCTTACAATAATCGAGTTTTAAAGGAAGAAATTAAACTAGAAGTAATTTTAAGAGAATAAGAAGAAGAGATCTAAATAAAAGTCTAAGGAGAAAGAGTAAAAAGTATGGAGTAGTACAAATAAAAGTGGCTGAAAAGCCCTATTTATACAACTTAGAAAGAGTTAAAACTGATTAGGAAACTGCTTGATGAACACAAAATCTGTCCGCAGCCCAGAAAATAGTCGGTCGACTAATATTGACTTAATTTGATCTTCTACTGTCACCCAAATAGTCGACAGACTAAAGTAACCGTCGGTCGACTATCGTCATGGTCGGCCGACTATTCTGATAGTCGGTCGACTAATATGCCCAATTCAGCGATCAGCTCTTCCAGCTTCGTTTTTGCTCGATTTTGGTTCGTTTTAACTCCTATGACTTCCGTTCCTGCAAAAAGACAAAATACACCACAAAGTAGCCAATTCGGGACAAAATAGTAGCTTACACTACTCGATAAACATGGGAAATGCGCGTAATAAGAGCATAAAAAGTGTATATAAAATACGCGCATCAAATCTCCCCAAACCAAACCCTTGCTTGTCCTCAAGCAAGCACAAAACGATGAACTCAATCCTAATGGAATGTATATAACTCATAGCGGAGTATGCTTCAAAATCACTCAAACCAATGCGCAACGATTAAAATTAATGTAAACAACCACATAGAACAAGCCAAGCTTGACCAATGACAACAATACTGAACCTTCAACCTTGCAAGACTCGTCTATGTCGGACTCACGGATCGCTCATCGCACAAAACAGATGATATTGTGAGTTTATGAAAAAACGGAAAGACAAAGCACTCACCTAAACTGCGACCTACAAGAACATGCATGCAATCTAACATTAAATTAATCTCTACTAACCGTACATACGCATTCTATCGGGTATAGACAAGTGCCAAGGTCTTACATATGGTATAAAGTGAGGCTAATCGGGTAAGAAGGGGCAAAACGATATGGATATGAGGAGGTAAAAGCCAAGCTAGTATTCCCTACACCCATCAATAATAAATATTCCATTCTCACCAAACTCCAGTCGAAGAAATTAGGCATAGCAGCAAGCGCCTATCAAAATCGCTTCCCACTAATAACTATGAAATTAGAGAGATCAATTCTTTTCTCATAGCAAAAACAAATTCTTATTCTAGTTTCACTTCATTTTTTTTCTTTTCTTCTTCTTTCCTTACTTTTCTTTTTTTTTTCCATTCAATTTTTTGAAACAAATCTCTTTTTCTTCATATTTTTTTCATTCTCTTCTCAATTGTCACGGTACCAAAATCAATCCGGAAAAAACAATTCCGTCCAACTAATCTACTAGCTTAACTAGAGTAGGCAATATATGACATGTAGTTGATAAACGGGTCAAACAGGTCAATTTGGCTATGTGAGGCTTATGGGAATTAAATAAAAGAAAGGATTTGCCTTTTTCGCACATGTCAAAACCACGAGTCAAAAATGTGCAGGTACCTAAGAGACGAATGTCATGCTTATGCAGTTTGATATTACATGTCTCATAAGGAGTACTACTCTCAACCTAAATGAAACTGATCATGAATGTCATCACTTTAAGGCTCTAATTCCTTAAAAATCTGAGTAGTTTGCCAACAACGAGTCAAGTTTATTCGTTCAGTACAGTTGACCAATGATGCAAGAATATCGCATGTGATTGTGGACAAAAACTTTAACGGCACACAAGTTTAAGCAACTACATGAAGACATAGAAGCATTATCATCATCGCTACATAGCATTCCGACTCAACTAAGACTCGACTAAATGCAAAAACATGTTTTTGTTTTTTTTTTATTATTTTTTTTATGCATGCAAAAATGCAAGAAATATGCAGATGGATGAAAACAACAGATGCATACCCTCCTCAAACCAAATCACACAATGCCCTCATTGTGTAAGCAAATAATAAGAGGCATAAAAAAATATGGGGAAAGATGTGAAAGACAATGAAAGTGTAAAAGGAAAAAAAATGAGACTACTTACAAGATACATATAAATGAGACATCCCCAAACCGCATCGAAGCATCCTCTTCATAATCGGAATTGTTGATGTCTCCGTTGCAAAAACGGTACCTATACACAAAAAAACAACAAAACAAAAAAACACAAGAGAAGCAAAGAAAATATATAGAACACATCTTAGTAACCTATGTGAATCGCCTAAAAAATAGGTCAAGGATCGCATTAGCTTGTCAAACAAGCTAGACCAATCAGCATCAAAGTGGTCATAATGAATCAATATTAACAAGCATGACCAATAAGTATGATAAGTAAGAAGAGTAGTGAGCAGTTTATGAGAAAAGACATACAAACCAACTATCTCAAAATTAGCCCAAGTCTTATCATTTGACACAAATTGCACAAGAGGAGAATCAAATAACTCAAAACTACTCAAAGCATCAAACTTATACTCTTCAACTCCCTCGAAGGAGTTATTATTATCACCATCTTCAATGCTCTCAAGAAGACGACCATCAAACGATAAATCAAGAGCCAAAACAATCTCTTCTAAAAGAGTCTCACAATCCTCATCCATAATCATAGGCTCAAGCAAAGGTGTAAGGGAATCGAGATCAAGATAATCAACGGGTGAAAGAGATCCCTCTTCAAAACAATGGGAAAAGTCAAATTTCTCTAAAATAGGTTTTTTCAAAGAAATCAGATTCGCAATCCCAAGTATCCTCAATGCTGAAACTCTCTTCACTCAAAGTATCATTCAAAAGTGCATTCTCTTCCCGACTCTCGTTCGTTTGAACTTTCCTCTCACGCTCACGGGCTTCTCTATTGTTCAACTCCCTTTCCAAATCCTCAAAATTAACATCAAAAGTCACACTTTCAAATTCACATGAGCCAAAATACTCAATGTTATCCTCACAAAAAATATCATTAAAAGCATCAAAACACATATTTCCCTCAAATCTCACACTTTCCATCTCACAATCGTTGTTTGCCACAACAACATTCACAAAATGAGAAGCGGCGGATCAGACAAAAGGGTGTGAAAGTTGCTCTGAAGGAGAATAAAATGGTTCACAAGTATCCAAGGAATGCAAGTCGTCATCCTGCATCAAGTTAGAAATAATAGGGGTTTGGAGAAGGAGGTGAGATTGAACACTATACACATCATCATCATCTTCTTCAAATGGGCATTTGTCCTGTCTAATAGAAGGAACAGATTTAGTCATAACATAGTCAGTGGAATGTAAGAAATTAACTCTAGTATCTAACTTACGTGGAGTATCATGCTCGTTTTCCTTTAAAGTTAGCATATCTATAAGTTGTTGCGTCATCGCCTTAAGCTCCGCTATCTTGGCCTTCCACTTTATCTCGGACTTCAATCTGTTTCGGATTAAATATTGGAGTAGCCCCATCGTTTCACATAAGACATGTATTTAAACATGCCTTCACAATTTCCCTCAATATAAGCCTGTGTCACGTCATCGACACCATCATAAATCATATGACTCACCTCCCACACACTCACATGATAACCATTTTGAGTAATAAAAGAGTCAATTCTATCAAAATAAATATGCAGTGGTTCATGTTCAAACTGAGGGAAGTAGAAAATAGTCATAATGATGAAAAAAAATAAAAAAAATAAAAATGACTAAAAAAAATAAATAGAAAAACAAAGAGAAAAAAAATTAATTATGATAATAATAATAAATAATAATAATAATAATAATTATAATAATAATAATAATAATAATAATAATAATAATAATAACAAGAATAGAGTGCGACTAGGGCGTTTTGGCGATTGGGGTTCGACTAGGGCAGGGGTAGGGCATTGTCTCGCTGCTATCACGCGCCGCCGTTAGCCGCCCCACCGCCGCCTTTCTCACGCCGGTCACCGGACCTCACGTCCCCGGCTGTGCGTGGTCGCCGTCATCGTCGCTTCCGCCTGTTTGAAGGGATCTGCGTGGTTGCCTGTGTGCTTCTGCATTCTGCTCCGCCTGGCCTTCGCCTCTCCGCCACCCTTCGCCGTCAACTCGCAAGCGCCGTCGACCGCTATACTCAGGTAGTGGCACACTCATCAGGCAGTTTGTGGGCTGCTGTCGGTGGGTCTGTCGGTGGGCCTGTTGCGGACTTGCTGGTCGTCACCGGTGCGCCGTCAGCTGTTGTTGGTGGTGGAGTTCGTGGGTCGTGTCCCGGCATAATATGCCTGGGTCTTTCGGGCTCGAACTTTCGTTGTTCTCTGGGCTGCCACGATCCGTCCTTCATGGGGTAGGGTCCGGGCTGATCGCGGGTTCTTTCTTCGTGGTGGTTAGGTTTCTTATATTTCCATTTTCGTTTTCGGTCTTCCTTTGCCTTCTTGATTGCGTTACTTTGCGCTTTTGTTTTTGTTTGACTTGGGTTTCTACTTTTGGGTTGCTTCTTCATGGGGTAGGGTCCGGGCTGATCCGGCAGACTTTTAACTTGAAATTGCAGGCTTGGTATTTGGATGATGGCACTATCGTCGGGGATACCTTGATCATAGGGAAGGTTTTGGAGTTGATTAAGGATGAGGGTCCTCGATCGGGACTTCATCTTAATATCAGTAAAACCGAGGTTTTTTGGCCTACGGAAGATCCTAGGAGCAGGCACCCTGGTGTTTTTCCCCCTGCTATCGCCAGACCGATGCGTGGTGTCAAAGTCTTTGGCGGGCCTGTTAGTGTGTGCCATGATTTCAGCAGTGAGCTCGTGATGAATAGAGTGACCAGAACCATCGCGCTTATGGGTTCTGTTGCTCCGCTTGATGATCCGCAGTGTGAGTTGCTGTTGTTACGGGCTTGTACTGGTATTTCAAAACTTTATTTCGCTTTACGTACTTGCTCGCCAGCTGATTTTGAGTCGGCTAAGCTGGCTTTTGACGAGGCGCTTCGTTCTCACCTAGAACGTATTGTTGTTGCGTCTGGGCCTGGTTTTGGCGACTGGCAATGGCGGCTTGCCACTCTTCCCTTTTCTTTTGGAGGGCTTGGGGTGTATGCAGCTGGAGATGTCCTTAAATATGCTTTTGTGGCATCTCGGCTGCAATCAGCGGGTTTGCAAGCCTCGTTGCTTCGTGCTGCGCGTGTCTTAGCCCCTGGTCCAGCTTTTGATGCGGCCTTGTGTGGGCTTAGGGATGTTCTGGGTCCTGTTGTGTGTAATCCTAGTGAGATCGCTGCCCCTAAACTTATGAAGTCTTTGGCGGATATATATTTCACGAGGGTTGTTGCTACTGCAGAATCAGATTTCTCTTTAACCCCCCGTCAGATTGCGCTGTGGAAGTCTCAGCTAGGTGGTCATGCTACTGATTGGCTGCGTGTTGTCCCTATTTCAGGGTTGGGTCAGACTATGAACGGCCGGACGTACCGTTGTGTGGTTAGCTATTGGTAGGGCGTTCCGTTGTTTTCCGTGCTGGGCCTTGTCCTGCCTGCTCTCGAGTTTTTGACGACGATATCTATGAGGACCATGTTGTGTCCTGTGCGGGGGCTGTTGGGATAAAATACCGACATAACCTCGTCCGGGACACTCTTATGGATATCTGTTTCCGTTCTGGGGTCTCGGTAGGTAAGGAGGTCGATATTGGCCTGATCGACGGTCATGACAGATCCTTGCGTCCCGCAGATTTGTTGCTTTATTCGTGGGACAAGGGATGTGACGTATGCGTGGATCTTACTGGGTCTTCTCCTTTGACTCAATCCGGGCTCTTGGAATTCATGCCAGGTCGTGTTGTGGTCGACGCTACTCGGCGCAAGTGCGCTAAGTACCGAGACCTGTGCGCGGGGCTTGGATATGGGTTTTTACCTTATTCCTTTTCTTCGCTGGGGGAATTGGAGGCGGATGCTATCAGCTTGCTCAAAAGGGTCCAAAAATTATTGATAGCACAGGATGCCGGAGCACGCACTGCTCCTTTTATTTTTACTCATCTTAGTTTTGCTATAGCCAAGGGGGTGGGGGCTCAGATAGTATCTCGACTGCCCACCAATTTTTTGTAAACTTTGTTCTGATTCATCAATAAATTTCTCCATTATATAATAATAATAATAATAATAATAATAATAATAATAATAATAATAATAATAATAATAATAATAATAATAATAATAATAATAATAATAGTGATAATAATAATAATAATAATAATAATAATAATAATAGTGATAATAATAATAATAATAATAATAATAATAATAATAATAATAATAATAATAAGGGTTATTTAACAACAATAATACCAACTATAGGGCGTCTTCCCAAAATAATATTAATTTTAATAAATCTGAGAATAATACGTATTATTGAAGTAGTTAAACGAGAGTAGTATGGGTGACCGGTTACCTGTAGAACCCTTCCACCTTCCTTATTCACCTTTAATTTTATTTAACGGCAATAATATCAACTATAGAACGTCTTCCGAAAATAATTCCAATTTTAATAAATCTGAGAATAATACATATTTTTGGAGTAGTTAAATCAGAGTAGTATAGATGAGCAGTTAACGATAGAACTCGTTCACCTTGCTTTTTCACCTTTAATTTGTTTAATGTTCACTCTTTTTTACTTACTCAGTATACGAGGCATTAAACGTTCATTAACGTCTTCGGTCTTCCTCTTCCTTCAACCTTACCAAATCTGACTAACAACACAATCCTACATCAAAATCAACACGTTAATATAAACGAAACTTATAGAAAAAAACGGAAGAATGATGAAGGGTAATGGAGAGAGAGGATGAAGGAGAAAGTAAGGAGGAGTAGACTTGAGAAAACTGACCCGACCCGAATAAGCCAAACCGAAACCGACCCGACACCCGAAACGTAGCATGATTTTGACCCGAACTAACCCGAAACTAACCCGACTATTATTATAGAAAATTAGTCGATATCCCTAAAAAGGTTGAAAATAGCAAACCCGAGAATGACCCCAACCCAAAATTATCCAACCCGACCCGAAGTCAACCCGATTATTATAACCCGAAAGTGACCTGACCCAAAGCTGACCCGACACAGTTCACCCGTTATCCGTGTCTAAGGAGGAGGATGGAGGATAAGTAACAGGTTAAATATTAATTAGGTGACCTGATGTAGCAGGTTATAAATTCACTTATACTACTCTTGTTTAACTACTCCAATAATACGTATTATTCTCGGATTTATTGAAATTGATATTATTTTGGGAAGACGCCCTATAGTTGGTATTATTGTTGTTAAATAACCCTAATAATAATAATAATAATAATAATAATAATAATAATAATAATAATAATAATAATAATAATAATAATAATAATAATAATAATAATAATAATAATAATAATAATAATAATAATAACAATAATAATAATAATAATAATAATAATAATAATAATAATAATAATAATAATAATAATAATAATAATAATAATAATAATAATAATAATAATAATAATAATAACAATAATAATAATAATAATAATAATAATAATAATAATAATTGGAACGTTATGTTTAGATAGGGAGAGGATGAGGGTTTGCGATCAGAGGTTTCCCGCTAGGGTTCTGCCGCTCGCCTGCCACCGACCACGGCGGCCCTCTTGCTCGCCGATAACCGCCGTCGACCAGCCTCTACCGCCTGGACCATCGTCCTTTTCTCCCTCCTCGGTCGCTGTTCTCTTTGGTTTTGGTCTGGGTCTTCGCTGCTGCTGCTCTGCTGCCGTCGCCCTGTTCTTTCTGCCGTCTTCTACCGCCGCCTGGTCCTATCTGCCGCCTCCTCCTACCGGAGCTTCGCCGGCGCCTCGCCGGAATTTCGTTCGTCTCTTTTGCCAGTTCTTTTCTGGTCTTTTTTCTGAGGCGTGGGTTTGCCTCTGCTGCTACTCCTGCCGGAATTCGGTCGCTGTGGCTGTCCTCGCCGGTTCTCCCTTGCTCTTTCTTGCTGTTGGCCAAACCCCGCCTGAGGGCTTCTTCTTCTCCGGCAACCTGGTCCCGGACTGCCGTTTCTCTTCTCTTTTATAGTTGTCCCCTGTTTTCTTTTTGTTTGCTGCTCGTTTTTGGGTTTGTTTTGGACTCAGGTTTTGTGTATCTTAGCTGTTGTGGTCTGCTTGTTTGGTGGTGTCGGGTGCTGGTGGCTGCTATTGTTCGTTTCTTGTGTCGGGCTTTGGTTTTTTGCTGTTTGCTACTCATTTGCTGCTGTTTCCTTTTTCCTTTTGTGGTCTCGGGTTTCGGGTTTAATTGGTTGCTGCTCTCTCGTTTGCTGCTTGTTCCTTCTTCCTTTTGTGGCTTCGGTTTTCAGTGTTCTTTTTCCTCGATTGTGTCCTTCGGGTTTGTGGTTCTCCTTTTTCTTTGCTCTACCATGCCTCATGTAGTTCGTTTCCATTTTCCCTTTGTGGGTCTTTCTAAGTGTCAAGATGGTCACGGAAAAGGTCTTACAAAAGCTTCCTTGCGCATTCACTTGCGCAACCACCATTTTTGTGCCGGTGCTCAGGTATTAACACGTCAAACCCTCTCATGTAGCTTGTCTGTCTACTCTGCGGCCGAGGTTACCTTTAAACGTACGAGTATTTGGTTGTGTGGTGTTTGCCTTGCGACCCATTCTCTCACTTCTCGTTGTCGACATGCTGCGGGGGACCAAGTTGAGGCGCCTGATTGTGGTGATGGGTTCGTTTGTTTTATTCTTTATGACCTCCCTCGTCCCGTTCCGTCCCCTGTTTTGTCCGCAGGAGGTATTGACCACGACCTTGACCATGACTTGTTCTCCGGTCTTTCTTTGGCTTCTCTTGATCGTTTGTTCTCTAAGGGATTACGCACGGTTAAATCGATTCCTCCTAGGTGTCGACTTGGGTTTGCGCATGTTTTGAAGGGTGTCCTTGATGATGTCGCGGATTCCCCTTTTGATTTATCTCGTTGTGTTGCTTTGCTTGTGTTGCCTCTTTGTGTTTTGAAGACCTTTGCCCCCAGGAGTAATTCGGAATGTCGAATTGCTATTCGACGGCTCCGTCAAGAAGAGGCTAATGTCGGTGCTATTCGTACTTAGGGGGTGCCGGGAGGGAAGGTGGAGATCTTGCACGAGACTCTGGCGGAGGTCTCCCCTTCTTTTGGTGTGGAGGAGGAGCTTGAATTAGGTGAGCTCAACATCCGTCAGTGTCGTAAGAAGATTTCGGATGGTCATTACACGACCGCCGTTCGTGTTCTTTCTTCGTCCGGTGTGGCTCCGTACACTGATGCCACCCTTCGAGCCCTCCAGGACAAGCACCCAGCTGCTCTCCCTGTTTCCCTTCCGTCTGAGCCTTCTGGCCACTGTCTCGATGCATCGGTGTCTGTTGTTTTGGACATGATTCAGAGTTTCCCCCGGGGCACGTCTTGTGGGAGAGATGGGTTTCGGGCCCAACACCTGTTGGATTTTTTGAGTGGTGCTGTTATTGCCATTTCTGATGATCTGATTGCCTCTATCGCTCGGATGGTCAACCTTTTTCTCGGTGGGAAGTGTCCACAGGTGTTAGGTGAGTACATTACCAGTGCTCCGCTCACCCCGCTCGTTAAGCCGGGGGGTGGGTTTCGTTCTATTGTTGTGGGCACCATCTGGAGGCGCCTTGTTTCCAAGGTAGGAGCTTACTTGGTTGGCCCATCTTTAAGTGGCTATTTTGAGGGCCTTCAATTCGGGGTAGGTGTTTCTAGCGGGGGTGAAGCCATTCTGCATTCCTTGAACCGCCTTGTAGAGGATCGTGGCGCGGATGTGGGTCTCTCCATGTTGCTTGTCGATTTCCAGAATGCCTTTAACTTGGTTGACAGGGAGACTATGCTGCGAGAGGTTCGCCGTCAGTGCCCTGCCCTCTCTAGGTGGGTTGAGTTTTGTTATTCCAGTCCTTCTAGGCTCTACTACGGAGAGCACTGCCTCCGCTCTTGCCAGGGGGTCCAGCAGGGTGACCCTTTAGGCCCCCTCCCTTTCTCACTAGTTCTGCATCCCCTGGTTTGTAGGATCAGGGACTCTTTTGACCTTTGCTTCCAGGCTTGGTACCTCGATGATGGTACTATTGTCGGGGATACGCTTGTTGTGGAGAAGGTTCTCCAGATGATTATGGATGAGGGCCCCCGTTCTGGCCTCCACCTCAACGTTACTAAAACAAAGGTTTTCTGGCCTATCGAAGACCCGAGGAGTAGTGTTGCTGGTGTTTTCCCCATCGCTATTGCCCGACCCTTGGATGGTGTTAAGGTCCTGGAGGGGGCCGGTCAGCGTGTGTCCTGCTTTCAGCGGTGCTCTTGTCTCGAAGAGGGTTGCCCGTACTATAGAGCTCATGGACATGGTTGCTACGATTGAGGACCCTCAGTGTGAGTTACTTCTTCTCCGGGCGTGCACAGGTATTTCTAAGTTATACTTTGCTTTGCGCACTTGCTCTCCCCGTGCTTTTGGGTCGGCCCACCTTTCTTTCGACACTGCACTCCGATCTAGTCTTGAGCGTATTATCACGGCGTCCGGACCCGGATTCGGGGAGTGGCAGTGGCGGCTAGCCACCCTCCCCTTTTCCCTAGGGGGCTTGGTGTCTTTGCCACCGCTGATGCCCTGCACTTTGCCTTCCTTGTTTCCCGCCTCCAGTCGGCCGACTTGCAAGCCAAGCTGCTTCGTCCCTCTGAGCTCGCCTCCCCTGGATTTGCCTTTGAGTGGTTTTGTTGAGGCTACCAGCTCTGACTTTTTGAGTAACCCCTCTGAGATCGCTGCCGCAAAACTTATGAAGAAATTGGCAGATATATATTTCACGAGGGTTGCTTCAGCGGCGGAATCTGTTTTCTCCTTGACTCCTCGACAGGTTGCCCTGTGTAAATCTCAGCAGGGGGGCCATTCTTCTGACTGGTTGAGGGTTGTCCCTATTACTGGGCTTGGGCAAACCATGAACGATCGGACATATCGCAGTGTGCTTAGTTACCGCCATGGAGTCCCTTTGTTTTCGCCTTCCGGGACTTGCTCTTCGTGCTCCAGGGTCCTCAGAGAGGATATTTTTGGTGATCACGCGGTTTCGTGTGCTGGTACTGTGGGCATTAAACATCACCATAACCTTGTCCGTGACACACTGTTGGATATTTGCTTCCGGACGGGGGTCTCTGCAGGCAAGGAGGTGGAGATTGGCCTGTGCGACGATAACGACAAGCCCTTGAGACCTGCCGATCTTCTGCTCTACTCGTGGGACAAGGGGAGTGATGTTTGTGTTGATCTGACTGGGTCCTCTCCTTTGACCCAGTCCGGCCTGACTTCTTTTGAGCCCGGACGGGTCGTTGCTGATGCTGCTCGTCGTAAGTGTGCCAAGTATCAAGCACGCTGCACCGCCATTGGGTATGGTTTCCTCCCTTTCTCCTTCTCCTCTCTAGGTGAGCTCGACACGGAGGCTGTCTCTCAGCTCTAGCGGATTCGTAAATTCGCTATGTCACAGGATGCTGGAGCGCGTGCCGCAGCTCATATTTTCACTAGAATTAGTTTTACGATAGCTAAGGGAGTGGGGGCCCAGATAGTATCTCGGCTCCCCTCTAACTTCTTGTAATTTGTTTCGTTTTTAATGCAAGCTCCGGTTTTTATAATAATAATAATAATAATAATAATAATAATAATAAGTTATACTTTGCTTTGCGCACTTGCTCTCCCCTTGCTTTTGGGTCGGCCCACCTTTCTTTCGACACTGCGCTCCGATCTAGTCTTGAGCATATTGTCACGGCGTCGGGACCCGGTTTCGGGGAGAGGCAGTGGCGGCTGGCCACCCTCCCCTTTTCCCTAGGGGGCTCGGTGTCTTTGCCGCCGCGGATGCCCTTCACTTTGCCTTCCTTGCTTCTCGCCTCCAGTCTGCCGATTTACAAGCTAAGCTGCTTCGTCCCGCCGAGATCGCCTCTCCTGGATTTGCCTTTGAGTCTGCCTTGAGTGGGTTTGTTGAGGCTACCGGTTCTGACTTCTTGGGTAACCCCTCTGAGATCGCTGCCCCAAAACTTATGAAGAAATTGGCAGATATATATTTCACGAGCTTGCATTAGTTTTGCTATTGCTAAGGGAGTGGGGGCCCAGATAGTATCTCGGCTCCCCTCTAACTTCTTGTAATTTGTTTCGTTGTTAATGCAAGCTCCGGTTTATAATAAAAAATAATAATAATAATAATAATAATAATAATAATAATTCCCGGTACCTAAGCCTTGCTCGGCCTGTTCCCGAGTTTTTGAGGGGGACATTTTTGGAGATCATGCTGTGTCGTGTGCTGGTACCGTTGGTATTAAGCATAGACATAACCTGGTTCGTGACACCCTGTTGGGGTTTTAATTACCTCGCAAGCGCACGATATAATCGTTGCACTAGAAAGGGTCGGTCCACAAGGAGTGTGGTGATTCCTAGTCGTTTCAATTCTAATAGTTTATCTAAGTCGATAGAGAGGTAGGATTGGTGATCTACAACTACAAAAAGAAAATAGAAAACTAAATAAGAAACAAACGAAAACTAAAAACGACGGTTACTCAATAGAGAAAGGCCTAGGGTTCGACTTAACCTCCAACATGTCATAATCGTGGGTAACGAATACCGAGCATCGGATTGCTAGGGATGATAGGAATAGTGGAACGCCTCTTGGGGTTGGCTACCTCCCTCCCGGGTTCGTAATCCAACTAAGCTAAAACCGATCACCTCCCTCCCGGGTTCGTGAGTCGGCTCATTAAGTCCGCGTCTAATCCCGGTCCTTTCTCTCCCCTCTCCCAAGGTGAAGAGTCTAAACCGATAATTTGGGTACCCTACCAAGTTCTCACTCCCGTGTTCAACTAGGCGGGGCAAGGCATGACAAGAGACGAGGTTTACTACCTAGACCTAACCGACTCCCGTCGGTGGACAAGGGTCAAGGGTTCAAACACAACCAAATGCCAAGTCGATTCCCGATCCCCCAAACTACCCAATTCCCATTTATCCCAAACAATCCAAATACGGAATTCAAACCCACAATCTAGGCATGTCGGGGTCAAATCGTCCCCTAGAAAAAGACTACTCACTAAACATGACTAAATTAGTAAAATTAAGGGTAAAGGTGGAATCTTTAACTATGAACATTCTTAATAATTGATTTTTACTACTAATCATGCAAGGATGACTACTTTAGGAAAATCTAATTGGAGGCACAAATAAAAATGGGGAATAAACAAACTACAACAATGGAGAACTAACAAAATAAAAACAAATAACAAAATTGGTCAAATTGGGGATTTTTAATTTGGGGTTTCTATGTCTAACATGAAAAGGCTCACAAACATGAACAAGAGGAAGAAGGAACAAATCAAAAGAAAACTAATCAATTGTAAACTACTAAGTTGAACTAACAAAAATGAGAAATTAACAAAATTAAAGCAAAGGAAGAAGCAAAAATTACCCACTTAAAGAGGATGGAGAGATTAGGAAGAATAGATAATAATAATCATAAAAAGCTTGAATCTTGGACAATAAGGAAGATGAAGATCTTCAAGATACTACAAAGCCTCTCTAAAACCCCAAATAATTCAAAATAAAATCTTGTGTAATGAAAACTTGAGAGGCAAAAAATAAGAATTTGAGTATTTATACTTCTAATTAGGTTACATAGAAAACCGGTCGAAAAACGAAGTGAAATGGCAAAACCGGAGTAACGCACGAAACATGCGTTTCGCACGGTGAGAATCGCACGGTGCCAACCTTCTGACTTGAGAATCGCACGGTCCACCGTGCTATTCTCTTCCTATGCCCATTTTCCCGTTTCTTGTCTTCTATGCGCTTGTTTAGGCTCGAACTCGGGTCATGTACCTCCTTTTACCCGGGCATGCTCAATTTTCATCGTTTTCGTCACGGAAATGCCTAAAAACGAACAACAAACGCAAAAACCCGTGTAATACAAAATATAGGCGAAATGAGCCGGAGTGCCAAAGAAAATACGATTAATCGAGGCTAAATAAACGTCAAAAGGGTGTAGAAAAGCGGTCAATAACGGAGTTATCACACCCTTTTGGATATCTGCTTCCAATCTGGCATTTCGGCCGGTAAGGAGGTAGATGTCGGTTTGGTTGATGGGCACGACAGGCCCCTACGCCTGGCGGATTTGCTTCTTTATTCCTGGGATAGGGGTCGTGATGTGTGTGTTGATTTGACAGGGTCGTCCCCTTTGACTCAGTCCGTGATGTCTGATTTCTACCTGGTCGCGCGGTCGCTGATACTGCTCAGCGCAAGTGCGCCAAGTATGGAGATTTATGCACCAAGACTGGGTATGGGTTCCTACCTTTCTCTTTCTCTTCTCTATGGGAGCTCGACGCGGAGGCAGCTGCTTTGCTCAAGCGAATTAAAAAATTATCTATCTCTCAGGACGCGGGAGCTCGCGCAGCTGCTTTTATTTTTACTCGTCTTAGTTTTTCTATCGCTAAGGGAGTGGGTGCCCAGATAGTATCTCGACTACCCACTAACTTCTTGTAATTTGTTTCGTTATTAATGCAAGCTCCGGTTTTTATAAAAAAAAAAAATTAACAATAATAAATAAAATAAAATAATAATAATAATAATAATAATAATAGAGACTCTCTCTCTACTCTCTCTATAGGGGAAGTTTCCCTCGCCATTTTCACCGGATTATGACGTCGACGGCGCCACGAGGTAGAGGAAGAGGGAGACCAAGAAAAACCGTACGCGATAGCTCGCATTCGCACTAGTACAATCAGGACTTGGAAATTCAATCTAACAGCACGCAATCGGATGATCTAGAAGAAGGTTTGGGTCCTCAGAAACAGGGGAAGAATGTGATTAACGATTTAATCGATCTTGCTTTGCAATCTGCAATCCGTTTGACAGGAGACGCTGGATCCTCGCGAACAAGGAAAGGAATTCTGGATACTACGGAACAACCGGTCATCCAGAATTCGGAGAAGAAGATGGGAACTCTGGATACGGAACAGCCGGTCATCCAGATGTCAGGGGTGATTAAAAGAGTTCAGGGTACTACGTAACAGCCGGTCACCCTGAATTCAAATAACTCTTTGAAGCTTGGTCAGTCTAAGGTGGGAAGCCATGGGAAAGAGGGGGAGGTTCAGAGTACAACGGAACAGCCGGTCACTCTGAAGCCTCATGAGCAGAAGGCCGATCCTCAGAGGGCTCTTTCTTCAACTTGGGCAGAAAAAACCATAACCAAAAAAGCAGGTATGGGATTGTATTTTGATGAATATTGGGCTGAATCGGATGAAATCACGATTGATTATGAGGATTTTGAGGATGAGCTTCTCTTTTGGCGACATACTTTAATGGCTCATGTAATTGGAGCTCGTCCATCTCTGAAAAGAATGGTGGATTTTACAACTTCAAACTGGAATCACATCTCGCTTCCGACAGTTCAGTATTTTAAAAAAGGGTGGTTCTCATTTAGATTCAAGAATAAGGAGGATATGGAAGGGGTGTTAAAGGGCGGACCATGGCAGATTGGACAAAATACTTTTATTATGAAGCAATGGAGCCCCTCTTTCTCATCGGAAATGGAAAAACTTGCAGTGGTTCCGACATGGGTTCTATTTTCTGATTTAGATCCCTATTTGTGGACGGAATCGGTGCTTAGCAAAATGGCAAGTAAAATCGAAAAACCAATGTTTGCTGATACTATGACCACGTTTAAAGAGAGGCTATCATTTGCTCGGGTCATGGTTGAAGTAGACGTCTCAAAGGAGCTGCCAGATGAAGTGGTAATCAATATCCCAAAGATTGGAAAATCGTTACAAAGGATCACCTATGAATGGCTTCCCCATTACTGTCACAGCTGTGGCAAGATGGGTCATCTCAAGTCTATATGTAATTTGGAAAAGAGGAAGGCTAACTTGATTAAACCCTAACTCAGGTATACACCTGTTAAAACAGCTGCTGTAGTTGTCCCAAACTGTTGTGTGCTGGACCCCAATCTGGCCTCTAAGGGGCCAGGTGGGTTAGGGAAGACTGACAGTTTGGACAAAGCGGAATTGGATCCTAGATTGGTTGATGATTGAAGGGTGAGACGTTGAATGGCCTGGACCCCAACTCGATTGTTGTTTCAGGCGGAGGCATAATGATAGACCCGGATCCCAAGTTGATTGGATCAGGGAGGGTTTATGTTGAGGTAGATACGACCAGTTCAGAGATTTTTCTGCCAGTGAAATCAGGTGGAAAAAATGCTTCTTCTGGACCGTATATGACAAAAGAGGATAAGGTTGAACTGATGCAATCTAACAGATCATATGATGTACTCCAAGACACAGAGGAAAGAATCCTAGAAGGAGATGCGCTGCCACCTGATAAACTTCTATGAATATAGCTACTTGGAATGTTAGGGGTGGCAATGAGGAGGTTAAGCAAAATGAGGTACTTAGCTTAATTAAGAATAAAAATCTGGATATTTTGGGTTTGATTGAAACAAGAATAAAGGAGAGGAAAGCTCAGAATATTATTGCAAGGAAATTAAGGAAGTTTTCTGTTGAATGCAATTATGTTCATCATTATAATGGACGAATATGGTTGATTTGGAATGCTAGCACAGTTAGGGTTCAAATTAATTTTTCTTCGGCTCAGCTTATGCATAGCTCTATTCTCCATTATAGTTCTGGATGTGAGTTAAATTTTACAGTTGTATATGGGTCTAATGATGGAGATGGAAGGAAAGCTATTTGGAATGATATTAATAGACTTAAAACAACTAATAAATGGGTTATTTCGGGAGATTTCAGTATTATTCGTAGTATTGATGAGAAAATTGGCGGATCTCTTCCAAAAGAACAAGATATAGAGGACTTTAATAATTGTATAACTGCAGCGGGGTTGCAAGAGTTGAAGCATCAGGGGCTTGAATTCTCTTGGACTATTAAGCATGATGCTAGCTCTAGAATTTGGACTAGGTTGGATAGGGTTTTGGGAAATGGGTCTTGGATCAACTCTTTCCCAGAATCTTTTGCTTTAACTCTGAATGCAGGTCTCTCTGATCATTCTCCTCTTTTTATCTCTTTTTTAAGTGAGGAGAAGAAAAGAGCTAGATTTAGCTTCTTAAATTGTTGGGTACACTGCCCATTCTATCACAAGGAAGTTAAGAAGGCTTGGTGTCATCAAATTAATGGAACAGCTAGGTACCAACTCTTTGAAAAAATGAAAAGGGTGAAAGTAGCGTTGAAAAGAATGCACAGAAGCAATTTTTTTAGTATAAGTAGTAAGATTTGTGAGATTGAACAGGAACTAGCTGCTTGTCAGAAGGAGTTGTGTAGGCAACCTTTCTCTCAGGAATGCATTGACAAAGAGAAAAATCTTCAACAGCAGTACAAATCTTTATGTGAAGCTGAGATAAGTATATTAAGGCAAAGATCTAAAATGGATAATATCATTATGGGAGACGAATCTACTAAATTCTTCCATTCCAGGTTGAAAGAGCGACGTCAATAGCAGGTTATTGGTGCTATTTGTGACAGTAGGGGGAGTGTAAGGGAAGGATTGTTCAATGTGGCAAATGGATTTGTGGAATATTATGAAGGATTACTTGGGAGCAATAAACCTGTACAGCACATTGATCTGAATGTAATACGGTGAGGACCTCTAGTGCAACAGGAAAACTGGGATGCTATGCTCAAGATTCCAGGTGATGATGAGATACGAAGGTGTGTTTGTAGTATTGGGGCGGACAGAAGCCCCGGGCCTGACGTGTTCTCTTCAGAATTTTACAAAGCTTCCTGGTCAACAATTGGAGGTGATTTTTGCGCTGCTATTAGAGATTTCTTTCTCAAGGGCAGAATGCCAAAGCAAGCTAACTCTTCCATTATAACTCTTTTCCCTAAGAAGGAGATCTGTCACTCCGTGTTAGACTATAGACCCATTTCTTGCTGCTCGGTCTTCTACAAGACGGTTAGTAAAATTCTTAATCTAAGCGTACAAGGAGTGCTAGGTGATATCATTGGTTTTGAACAAGATGCGTTTGTCCCAGGAAGAAGAATTCATTCTAACATCGCTCTTTATCAGTCATTGATTAAGAATTATGGGCATGCCTTTATTACTCCAAGGTGTCTAATGAAGATTGACCTTCGAAAGGCCTTTGACTCTCTTCAGTGGTCTTTTATTGAGGCAATGTTATTAGCTTTAAACTTCCCCCCAAGATTTGTTAGTTGGATCCTTACCTGTATAACAGGATCGTGGTTCATGCTAAAAGTTAATGGGAGTACCCATGGATTTTTCAAAGGAAGAAGTGGGTTGAGGCAAGGGGATCCTTTGTCCCCTTACCTATTTGTCTTAAGCATGGAGGTGCTTTCTAGGAGGTTAAGGGGTATAAATGCTAAGGAGTTGGTGTCTTACCATCCTAAATGCTATCAACTCCGACTTAATCACCTGGTTTTTGCTGACGACCTTATGGTATTTACCAGGGGAGATTACCCGTCAGTGGCTGCTGTGATGTAAGCTCTATCTGAGTTTTCTTTTGAATCTGGGTTGCAAGCAAATTGTGAGAAAACTAATATTTTTTTTGGAGGTGTTTTGAATGAGGTAAAAGAGCTCATATTGAATCGAACTGGATTCACTGTTGGCCAATTTCCGTGCAGATATCTCGGTCTCCCCCTCAACTTGATTAATAACAAGAGAGGGGAATACCATGCACTTATAAACAAAATTCTCTCTAAGATCCACGGCTGTTCTTCAACTTTTCTATCTTATGCAGGACGTTTGCAGCTGATTAACTCAGTTATTTTTGGGCTAACTAACTACTGGTGCTAGAATGCTATTCTCCCAATTAATGTGACTAGAAAGATTGATCAATTGAGTCTACGCTTCTTCTGGACGGGAGACAGTGAAAAGAACCGAATGGTGTTTATGGGATGGGGAAAAATTTGCACACCTTGGAAAGAAGGAGGTCTTAATGTCAAAAGCCTGCTATATTGGAATAAAGCCCTCATGGCTAGATGGTTATGGCAATATGTTACAGAAAAAGGGGGACTATGGAGCAATTGGTATAAACATTATGTTTTGAAAGAGAAGAGTATTTGGGAGATTCAAAGATCCGAGAGATTCACAGCCACTTTTAATGGCGTCTTGAGTCTTCTTGATGAAGTATTAAAGGCGGTGGGTGGACATGAGGAAGCTGTTAGTTTGATTAATAGTTGGACTAAAGGATGTGGCTTCAGCATCGAGGCTGCCTATAACTGGTTTAGGCCTCAAAATAGAACACTTGTTTGGTTGAAGAGTCTACAGTTAGCTGCTATTACACCGAAGCATAGGATTATTGCAACTCTTGCAGGCTTGAAGAAGCTAACTACCCAAGATAATCTTAAAAGAAGGGGAATACACATTGTGAGCAGGTGTGCGCTATGTCTGCAAGAAGAGGAAACCATTGGTCATCTCTTCTTTCATTGCACATTCTCGAGGCAGGTTTGGCAAAATCTACTTAATTGGATGCAGATAACTGGTAGGAGTTTCTATCTGAATAGGGAATTAAAATGGAGTGCACGAAGACGGAATGGAAGGCATTGAAAATACAGTTGGTATTGTTGTTGTCTCGCTGCGGCTGTCTATTCTATTTGGACTGAGAGGAATGCTAGATTGTTTGAGGAGAAGTATAGCTCTAGTTTTAAGTGTAGCTAAGAGGGTTAAGTTCGAAATTTTCGCAAGATTAAGATGTAAAGCGATCAACATAAGTATTGGGGACTGATGTACTAGATTAGATGCGGTTTCGATCTCTATAGTGGGTTTACTTTTGTAAGAACTTATTCTTATTAATATAATGAGATGTACACTTCTTGCAAAAAAAAACAAAAATAAATAAATAATAATAATAATAGAGACTCTCTCTCTACTCTCTCTCTAGGGGGAGTTTTTCCTCGCCAATTACATCAGAATGCGATGACCTCGACGGCGCCAAGAGGAAGGGGACGAGGGAGACCAAGAAAACTCATACGGGAAAGCTCGCAATCACAACTGGGTAATCAGGATTTTGATATCCGATCAAATAGCACTCAATCGGAAGATTTAGATGAAGACTTGGGTTCTAAGAAAAAGGGGGAAAATGTGATTAATGATCTAATTGATTTGGCATTACAATCTGCAATTCGTTTGACAGGAGATGTTGGATCCTCGTGTGCAAAGAATGGAATTCTGGATACTACGGAACAGCCGGTCATCCAGAATTTGGAGAATAAGAAAGGAGCTCTGGATACAACGGAACAGCCGGTCATCCAGGCTTCAGGGACGATTGTACGAGTTCAGGGTACAACGGAACAGCCGGTCACTCTGAACTCGGATGAGGGTTTGAAGGCTGCTCAATCTGAGGGGGGAAGCCATGGAAAAGAGGGGAAGGCTCAGAGTACTATGGAACAGCCGGTTACTCTGAATCCTCTTGAGCATAATCCTCCGGTGGCCTCTTCTACATCTTGGGCAGGGAGAGTGAAGAACTCGAAGGCAGGTATGGGACTGTATTTTGATGAATATTGGGCTGAATCTGAGGAAATTACTATTGACTACGAGGATTTTGAAGATGAGTTGTTGTTTTGGAGGAATACTTTAATGGGTCACGTAATTGGTGCTAGGCCAACCCTGAAAAAATTGGTGGATTTCACTACTGCTCATTGGAATCATGTCTCGATGCCGACCGTCCAATACTTCAAGAAAGGATGGTTCTCTTTTAGGTTCAAGAGTAAGGAGGACATGGAAGGGGTGCTGAAAGGAGGGCCCTGGCAAATTGGGTCCAATACTCTCATTATGAAGCAATGGAGTCCCTCCTTCTTGCTGGAGATGGATAAGTTAGCAGTCGTTCCGACATGCGTTTTGTTTTCAGATTTGGACCCTTATCTGTGGACGGAGACGGTGTTAAGCAAGATGGCAAGCAAAATTGGTAAGCCGATGTTTGCTGACACCATGACCACATTCAAGGAGCGATTGTCGTTTGCTCGGGTTATGGTTGAAGTGGATGTCTCCAAGGAGCTACCGGATGAAGGGGTAATTAACATTCCAAAACTTGGTAAATCATTGCAAAGGGTGACTTATGAATGGCTCTCTTACTATTGTCATGGCTGTGGTAAGATGGGACACCTTAAGTCCACCTGTAATGTGGAGAAAAGGAAGGGAAACCTGACTAAGAAGAAGGCAACTGAGGCTGCATTAAGTTGTAGTGAACTGGTCCCCAACCTGGTTTCTAAGGAGCTGGGGGGGACTGGGGAAGTCAGATAGCTTGAGTAAACGAGATGCTGATGTTGCTTTAAGTTTTAAGTGCAGGGGAGTCAGATGCTAGCTTGTTGACTGCTGCCAATGGATTGAGGGTGGTAGAGAAAGTAATTCCTGAACCCAACCAAGCTTTTCTAGGTGGCTCAGGGAGGGGAAAAGATGATGGATTTATGCCAGTGATCAAACGCTCTAGAGGCATAGGGAATAGCTTTTCTAAAGGATTATCTCAGGTGCCTCAGGGGTTTTATATGGGAAAGGATGAGAAGCTTGTACTCCTGCAATCAAACAGATATAATATCCTGCAAAAGGCATTGAACCAGGAGTGGAGATAATGACAGCTGAGAATGATGAACCAGTAGTACCAGTTCCTCCTGACATTATTACATGATTCTTGCAACTTGGAACATAAGGGGTGGGAATGAAGAGACTAAGCAGATTGAGGTCCTTAACTTTCTAAGAACTCATAGTATTGATGTGCTAGGCCTTCTGGAAACCAAAATAAAGGAAGGAAAAGCTAAGGCAATAATTAATGGTAAATTTAGGAAACTTTCAGTTGTTAATAACTATCAGTATCATTACAATGGGCGAATCTGGCTCATTTGGAACCCTTGTACAGTTAGAGTGACTACTATTTCAATAAGTGCTCAGCTTATTCACCGCCATATTTTGCATTTTGCTTCTTTTTTTTGATGAAATGTTAGTATATATCATTCACAAAAATAGAATACAAAGTAATAACCCCAAAACCGACCTAGATGGCCCGAATGAGGTTATTAATTTCGTTCATCACATTACACAGGACCTTATCTTTGCTAGCAATACTCTCTAGTCTAGCCTTAACTCCCATTTTAATCTCCTTAATACACACTTCAAATGTTGAAGGATATATTCTACTCTCGCTTTATTCCTCTTCATCCAGATCGTGTACCAAGTAGCTACCATAACAGTAGCCTGAATGTACCCAGCTGGGCCATCCACTGTCCTGTAGTCGGGTGGTTCAGGCAGTTTCATCTTCATCTAGTCTTCAATTCCCGCTCTCACTCTCCTGCTGAAATCACATTCTAGCATCAAGTGAATGGTCGTTTCAGTCATAGCACCACATAAGAGGCATAAGACATCAGTACAATAGCCTAGTCTGAACATTTTCACCCTAGTATTCAGCCCCCCATTAAGCATAATCCACGAAATAGCAGAATGCTTAGGTACGTTCCATCGATTCCATGTAAGCTTGCTCCACTGAACCTTCGGGCTGTCACCTCTGATCCACGTGTATCCTCTCGTGATAGTATAGTCTCCATTGTTCTGATTCCATATGTCATTCATGTAGCCTGCCTTAAGTCTCTCTTTTGCTTTACAAATTGTTCTCCAGGTCCAAGCAACATCATTTTGATGTGAATAATCTTGCCATTTTTTTCCCTTAAGATAATTATGATTGATCTATTTAACCCACAGCCTGTCACTTTTACTGTAGACCCAATGCACCAGTTTTCCGACTACTGCGATATTCCAGATTTCAGCCCGTTTCATGCCAAGTCCGCCCTCATTCTTGGGTCTGGTCACCGCTTCCCACGAGACAAGTGGAACCCGTTTATACTAAGGGCTACCCTCCCAAAGGAAATTCCTACAAATCGATTATAGAGAGTGTTAAGGACCGAGTGTTTGCTTCTGGAATTGAGGTCTTTATGACTACAGTTTATGGTGTAAATGATGGTGAAGGGAGGAAAGTTCTTTGGGAGGAGGTGGGTAGGCTGGCTGTGTCCGGTAGCTGGGTTATGCTTGGGGATTTTAATATTGTTAGGAATACGGCAGAGAAAATTGGAGGTGAAATGCCTGATTGTGAGGATATGGAGGATTTTAATGAATGCATTCTAACTAATGAATTGCAGGAACTTTCTGGCCAGGGTCATGAGTTTACTTGGTCGAATAAACAAGATTCTAAGACTAGGATTTGGACAAAATTGGATAGAGCCTTGGTGAATGGAGGATGGCTTAATAATTTTCCAACTTCATATGCATCCTATCTTCACCCTGGGGTTTCAGATCACTCCCCTATCCTTATTACTTTGGCTTCTGAGGAGAGGAGGAGGACCAGGTTCAGCTTTCTGAACTGTTGGGTTAAATGCATTCACTACCACGATATAGTGGGATCTGTTTGGAGGGAAGGTGGCAAAGGGACTGAGGGTTTTAAGCTCTTTACAAAGCTGAAGAGAACTAAAAGGGCTTTGCAGCAAATGCACAAGGAAAATTTCTCAAGCATCCAAAGACGAATTAAGGATGTTGAGGATGAACTTGGGGCATGTCAATTGATGCTCCAATCTCACCCTTTCTCTCAAGTTTATATTAATAAGGAAAAGGAAATTTTGCTTATGCATAAAACTCTTACTGAGGCTGAACTTAGCATCTTAAGGCAGAGGGCTAAGATGGATAATATTATTATGGGGGATGAATCTACTAAATTCTTCCATTCAAGATTAAAAGAAAGGAAGCAGTAGCAAGTCATAGGAGAGATTTTAAACTCTTCTGGGAAGATTAGGAAGGGAATAGCGGGGGTTGCTCAGGGTTTTGTGGAATACTATGATGGGTTGTTGGGAACTGATCATCCAGTCCAACCTATTGACCTTGATATTGTGAGATCTGGATCTCTGGTCTCTCAAGATAGCTGGGATAGCATGATTAGAATTCCTGATGATGTGGAGATTAAGGAATCATTATTTCTGATTGAATCTTATAGGAGCCCATGGCCTGATGGGTTCTTTTCGGAATTTTTCAAGGCTTCTTGAGAGACTGTCAGGCATGATTTTTGTATGGCATTAAGGGATTTTTTTCTTAAAAATAAGATGATTAAGCAAGCGAATTCTACCCTTATCACACTTATACCTAAGAAGGAGGTCTGTCTTTCTGTCACGGACTTCAGACCTATCTCTTGCTGTTCGGTCTTCTACAAGGTTGTAAGTAAAATACTTGTACGAAGAATGCAGCCGATGCTAAGTTAGATTATAGGACCTGAACAGGCAGCATTTGTGCAGGGGAGGAGCATACATGACAACATTGCTTTATCCCAATCTTTAATTAAAAATTATGGAAGAAAGTTCTTAACGCCAAGATGATTGATGAAGATTGATCTTAGAAAGGCGTTTGACTCTTTGCAATGGCAATTTATTGAGGAGGCACTCAGGAGTTTTAATTTTCCCCCTAAATTTGTTAATTGGATTATGGTCTGCATTACAGGCTCATGGTTCACTCTCAAGATTAATGGAGGAACATTTGGATTTTTTTAAAGGGAAAAGTGGACTTAGGAAAAGGGACCCCCTATCCCCTTACTTATTTGTTTTAAGTATGGAAGTCCTCTCAAGAAGACTGAGGCTTTTAAGCCTTAAACTGCAGGTGTCCTATCATCCTAAATGCTGCAAGCTCCGCCTCAATCATTTGGTGTTTGCAGATGATTTAATGATTTTTTGTAGGGGGGATAGTCCTTCGGTACTGGCTGCAACTGAAGCTATGGAGATGTTCTCTAAGGGATCGAGGTTACATGCTAATAAGGAGAAGACGAGCATATTTTTTGGAGGGATACACCCGGATGTGAAGAGCCTTATTCTGGCCCAAACTGGGTTTGCTATTGGTAATTTTCCTTGTCGATATCTGGGTCTGCCTTTGAACTCAGTTAATAATAAGAGAGGAGAATGTCAAGTCCTCATAAACAACATCATTAAGAAGATTGCTTGTTGGTCCTCAACCTTCCTGTCATATGCAGGCAGACTCCAACTGCTATCTTCAGTGATGTTTGGAATGACTAATTACTGGAGCAGGAATGCATTATTTCTTGCTAATGTCCTTAAGAGTCTTGAGTAGGCTGGACTTAGATTCTTTTGGACTGGGGGAATGGAAGGAGGAATTTGGTATTTCATAGTTGGGCTCGAATTTGTGTTCCTTGGAACGAAGGGGGCTTTAATATCAAACGCTTGGATTTTTGGAACAAGGCTGCTGTGGCACATTGGCTTTGAAAATTTTTCAAGGTGATACTGGGTTGTGGGTTCAGTGGCATAATAAATATATCATTAAAGATCAGAATATATGGTGTATGGAGAAAAATGAGAGGTATACTGCTACCTTCAATAACATTTTGAGCATCCGAGATGATATTCTGCAACACATGGTTTCTGAGAAGGAAGCTGCGGGACTAGTGCGAAGTTGGACTGTGAAGGGGAGGTTTGATATTGGATCAGCCTATGATTGGTTTAGAACCAAGCTCCCTCTAGTTCCTTGGATGGGTAGAATGAAGGACAGTATAATTGTTCCTAAGCATCGAATTATTTTGGCACTTGCAGGGCAGCGATACTTGCTTACGCAGGATCAGCTCAAGAGAAGAGGAATGCAACTAGCTAATCGATGTGGACTGTGTGGGCAAGCGGAGGAGACTTCCTCATATCTTTTCTTCCAATGTCGATTCTCTATCAAGGTGTGGCAACACTTGCTTTGCTGGATGCAGATTACGGGAAGAAGTTCAAGATTGGCAATTGAGCTAAGATGGTGCACGCATAGGAGCAAAAAGAGGCATTGGAAGCATGCTTGGTTTCGTGGTTGTTTAGCTGCAGCGGTTTACTGCATTTGGGGTGAGCGTAATGCGAGAATTTTTTATAGTAAAGCAAGCACAATAGAAAGTATTGTTGGTAAGATTAAATTTGATGTATTTAGTAGGCTAAGAAGTAGAGGTATCAATATCAAGCTTAGAAGGTTGAGTTAAGGTGGGTGAGGCCTTGTCTCTTAGTGTATATTGTTTTGTAACTTATTATTAATATAAGGCGTACTTTTCTTGCAAAAAAAAATTAATAATAATAATAATAATCGTCCCAAGAAACTGAAAGTTCCCTGAGACAAAAGATAAACTAAAACGACAAGTAAGATTAACCGTCTCCCCGGCAACGGCGCCAAAATTTGATAAGCCAGCCGTACACCTATCAAAGATAACCAAGGTAGGTCTAACTAAAAATATAGCTAGGGAAGTCAGGATCGTATCCACAAGGAGACAAATAAATTCTACACGCAATTAAAGTTTATCGAAGTAACCAAATCGGGGGGTTTTGTTTTTTTCGGGTTTAACTAATCTAAAAGTAGTGAAGGAAGAGAAATAAAAAAAGAATAACAAAATTAAATAAGATGAATAAGGATGAATAAATATAGAGAGAAGATTAGGATTGTCGGTTCACTATGAATTTCTTATGGTCACGGTCTAAGTCAAAGGTCTGTCGCAGATATTGGTCTAAGGGGTAGTGAAAAGGTCTTTCTGGTCCGCTATTCACCCTAGAATGCTTCTAATGGCTTCCGATCTTATTAGGGCAAACTAATGTGTTGTAGCAGGTCTAACTTTTACCAGGTTACCGATCGTTTGTGATGATCAATGCCTGTGAACGACGTGAATATCATCTTATATTTGTTCGTCCCGTACGTCGGGTCGAACGAAACTGCATCCCCAAATAACTGGTAGTTTCGCCGCGCCTCACCGTCAGCCCAGAAAACCTTGCTCACACTCCCATCTTCATCCAGGTCGTAGTCAAAATAAAAACCCTTCCTATTCTTAGCCATGTCTTTGAAACGATCGATGAATAGCTGACCGTCCCTCTCACGTAGGAAGCACTTTATATCTCTTCCCCAATTTTTGAAGTCAACCAAGCTCGCACCCACGTTTGCGAATCCCTCTACCTGCTCCTTGCACATGTTGTATGTCCGCGTTGCGCCGATCTTCGGCTGTAAATAAGAATCAAGCGTTGCGACAATTTAACATTAATACACCAGTTGTGTTACTCTTATACTTAAGTACTGTTACTCTATAGAATCACTGGTATTACTCTAGCAAAAGTAATCAGATTATGCACACATTGGTCTAATCCAGCTGGTCTAATCCAACTGTACTCTTATGCTTAAGTATTGTTACTCTATAGAATCACTGGTGTTACTCTAGCAAAAGTAATTAGATTATGCACACATTGGTCTAATCCAGCTGTTACTACCCCAAAAAAATGGTGTTACACCTACCCTACTCACATGTTATTCTATAAAAAAATTGTGTTACTCCATACCTGCGAATTATTCAAGATCATTTGCTTGTGGTACTTTGTCAGGTTCCTCGAAAGCTTTGGAATTCTCTGTCTTTTGGTGAGATTAGTTCGTGGTTGTGGCCGATGTGGAACCTATCAATCTTGAGAATGCCTCCTTTATTGAACAGCCTAATCCTTGGCTTGCACCCGCAACGACGGACTTTCGTCTTCTTTTTAAGCGCTTCCACAACAACTCCTTCCCCAGCTGCATCGTTAACAACTTTCACAGCTGCAGGTGTATTGTTAACAGCTTTAACAGATTTCGTAAAACCATGTCTGTTGCAGACTAGGAGCTTCGACTTTATCTCACCATCGTGTCATCGCTCTGTGGTATACTTTCTCACATCAAATCCGCAAGCCAGCGCGTAGATTTTGTAAAATTCCACTGCCTCATCAATTGTTCCGAATACTTGCTCCATGTACGGAGTGAAAACCTCACCCACATCTCCGCACCATTCCTGTGCATTTGGTTCTTTGCCAATGCTTCCTGCAAGAAATTAAAAAACGTCACGCCCATGGACATAAGTGTTACTTCAACTCATAAGTTGTGTTACTTTAACCCTTAAAGGATGTTACTCCAACGTCAACGCCAAAAACCCTTTTCAGTGTTACGTGTTTGTGTTACTCTAATTAGAATTAGGTATTACTGTAATTCATAACTTGTATTACTTCAATGTCATGACTGCTTCAACATAAAGCAAAACATTAATATCAGTGAAACAATAATATCAATGAACCAAATTTCACCTTTTCCAGTGTTGTCCTATGCGTTCACATCTTTGGCAAAACCACCTGCACAAAATCAAACAATGTTACACCCATGCAAATAATGTGTTACTACAATTCCTAAGTGGTGTTACTCTAACGCGTGGGCGATTTTATAGGGGGTGATGGGGGTGACCCCTCACCCCCATTATTTTAGGAAAAAATCAAGTTAAAAAAGAACATATATATACATATATATGAATAAAAAAATATATCAGAATAATTATTTGGGTGGAGTGGTAGAGTTGAACTCATAGAACCTCTTGTTCATGATGTCAAGGGTTCAAATCCCCAATTAAACCTTAAATACATTTTCCCTCCCAATTTTTTATACGAAGGATACCTAGTTTCTCCACTTATCTGAAATAACAGTTTCCAAACCGAACCACAACTTACTCATACCCGATCCTACCTGGACCCATTTTTAATAGTTATTTTGACACAAACATTACTTTATAAAAAAACTCGAGAATTAGAGATGTTTTTGTTTTGATTTTATTGAACATTTGAGATGTGTAATTATGTAGGAAATTAACTCGAGAATTAAAGATGTTTTTTATTTTATTAAACCTTTGAGATGTGTATTTGTGTAGGGAATTAGGAAAAATGGACAAATGAGAAATTAATAAATGTAAAAAAATGAAAATATGAATATTTGGGATGATGGACATACTGATATTCTAATAATGTATTAGTATGTTATACTATGTGATTATGTGAAATTGAGAAATTAATTTGATAATGTATTATTATGTATTGACACTTTTATTTTAGTCGAGGATACTTTGATTTTTGTTTTATAAAGTTTGCGGTTAGTTTTTTAGTTTTTTGTTACATTTAGTTACTTTTTGGAGTTAGTTTAGTCAGGACGAATTCGTGATCTGAATTGAATTAAACTAGACTGAATTGAAGTAGTGAACTGATCTGACTGAATTGAACTGAAGAACTGAACTGCACAATATGAATTAAACTGAACTCAATTTATTATTTGTTATTTTTTACGTTATAATTTTTTTATCACCCCCACCTCGAAATTCCTGGATTCGCCACTGCTCTAACGTGTACAATACGTTACTCTAACATCACCATCAAAACCCTTTTTCTGAACGTTCATTTATGTTACTGTAATTGCAATTAAGTGTTACTTTAACGCAGAAGGCATGTTACTTCAACGACGTTTCTGCGTTAATTGAAATCAAAACAATAGTATCAATGGATATCATGGAAAATCTGAATAAAAAGCATAAAGCCCTGTAATCTATAAAGATCGAGAGAGCAAATAACCATTGATACGAAACTGTGATATCAAAACGCAATGACATCAAAAAAAACGCAAATTGATACGAAACTGTGATACGAAATGACAATGAAAGCACTGTAAACATGAAAATCGACGTAAAAAAAATGCAATTTGACGCAATCAACCATTGATATTAAAACGCAAATTGAAAGCAATATGACAATTGAAATCCATGAATAAAAATTGAATCAAAACGTGAATGAAATACTGAAACTCACCATTGTTATACTCGATCAGTTGCTTATTAACCGTTGAAGACGATGACGCGGTCATTGAATCCATTGTAACAGAATTTCGAGTACAAAATCGATGAATGAACGTGAATGAAGAAAGTGTTTTTTTTAGGTTTGAATGAACGTGAAATGATGAATGAACGTGATTGGGAGTTATTGTTTCCTAAATTCATGGGAGCTATTTTAGAAACGTAAATCTCTCTTCTTCTTTTTTTTAATGCAATTGCTAGGATGCATCCTGTCCATCCATCCTCATCCCATCCAATGTATGGGATGAGGACTTAGGGAGTCATCTAGAGTAAAGGACTCATAAGAGTCTTACTCTATATAGAGTCAAGATCCGGTGAGAACCACAACTCGTTGAGAACCGTGAGAACCTCAATAAAAACTCAATTACTTTTGTTTTCGAAAATCTAGATGACTAATTTACCCTTAGCTTAATTTATTCAAATGCTTTATTAGGCATAACTAATCATATTTTATTAAAAATATTAAGAAAATTACTATTTATTCACGAAAAGTTGAGAGGTTACACTGAAATACAATTTAGGTACACTGAAAGTGTAATAAGGTACATCAAAAAAAATAGATACACTAAAACGAGTATTAGGTACACTAAAATTATATGTTTCTGTTTCCGTCACTAAACATTATTTTGTTTACCGAAAAATATGTTACCCAACCATTAAATTGTACGACGAATTCAAATATGTCATTAAATTTCGAAAATAATAATAATTTAATGGAGTTCTCAAGGTTCTCATCAAGTTGATGATTCTCACGTGATCTTAACAATATCAAGTATAAATAGATTACACGAAAATATTTAAAGATCTATACAAATATAGAAGGGAATGAAATAAAGTATTAATTGAGAATATTCCTTATGTGTTAACATTGCAATTAATTTAAGTAGTTAACTTTATATATATTTACCTATTTGTGAAAGATATTATTATATTATAATATATATATATATATATATGAACCGGCGGGCGCAGATCTATGAATAGGGGATGTTGTATGAGTACCTACGGGCCCTAAATTATCAACCGGCTCCCCAAGCACATTAAAAATTCGTCCAAGAGTCGCTCCACCAACTGGAACGCTTAGGGGAGCTCCTGTGTCAATAACTTCCATTCCTCGCGTTAGACCATCTGTAGCACTCATAGCTACAGCTCTAACTCGATTATTTCCTAGTAATTGTTGTACCTCGCAAGTCACATTAATTGGTTGACTAGCAGTATCGCGACCCTTAACTACTAGAGCGTTGTAAATATTTGGCATTTTGCCTGGAGGAAAAGCTACGTCCAGTACGGGACCAATAATTTGAGCGATACGCCCCAGGTTTTTTTTTTCGCGTGTGGAAACACCAGGAGCAGAAGTAGTATATATATATATATATATATATATATATATATATATATATATATATATATATATATATATATATATTATTTTCATTTTTGAAAATTTTAATATTTTTTAAATTTTCGAAAATTTTAATATATATTTTTTCGAAAATTTTAACTATTAATTATTTATTTTAATATATTTACGTCATGTGTAATAATAATAATAATAATAATAATAATAATAATAATAATAATAATATATTTATGTTATATATATTCAAATTTTTTTAACTGTATTTTGATTCTTCAATAAAATACGCCTATTTATAATAATAATAATGATGATGATGATGATGATGATGATGATGATAATAATAATAGTAATAATAATAATAATAATAGATTAAAATTTTAAAAAAGCACAAAAATCTAATCATATTAAATAATGGTATATTTTAAGTTAATTGAAAATATATTAACAATATTATATAAATATTTCAAGAAAATGAAAAATGTAAAATAAAAACAAAAATCAAACAGTTTCCAAAATCAGGTTAACTACACTGAGGTTAACAATTAACCAAAGATGCAAAATTACTAAACTAACTCTAAACTAATCATCTTAGGTTTGCCACGTGGCGCGATATGGTTGGTTGTGTATGAAAATTCCATATAAGTGTATCATCTTCCAAAAGAGACATTGAAAAATCTAGGAAATTTTAGGGATGATTGATTATCATACACAAGTATAAAAAAAGAATTCCGTAATGGCTTGTTTGGGAACTAGGAATTTGAATTGAATTCCGGATTGAAATGATTCAAGTGTTTGGGAAAATCGAGAATTTGGAATTGGATTTGAGATGAATTCCATACCAATTCCAACCTTGTTTAAATTTGATTTTCTCAAATGACCACCTCATGGTAGTCATTTCAATTCTCTCACTATTGATCTTTTTTTTTCGCGTAAATCTAGTTGGAATACTAGTATATTTTTTTTCTTTGTTTTTTTTCCATATTTGAAAATTTATATATTTTTCTAATGATAAAAAAAATTTAAAAAAAAAAAAAAATTGATTACCTTAACCCGACTCTACCCACCCAAATTCCAAATCCAAATCCAAGGGTACCCAAACACAATTTTGGATTTGGATTTGAATTTGAATTCTAGAAATTCAAATACAAGAATTGAATTCATAATATTTAAATCAATTCCGGGTAACCAAACACAACCTAAATAAAAAGATAGAGAGCAGTAAAGTATGATTAATAGATGGAAAATTGGGAAATAACTATTCAGTAATGCGGGTGGTCTTCCACCCCTCATCGTGAAATCCTAATAATATCATACTACTACGATTGATTTATGCCACCAACCCCACAAGATCTTGTTTCTTTGTGATATTGCGAATTTGCAATATACGACCTTCCGACCAATCATAACTAATTATCTTGGGAGGTCTATGTGGATCCGATTCATCGACTCCTCCATCCTCTCCCTCTCCCTCTCCCTCTTTTCTTTTCTTAGTTTATCTTCATATATACTCCCTCCCTTGCTTATTTTTAAAAGCATGCACCCCACTAAACTCGGGGTCATTAGAATCTAATGCTCACAAACACCTGAGACTCCATTTATACGTATTCTCTTTGTCTTTTTTTTTATTATTAAAACGTAGTTTGTAATTTAATTAAGAATAAACCGACACAAAAAGTATCTCTTGTTGAGACTTGTTATACAAAATTTTTGGTAAGAGTAATACTTACGTTCTTATCAAAAAAAACGTACATAAAAAGTATTAACTCAAAGGAAGTATGTAATTATGTAAAGCGGTTTTAGATCTCCTATTATTGTCAAGTGACTCAAGTACTCCGTATATGCTACTTTTGCCTAGTTACCCTATACAAGAAGTTTTTTTTTTTTTTTTTTTTTTTTTTTTTTTTGTAATGTAAGTATATTTTATCAAAAAATCACAAATTTACAAGAAGAGTACTAGTCAGCTAGAACAAAGTTTGTAACCATCTAACATCTTCAACCGGATCCGGATAATGAATCAAAGACGGTATACAAGAAGTTACTGAGTCCGAATCTAGTTAGGTCAATAAAAAGACATTTTTTGAAGTTTTACATTTCATGTCATTGGTTACCATCAATATATAAAATAAAGAAGAATGTAAAATATCTTATTATGAAACAATTTGATAAGAAACATGTTACCAAGTACACAAAAATTTATATGAGACGGTCTCACAATAAGTTTATTGTGAGACCTCTCATAAGATGGGTAGTTATTTTAATTGATTTTATTTTTATTTTTATTAATTTCAACAAGTAGACGAATGTCAAATATTATTCTTTTTTTTTAGCGAATAGATCATTTCAACAATTTGTTTCACATTATTCCCCGTCTTAATAGAAAGTTATCAAATTTTATTTTGAATTTATTATTAAATACACACTCCAATCCGTGTTTATCATTTATTTATATTTGGGTAAAAATATTTTTCACAAATAATATAAAAAATAAACAAATTATTGAGACGAAAAGAGTAATTATTAGAATATCTATTTTTAGTTTTGGAAAAAAAAAAAAATTGTCCATACTCCATGTGTAAATAGGTTATGATGAGTTTTGTGTAGTTAAAAATCACTTGCATTATTATTGGCGAGGTAGAAGATGTCTTGATCTAGTGGTTAAGATTAAAGACTTTGGTATAGTCGGTCTCAAAGTTCAAATCTCTCTGCCCTTATATTGTGATACGATTAAGTACGGATTTCGTTGGAAAAAAAACATTATACTTGGCGCAATTTTGTGAAAAAAGCACTAATAAATAGTCATTGATGAATACAAATTAAGGTGAATATCATCCAAATTTGGACGTAAATAAGATCAACAACTCTCTTTAGTCTTTACTGATGTGTCTAGCTAGTAGAGGAGACGATGTCCCACACTATGAGATTTATTAGTCTAAATGATGATCCAATGCACACAAGAAGTTACTCCTACAGTCAATCTGTAAATGGAGTATCCACCCTAATGTCAACCTCAACAACTCCATCCTGGCCTGGTCTACTATATATCACTCTCAATTTCACTTTCAATTTCAACTAGTTTATAATTATTTCTACTTTTTCACTCAACACCCAAGAGAATAGGAGAACGCATAAGCAAGTCCTTCAATTATATTGGAAGTGGAGATCAGATAGAGGCCAGTAGTAGTAGTTAAATATGGAGTAATAATTAGTTGATTCATTCATTCGAAATTCAATCATCATCATTAAACAAAATTAGTAAGAAACGAATGAAGGAAATGATGATGATGAGCACAACACAGTAATTGATCATGGAGCAATAAAGAAATGTGAATGATTAGGCAATTTCACCATCCTTTGCCACACACATACAGCATTACTAGTTTATTTGTTAATTAGGTTATCATACCAAGTAAAAGTATACTCCCTACATGATCCCACCTGTACGAAGAGTGTTTATTGCAGACGCGAAAACAGTGGGCGGACCTAATATTTTTCACGTAGGAAGGAGGCAGGGGCGGATGCATGCAGGATTTTGGTATAGGGTGAGCATCGAGTGTTTATTGCAGACGCGAAAACAGTGGGCGGACCTAATATTTTTCACGTAGGAAGGAGGCAGGGGCGGATGCATGCAGGATTTTGGTATAGGGTGAGCATCGTTTTTTTTTCGCCCGATAAATCATCTATCATATTAAAATTTCATTTTTCTTGTAACACTAAATAATAATAAATCTTCTGTGTATCACGAAAAATGCACACATGGGGATTGAACCTGGGACAATAAGCAAATAGAATGCATCGTTGCCAACTCTGCTACCCAAGGAACTTGCATAATTAAAGCATAAAGAATATATGTATTAAAACTTGAGGGGTGGGCACTTGCCTAGCTACCTAAGCCCACCCCCAAATCCGCCACTGGTAGGCGGACACAAAAAAAAATTCCGATATTTTTTTTATGTTTATAAATTACTCCATATTTTACGCTATTATTTTTTCTATACTTGAAAATTTTGAGAAATAGTTTAAATATACTCCCTCTCATTCACTAGAAAAGCACATTATTTCTTATTTGGCTCATTCACTGGAAAAGCACACTTTCCATAAATGAAAAGTTTCACCCAAGTAAAAGACATAAATACCCCTATTACTTACCCACAACTACCTCTCCTGCAACTACCCCACAACAAAAAAGGGAGGGATATTTTGGTAAAGTGATCAAACTTACCCACTTGCCTTAATATTTGTTCCAAAATGAAAGTGAGCTTTTCCAGTGAAGGGGAGGGAGTAATAGTTTCCAATGATATTTATCATGAGGTAGAAGGTGGTGAAATTGGTTACATTGACAATATTTCATACAAGTGACTTGGATTCGAATACCCTTATCTACATATTTGTCTTTTAACAAATAAAATATCATTAAGAAGGATCGAACCCCGCCCGTGACCGCCCGGGCCAGTGTAAACTGATGGTAAATATTACTCGTATAAAACATCTCACTATATAACAAGTTGTACTTCTATTTATTGGAATGCAACTGTCAATCAATACACTTTGAGATCCCGTCAAAACAATGTTTTTTTGAGCGTTGTTTTTCGTTGTCGGCATTTTAGTCACGTTGTCGGCACTTTTTAATGTAAAAGACGATCTTGCCCTTGCCTTAATTAGATTAGTTAACTAATGTTATGTAATTTTAGAAGTTAGATTAGTTATTGAAACTCGTTAATGAAGCGATTTTTTAATTTTTCAAACCGTTCCGTTATTATCTTGTCCTTATTATATATCCACTCAAACTCCACTCACCATATTTAATTTTATTTTCTCTCACTTAAAAAAAATGTCTTTTCTTTAGAGAAACCCGACTTTTCTAGAAATTAGGTTGTCGGCGGTTTTTAATGTGAAAAGACAACAACGTCATTCCCTAATTACATTCACTAACTTTGTTAATTAAATTAAAAAGTTTAATCATGTTAATGAAACTCGATAATACAACGTTTTTTTTTTTGAAAACCGTCATTTTATTATGTTACGGATTATGTTATATTATATATCCTCCCCACCCACAACAACACTAATATTATTAATAATATTAAAATTGTATTAATAGGCGATTTTAGGGAGTTTTAGAATCAAATATAGATAATATTTTAGTAAAGTTTATTAACATGTTCAGTTGGTTTAGTGGTAAAGAGGTTCATTTGTCTTCAAGAGGTTGTGGGTTTGAGCCTTGGTAATTACAGATTTTTGTAATTTGCATCTGGACGTGGGTTTTGGGCAGACGCGGATTTTTAGCGTCCAGGGGACCCCTCAGACAACGTGGGTTTTGGGCAGACGCGGATTTTTAGCGTCCAGGGGACCCCTCAGACGCGGATTTTGGGTGTCCAGGAGACCCCCCAGGCATGGATTTTGGGCGTCCAGGTCGATTTCCAGCGGCCCCAAACCCAGAAAACGCGCCCCTATTCGCACAAATCGATCTCAATCTCACCCAAACCGATACCAAAATCGAATATAGAAAAAGATATTCCCGAGTTACATTGAGACACATGTCTCAAAAACCGTTCAAAAGTTCAAAAAACCGTAATTTCAAATTAGTCGGGAATATAATAGTTACATTAATTAAGAAACTTAATTAATTTCATTAATCACAATTACAGAAGAGTAAAAGAGTTACGTTGAGACACGTTCCTCAAAAATCGTTCAAAAGTACAAAAACCGTAATTTTAATTTACTCGGAAATATTAATTAAATTAATTAACAAACTTAATTAATATCATTAATCACAATTAAGAAATGGTAAAAGAGTAAATTCACGTATAAAGCGCCGACGACGTGGCTGAAATGTCGACGACGAAATGTAGTAGTGGTTTTTTTGTTGCTAACACATGGATTGATGGATGTAGGCGAAAATGTTTTAACTTGATAATTAAGACGTAGATATCCTAAATAATAAGTCTCGGATTAGTATTTCTTCATCCATAATTGTGAATTTGTGATGCCCTTGCAGAGTTCTTTGCCTATTATTTGACACCAAAAGAAAAACATATTGGATAAATGTTGCTTCCATCAGACCTCATCCTCAAAATTTCGACAACATTAGGGTAGGGACGTAGGGTAATACATTACATTATTAATAATTAACATGGAGTTGTAGAATTGTCGTTCCTCTTAATGTGTACGAGCCTCTCATTAGGAAGTAAGTAGTTTATTTTTTTTCATCTCGATAATTTGTTTATGTTTTATTATTATTAATATACTAAAGAAGAAACCAATAAAAAAAATGCTGAGACATGTCACTTCCTCATTAAATATTTTCCGCCTAAATGTATACATTAATGAATTACTATAAATACGGTCATACGGAGTATATCCTAAAAGCAACCCAGGCCACCAAATAAAAGGGGTGCTATTAGAACTAATTTTTTGTTCTCGATAAATTTGTCAAAGAATTCTATTTTTTTTATTATTGTGTTGTTACAATCCTAAAAAATATGAGGCTTATTCAAGAAGAATGAGAGTACTAAATTAACCTATTAAAGTATGTACTTTAATGAGTAAAAAAATATGTATCGCGGAAAGCAATATTCTGTATAAAAAATGATATTCCTTATGACTGTATGTATTATGATACACAATAATGTGAACATTAAACTATGAACCCACTATCAAGTCAATAAATTTAAGATATATACTAGATGAAAAGCCCGTGCGATGCACGGGCCACTTTTTAGTGACGTTGATAAGGATATCAAGTTGAATGATTGCATAAATTTGTGAAACTGTACAACAATACAGAGTCAGTCGTGGTTAAGAGTATACCTAATAGTAAAGAAATATTATTCATATACCTAAATATGTTTCAAGAAATCAGAGATAATATATACGATAAAGATCAAATGAAATTATAGGCATTATATATGGTGCGTTGTAATTAGAATAAAAGACTAATTAAAGTTCCTCGCACATAAATATACGTAGATATAAATATTTACTGGGTAAAATGAGAACATATTACAGTCAACAACGATGAAACATGTGATAAAAAAACAAATTTATCATCATCTACGCACAAGTTATTATAATGAATGTTGAGCTTAAAGTAACGATGCATACATTTGCTTATTTATAATAATACAATTATAAATGCATTTGAAATGATAGTAAAGTTCAAAATTACGACTTCATATTTATAATTGTAGTCTTGTAGATACTCTGTTCACCACGTTAGAGCCTTAAGACCATGCGACGTGGTTGATAATCTTACTTTCTTAAATTTTTTGTTGATACTATGGACGAACAATTACTCTTATGTATAATATAGTATTCCATCACCTTCTTATAATTTTTCGATGTGGGTTAATTTTTCGGTTGATATCTAAGGACGAACGGTTACTCTTATTTATCATAATAAAATAAAGGAAAAAAAAAATATATCTACCTGTATTAGGATAATAATAATAATAATAATAATAATAATAATAATAATAATAATAATAATAATAATAATAATAATAATAATAATAATAATAATAATAATAATAATTTTATTTTTATTATTAATTATTTTAAAATTTTAATTTTAAAATTTTAGAATTTCTAAAGAATTGGAGTATAAGATTTTTGGTTTATAATCTTAAAAATTCTTTTTAAATTCATTTTATGACTCAAAAGATTTTTTTTATTTTTATTTAATAACGAATTATTACTCTTATTTATATAATAGAAATCTATTACCTCATTATAATTTTTCGATGTGAGATAATTTTATTTAACTTTATAGTCTAAAGAGATTTTTTAAGACTCAAAAGATTTTTGGTTAATATCTAAAAAATAATGATTATTACTCTTTTACTTATATAATAAAATTTGATGAGATGATTTTTTTTACTTACATTTATAATCTTATGAAGTCCAACTTTTGTTGTCTTAAGAGGTGATAATCGGCGATTTATATATTGATAATTTTTTAATCTTAAATGGGGTAGGATTGTTTTTTTTTCTATACATGAATTATTATAATTTTTCGATGAGAGTATTTTTTTACTTAAGTTTATAATCTTATGAGGTCCAACTTTTGTTTTCTTATGAGGTGATAATCGTCGGTTTATATAGTGATAATTTTTTAATCTTAAATGGAGTAGGATTGTTTTTTTCTATACAAATTCATATGTTTTTTTTATCTAAATTTCAAAAAAATCGAGTCTGAGTTGGAGTAGGATTTTTTTTCATATACAAATTTTTATATTCTTTATTAACATAAAAAATATATTAAAAATTTTTGACCAATCACATCGCTCGAAAAGTTCCTGCTTTATTAATATATATTGATTTATAATTTAAGAATATATATATATATATATATATATATAGAGGAAGGATCAAGTGAGTCCTTTTTTCTTTTTTGAGTCCGTGAGTCCTTTTCTTAGCCATTGATCTAAACAAGATGAATGGTTGATATTGCATATGCTAATTAAGGTAGCAACTACCAAATTTTGGAAAAAAAATAAAAAAATCTTCTTCCTCCCTAGATTAGTGCCAACTGCAACCTTCTCTCTCATCTCATTTATTTTTTTTGCATTCAAACGCCCGCTTAAGAAAACCCTTCATCTTCATCTTTTCTCTCATCTCGCTCAATTTTTTCGCTCAACTCAAGCACAGCCTTACACTTAAACGCTCAACTCAAACTCAATCGCTCAACTTCAACTTCAACTTTTGCGCTCAACTCAGGCATACCCGAGCACTCAATCCTTCAACTCGCACTCAATCCTTCAACTCAACTCAATCGCTCGCTCAACTCTAGGATTCTCGAGCACTCGCTCAACTGAACTCTGTCGCTCAACTCAATTCAATCGCTGTCCTCAACTCGAGCAAGGTTATTATTTTACTGAAGATCTAGGTTTTGTTTACATCTGTGTTATATTTCATTACCTCTTTCGCTAATTATTGATTCATTAATTTTGCTGCGTCTGTGCCATATAATTAATTTTTTTCACTGAAGACTGTTTTGCTATCTGGGTTTTCATCTGTTTCGTGTAATTGAATTCAACTACAGACGAACATATATCGAATGTTACTTTAATGCACATACGCTGTTACTGTAATAAACTTGATGTGTTACTGTAAGGGGTGCTTCGTTACTGTGTTTGATGTACGGTGTTATTTCAAAGACAACCATGTGTTACTGTAATGCATAAGAGGTGTTATTTAACTCTCATCTTCGTGATACTTCGAATCCTTGTAAACCCTCGATTGTGTACATTTGTTACTCTAATCTGCTTCTTATGTTACTCCACACTTCTATTGGCAGACAGGAACACTGTGCGATCGCAATTGTTGGAAAACGTAGCCAAGTATGAGAACACTAGACAAAAAATCATCGACGGTCCCAAGAGCAAGCCAACAAAGGGCCGAAAAAAATAGCGTGTTTACTGAATCATGTCATCTCTTTTGTAACTACGATTTAATGGTCTCTATTCTTTAGTTACCTGTCTAATTACATTGGTATTTTGACTATCACCAATACATTGAAGCTGTGAAACTCTGTTACAATGACCAGCTGCACCTGTTACTCTAATTCACTGTTGGTGTTACTATGGGGATTATTGAAATTAACACAATTTTCTTTGGTCTCACATTCTGTGTGTTACACCGAAGCACTGTGTGTGTTACTTTGATGAACAAATTATGTTACTTTAAGTGATTAATGCCGTTAGTACAATGACATTGCAATCACCAATATTGGTACTCTTTCAATGAATGAACAACACTGCTGTCCTCAGTTACTACAATGCATTTTTTTCTGTTACTGTAACAAATTAATAGTGTTACTTCAACGCACATGAGATGTTACTCTAACCAAAAACACATTTATTAAATAAAAATAGTGTTAATTGCAAAAATGTGTACAACATTAGTTTTTCGTGTAAACCAGGAAAAAAGAAAAAATTCTTGTAATGTCAAAGAACACGAGTATTATCAAAACACTTGTTCATCCTCGTCTTCCTCTGTGTCTTCTTCAGTACGGAGTGAAAACCTCACCCACATCTCTGCACCATTCCTGTGCATTCGGCTCTTTACCAATGTTTCCTGCCAAAAATTAAGAAATGTCAGGCCCATGGGCATAAGTGTTACTGTAACTCCTAAGTTGCGTTACTTTAACTCTAAAAAGATGTTACTCCAACGTCAGCGCCAAAAGCCCTTTTTTAGTGTTACATTTTTGTGTTACTCTAATTAAAATTAGGTATTACTGTAATTCATTACTTGTGTTACTTCAATGCCATGTATGCTTCAACATAAAGCAAAACAATAATATCGGTGAAACAATAATATCAATGAACCATAATATTAATCCATAATTAATCAAACGAATTAAATTCCACCTTTTCCAGTGTTGTCTTGTGCGTTCGCATCTCTGGCGCAACTACCTGCACAAAATCAAACAGCGTTACATCAATGCAAATAATGTGTTACTGTAATTCATAAGTGGTGTTACCCTAACGTGTACAATACGTTACTCTAGCATATCAAAAAACCCTTTTCCTGAACGTTCAGTTGTGTTACTGTGATTGCAATGAAGTGTTACTTTAACTCAGAAGACATGTTACTTCAACGACGAATCTGCGTTAATTGAAATCAAAAAAATAGAATCAATGGATATCAGGGAAAATATTAATAAAAAGCATAAAGACCTGTAATCTATAAAGATCGAGATATCAAAATACCATTGATACGAAACTGTGATATCAAAACGCAATGACATCAAAACAACGCAAATTGATACGAACTGTGATACGGAATGACAATTGAAGCACTATAAACATGAAGATCGACGTAAAAAAAAACGCAATTCGACGCGATAAAACAATGATATGAAAACGCAAATTGAAAGCGCCATCTGACTATTGAAATCCATGAAGAAAAAAACGAATAAAAACGTGAATGAAAAACTGAAACTCACCATTGTTATACTCGATTAGTTGCATATCAACCGTTGAAGACGATGATGCGGTCATTGAATCCATGGTAGCAGAATTTCGAGTACAAAATCGATGAATGAGCGTGAATGAATCTGAGTTTTTTTTTTTTAGGTGTGAATGAACGTGAATGAAAATTGTGATGATGAACGTGAATGATAGGAAGTTATTGTTTCCTAAATTCTTGTGAGTTATTTTAGGAACGTAAATCTTCCTCTTTTTTTTTTTTTTTTTTTTTTTTTTTTTTTTTTAATGCAACGCATCTTGTCCATCCATCCTCATCTCATCCAACGGATGAGATGAGGACTCATGGACTCATATATAGAGAAGGACTCATAAGAGTCTTACTCTATATATATATATATATATATATATATATATATATATATATATATATATATATATATATATATATATATATATATATATATATATATATAGTTCTCTCTCAAACGATTACTTAAAAACAAAAATAAACTTGTGTTATTTTAAGAATACTTTTCATTATTGCTAATGCATGACTTCTTATATAAGAGCAAGTATAGTAGTAAGAGTAAGTCCAATAGTTGTTTTAAAGGACCTGCTTGCAATTAATAAAAACATTCTGGTTACATGCAAACTATTGGAGAGGAAAATGGTGTTGTAGCTTGAAAGCATATCTTGCTTGTTCAAGCTACACATGCTTGAGAAATAAAAAGAAAAGAAAATAATTATTTTTGAATTAAATAACCTACAAAACTACAATCCCTTGTAGCTTACTATTGGAGGAGGTTGTAGTTGGAAAACAATGCAGCCCAAAAAAATGAGTTGGCAAAGCTAGCTATAATAACTATTGGACTTGCTCTAAGCTACAATACATGTAGAACTTGCCATGTCACAATTTTAGAGCTACAAGGCTTTGAAAGCTACACACCTCTCTAACGGTGAGCAACATGATTTTGTAGCTTGCATGGCTCCACAATACACTACCATCCAATAAAAATTACTCCGTAATTTTTTTTTCAAGCCACGTAGCTTTGTAGAGCAAGTGTTGCTTTCAAGCATACCCAAAATTTTCATCTTCAATGGTATGATTGTAGTTTGATATTTTACTTAATTGCAAGCAAGTCCCTATTTTTTACTACTGAACTTGCTCTAAGAAGTGCATTTATACGGGGTTAAAACTAGTAAATAGTATTGTAATTACATAATATCATAATTATACTAGTAAGTTAGTTTATAGACGGCCAGGCCACTAGAATAGATTCCCACAATAGAAAGACGCACGCAAATAGTCATGATTCCCTATACGGAATACTCCATATATTAGAAAGAGTAGTGTTAGCTTCCATCAACTCAGAGAAGAAAACAAAACAAAAGTATTCCAACTATTGCAACATTATTAGTTCAAAGTAATGGCTTCTAATAGTTAAAAATGTGGTGCAAATTGGGAGTTGTAGGCGCACAAAAGGTACCGAACAAGCAAAGCAACGTTGACCCAAGTCTACATGAAACGACGACGACAGTGCCCTATAACCTAGGGCTATAGATTACGAGTATAACCAACCAGACGCGTTACCTTATATGCTATTGAGGCCGAAACAATTTTAAGCAAAGTGCGATTTTAGAAGGATTATTATTATGATTGGGCTGATCTCCCTACAGATGTACATACCACTTGACACTGTTTAAAACATACAATAGACTACATATTCCCTATATTTTTTTCATGATGGGAAGTCGCTACTTTTGATGTGCTCTGGGTAAGGATACACGCATAGCCTGCAAACCACGCACGCCAGGTAAACCACTCATAGGACGACAGACTCAAAGTCTAGAAGATATAGTTTCAAGTCATACGATTCCCACAAGATCGATCTTGCAGAAACTTGAATTTGATAATACCCTTGGGATGATAACCACACGTTTTAACTAGGCAACATCCTTGCGAGTCATACTCCCTATTTGTTTTCGTGGTTCTTTTCATGTATCTAATGGACCATTAATGATAGAGTTAAGACTTAAGATTATATTGTTACGGAGTATTAATTAATTAGGATCATATAATCATATGTACTTAGCATAATAGTATGATTATGCTAAGTACATCTGTACATATCTTATCTATTACTCGAATTAATCAGTTTCTATGACTAAACATTTCTTATGATTTATGATTGGTGTTCTCCAGTTGGTTCCCTTGTTTAGCACTCAACAAGTACCGAGTATATTAATAGCCATGTGCGATTTTCTTAGTTAAGGTCTAAGGATGACAAGAGAGTTAACAAATGATGTTTGACATAATAGTACTGTACTGTACGTTATGGTATACGATTTCCAGGTTCAAAAATATATAGGTGTAAATGGGTAATTACATCGCTCACGCAAACAGTTAGATTACGATTACAATGCATGCATTTGAATTCCAAAGAAGGAAGGAAAAATAAGTGTCTGACTTATTTTTTTTACAGAAAATGATAAATATCATTCTTAGGGTTGTATCTAACAGATTAATACTCTTTTAATACAAAATATTAATACTTATATTAATTGTATCGTTGTAGGTATAATATATTCTTAAATGTCTAACTTTAAGTTAAATATAAAAAATATTTAATATTGAAATACAATCCTAAAACTGTATTTAACATTATCTTTTTTTTAATACTGAGTACTAGTTCAAAACCCAGAGACGCTAATTACTACTCCGTACCTTTTAATACGGCTGCTAATTCAAGGGGTGGTGAATGGTGAAGAAGTGAAACATCAGAAGCGACAAGAATGGTTTAAAAGCAAGCAAATAATATAATGAGTAAATAGAAAGGATTCCACATTCTCTCGTCAAAATCGCAATTTGACCTTACGATTCTACGATTTTATAATCGAAATATGTCTAATGGATCCTAGATATTACGATTCTATTGTGGTTGTAGAATTTTACAATCCTAGTAATTTGAAAATTTTTAAAGGTAGGATGAATGGATGATAATACGATCCTACGATCCAATTTCGTAGTAAAATGGCTAATATATATTTTTATATAATGACATCATAAAACTCAAATTCCTTGTAAGTCGTAGAAACGATCGAGTTCATAAAATGATACTCCCTCAGTCCACTAAGATTGTCCTGTATTCCTTTTTGAGTGATTCTTAAAGATTGTCCTATTTCACAACTTTCTTTTTTATTCTATCCTCTTTTACAAATTTATCTCTACCAAATTAAAGTACTTATCATTTTGTCATTCATTACCTCACACAAAATTATGACTCGTCATATAAAAAAGTCATCATTGCCTATATACTCGATCCTCACACTATTTTCTTAGTTACTGTGCAAAATAAATAAGACAAACATTTTGAGACAGAGGGAATATATTAAAATCATTAATTATGAATAAATATAGAGTAATAAATAAGTAAATTAATTTTCAATCATAGGTTTTCGCTAAACAAAAACTATATGTAGTGAGTTTGTAGAATCTTACGATTCTACGGTCCAATTCTACCGATTCGATTCTACCCTCCTGTTGATTTAAAGTAGAATTCCGATCCCGACAACAATGGGACTCATACTTATAGCTGTTTACAAGTGGAGTAACTACCGTCTACCCCGAATCTTCTATCGACTGGGTGCAGCATCATGTACAAACATAATACAACTATACAAGTACACTGTACATAAACTAAAGTATGCTCTATTACGTGAGCCGTACATCTAAACTCCAGAAAACATTGAGAAACCTTAACCTAATTAACTACTCTGACTCGGATCCCATTTCACCCTGACCTTCTCTGCCTTCAATTACGTTTACCTCCTCCGATCCCTTTCCATACTTCTACAGTTCTACTTACCTTCTCAATACTAACTCCATAAGTTTTACTCGGTGTATTCCACTTTTATTATCAATCGTTTATCTTTAAAAAGAAACACTCCTTCGACTTTTAAATAATTGTTTCATTTGGATAATATATACGAGAAATATTAAATTAAAAAGTGACATCATTTAAAATTGGAGAGAGTAATACTTACAATAAAGTACAAGACATTGTTACATATGTTTCCCCTATATTTTTTTGCATAAAAAAATTATACTCAAATTAACAAAAAGTAAGGCCGTCATATTCTTTACACCTGATCGAAAGGAGGTGAATTGAATTTAAATGAGAGTGACTTAATGTAGCTAAACTTAATTCAATGAGGTTAAGTTAAATTGAAATGAACTAAGTGAGTAAGGATGAATAAGGATGAATATTATTGCTTCGAGCTGAAAATAAGTTAGAAAGAACAAGGCCCAACACTCCGTCCTATTAATAAAAAGTATCGTAAAATCAATTATGAAAATAATTTAATGAAATTGATGTTAAATAATTTTATCATTAATATAAACTTTTTTTCCCTGGATTTTCTACGTGTTATCCCTGAACTTTTTACTTTTCTACCTGATATCTCTGTTAGAGGGAAGATGATACACTTACACAGCGTGTATAACATTTTTCATACACAACTAATAAGAGTTTGCCACGTGTCATATGTGAGTTAACCAAAGATGGTTAGTTTAAGGTTAGATTAGTAATTTTAGATCTTTAATTAATTTTAGAAAGTTTTTATTTTTGTTATTCATCTTAATTACTTTTCACTTATTTTTATAACTTTTATTTTAATTAGAGAAATTATTAGACTTCTTTATTTTATTATATGTTTACTTAATTAATTATCATTTAATATTATTTAGATTTTTAAAAAGAAATAGAAAATCATCCTGATTATTTTATTTAATTATTACTCCGTAGTTCATAACTATTTTTTTCGCAAAAAGGGTAACTTAAATATATTTATCCAAAAAGGAGAAAAGTAACGAACTTACATTTTTTTTCATTTCTATATTAAAATTAGATATTTTGTGAATTAAGAAATTAAGGGTAGCTTAATTATATTCATCCAATAAGAAAAGAACACCTAAAGAACTAGATTATTTTGTAGATTAAAATTAAATATTCTAATAATTTTTTTATTGTTTTTTATTTTTCTTTTCATTAATAAAATAAAGTAATCAAGATTATTTCCTATTTCGTTTTAAATGATAATAAAAACATGATTAAACTCTTTTATAGTACTCCGTATAAAATATGTAAACAAAATGATTCCACTATACTAGTATGGTTAAGGTTTAGGGAGATAATAGCCCTAATTTATTATTTTATTTTATTTTCGTTTAATTACTTCACATTTTAAATTTCCCCTTTTTATTTTATTTGGTCATTCATTTTTTTAAAATAATCATTTTTAATTATTTCCTTTTTTTTGAATAACACCTAAAAAAACATTTCTAAATATTTTAAAAGATGTTGATTTTTGTGTTAAAAATGATTACGTATATTTTTTTAGTAAATCATTTTTTTTTGTGTTTAAAAAAAGTAAGACCGAAAAAAATACAAATGATAAAAAAATATAACGGATAATTTTTTTTTTGATGATTTACTATTTCTCTTTAATAAAAAAAAATCTAAAAAATGATAAAAATAGAGTAATGACTAACTTTCTATAACACCTAAAGTCATTGATTTTATGTTTAATAAAAAATTATAAAACCGAAAAAAAATATTAATAGAGTAACTGAAAAAATAACCAGGATTATTCATCGCTTAAAGCAAAATAACAATAAAATAGAATCAAGATTTAGAAAATATAATAAGAAATAATATTTACTCAAAATAAATCAGTAGGACAAATATCGAAAATAATAACTTCCTAAAATTGACCTAACCATATTAAGGTAAGAAATTAACTAAACACGTGAAATTACTAAGCTAACCTTAAACTAATTAATTCACAAATGACATGTGGCGACTTCTAATTAGCTGTGTATGAATTTTTCATACACGCTGTGTAAGTGTAGCCTTTTCGCTGTTAGAGAGTTAAATGCTTCAAAAAAAGCACAATTAGTGGTATTAACTATCCCACATGAAACATTTAATGCTTCTAAAATGTGTTTATATATGACCCACTAAAATGCCCCACTAGATGTGTACAAGTGAGGACTACGTACATCACACACGCGTGCGCGAGCACCGAGCCGAGGCGAGCACGGGCCGGGCTTTGGGCTTTGGTAGAGCGCCTGCGGCGCACCGCTTGCGTTTCTAGTGTGCATTTGTTGCTGTACACTGAACTCTTGCTCTTGCATCACTATATATCCTGCTCTTCACTTCACTTCAGTCACACCACAAACATACACTCTCATATACTTCATATCTCTCTCTGTTCAGGTTACATTGTTGGCAAACGTTCTTGGCTGTATTCATCCATTCTTCACCTACACTGAAGTTACGGTTTGATTGTGGAATCCTGAGAGTTGAGTGCCATTGAGGCTGTGTGTAGCAGACGGGGCATAAATCAACTTTAGGACAATGACGTTCTTGTCGCGACACAATCTCTGTTTTTGGTTTCAGATAAGATCTTATCTTCTTCTCCCTCTACTTCTACTACTACCGTGCATGATAACAACCCCTACCATTTTTACGTGTATACATGGTACCCTTGTATTTCACTAAAAGTTTCTTTGGTACCCCTCAACTTTATTATTATCTTTATTGGTACCCATAAATATTTTTTCCCATCAAGTTTTGGCAACAAATTATTTTTTCATGTTCAAGATTAAAAGTTAAATGTCATTTAACATACCTAATGAACCGATAATTGAGCATAAACTAACAATTTTGTACGTGTTTGCGGTTATACTTCGAATTTAAACGAACTATATTTTTTACGTTATACTGCCAAATCAAATGATAACACTTAAATTAAGCTCAATTACTTGTTAATTATCTAAGTTAAATGATATTGAAGTCTTAATCCTAAGCTAAAAACATAATCTAACGACAAAACTTGATGGAAAAAAACTTTCGGGGGGCTAGTTAAATTAATAATAAACTTCAAGGGTATCATGTATAGACCTAGAAAATGTAGGGGTACGGGGTACCATGTAAAAAAGTAAAAAATTTAGGGGTATCGCGTAGAAAATCCCTTCTTTTTTTTTTGAGATTTTTATATTATGATAACAAAATAGAAAAACTATGAAATATGTGTATAATATTATAATATACGGAGTATAATGTGAATTTTATTAAAAAAATGCTCAAAAATAAATTAATTGTCGTTTCGGGTCGGAATGAAAACTAATTATCAAAATGGTGCTCTGGAAGGTTCGGATTGAGGCTCGTGTTAGGTGAAGCAAACCTGTCATTGAGAATGGCGGGTCTGTGAAGTAAAAAAATCACGAAAAAAAATTACTTTTGCCTATAACCCGCCATTGGGAATGACGGGTTTACTCCGCATAAAAACAAAGCACAATCCGAACCTATCAGGGAACCATTTTGTTAATTAAATTTGTTCCGACCAAAAAGGATAATAAATTTATTTTTGAGCATTATTTTGACAAAAATTTCTCGTAATAACTAATCATTACTTTTTAGGTAATTTTTGAGACATCATTTTAACCTTAACCGTATTATTTTTAGACTTTTTGTTATTAAAATATGAAGTTTCTAAAACAATTATACTTGATGAAATATTTTCAGGAAATTCTCACTGGTACCATCCTAGTTTTGGCTTTTGTCAATGGAAAACAATTACTTATAAAATTCTCAATTATACCACTATAGTTTAACTTATTCCTAAAAATCTATTTTTTGGGTTAAATAACGTCTATCTCATTAAACCAAAAAACTCTTCCTTTCATTACAAAAAAAATTAGCGGGAAAAAATAACATTCGAGGGTGGCGGTACACAAAAAATCAACGTCAGTCAAACATCTGATCTGTTATTCGCGCAAAAAATACGTGTACTTGTTGTTTGGGCGTGAAATGGAACGAGTTACATCGTGAAGCTACCCATGACACATGGTATAAAAATCGGGAGGAGATAAAACGCTGCGGTAACGGACTTCCAAAACGGCTGAATATGAAGTGTTATTATACACAGTTTTATAAGATTCTTGGGTCTGAAAAAAAAATGGCCAAAATTTTTTTAGGAAGTTATTTTATAGTAGTGTAATTGGTTAATTAGATTTTTAGGAATAAGTTACATTATAGTGGTACAACTGAGAATTTTATAAATAATTGTTTAGTATTGGCAAAAATCAAAACTAAGATAGTACCAATGGAAATTTTCCAATATTTTTGGTATCGAAGGATATATAGTTTCAATAATATTCAAAGTTACATACTCCCTCCCATCTACTATGATTTTCCCACTCATTATTTTAATCTCACCCATTTTGATTAAAAGTGGAATCGGAAAATCATTATGGGGAGGAGGGAGTACCATTTAATATATTAACGATGACAAATTTCAAGTTTAATTTCTAAAAGTCATAACGTGAATTGGTAGATTAGATTGAATTGGGGAGTCATACTTCATACGGAGTATATATTGTTTGCACATAATTGAATTCTATTTTTAACTGACGACTCTATGAATCATAATTTATTGTAGATCATTCTTTAAGAAAAAAGAGTTTATTGTAGATTATGGCACTAGTAGTTCGCTCTACCTGTTGTAGTATATACCTTTACAAGAATTATTTTTTTTAAAAAAAAGAACAAAATTATACGTGTACCAAATTATTGATTGTAAGGTTATTACTTGTTACTTAATTAGTCCTACATTATTAGTCCCTCTGTCTCGTTTATTTATTTACGAAATACTTTTTATATTCAGTGTGAGAAATATTACATTTTATTGTCCGCTTCACGCTTTTAGCAACTTTGACTACTTGGGTATGTGGCAGATTATACACGAAGTACATCGTAATATCGTATCTAAGTAGAGTATTGTTCAAGGTTCCCCCCCCCCCCCCCAAAAAAAAGAGTAATTGTTCAAGGGAACAACAGATAGCTACAAGCTTTGAATCACGTTACTTCCCCCATGGTAAATTTATTGGACTCATAACTAATAAGTGAAGTAAAGATGATCTTAATACTTTCTCTGCTGAATACGCAATACATACAAATAGCAAGACTCTTTCTGTAAAGGGATACGTACACAAAATAAAAGTACTTCTAACAAATAACCCCTTCTTTGTATAGGATGTCTCGGGCATAAGACTCTTGCGAGAGAAAAAGACCGGTGGATCGACGTGTGACGTTGATGCCAAGGAAGTGGTGGAGAGAACCAAGGTCGGACATAGCAAATTCCTGCGAGAGAGTAGTGATAATACGTCGTAGCAAGCTAGTGCTAGATGCGGTTAGCACGATGTCATCAACATAAAGTAATAAATAAGCCATGTCATGCCCGTGATGGAGAATAAACAGCGATTGGTCACAGACACTACTCTTTAAGCCTCGGGAGAGAATAAAATTTGCAAAGCGTTGGTACCACGCCCTGGGGGCCTGTTTGAGGCCATAGAGGAACTTACGAAGACGACAAACGTGACCAGGAACCGAGGGATCAACAAATCCCGGGGGCTGGTGCATAAACACGGTTTCGACAAGGTTGCCATGAAAGAAAACATTCTTAACGTCCAACTGATGTATGGGCCAAGCTCAAGTAACAACGAGACTGAGGACGGTGCGAATGGTGGTTGGTTTGACAACCGGACTAAGAGTTTCATCACAGTCAATGCCGACTTGTTGACTCTTACCATTAACCACAAGGCGAGCCTTGTACCGAGCAAGGGAGCCGTCTGAATTAAATTTGTGACGATACAACCACATACACCGAATGACAGGGGAATTCGTGGGCCGAGGGACCAAGTCCCACGTTCAATTTTTAATTAAAGCACGATATTCGTCATTCATGGCAGTATTCCAGTTTGTGTCACGGAGGGCAAGGTGAGGTGATTTCGGGAGGGGGGAGAGAGGTGGGGTGGCGGAAGCGGTTAAAACACGGGGTTTAAATATGCCGTGCATAGCCCGAATGGTCATGCGATGGGAGCGGGTGGGAGGTGGAGGTGGTGGTGGTGGTGGAGAAGAGGTGGTTGTGGCTGGGGTTTCAGGGGAAGAGGGGGTGGGGTGGTCGATGGTGTTTGGGGTGGGAGAGGGGAAGGTTGAGGTGGGGGGATAGTGGAGGTTGGGCCGGGGGCTTGGGCGTGGGTTCCGGGGTAAGAAGCGTGGTGATGATGGTAGGAGGTAGGGAGGAGGACGAGTCTAGGAAGGAATAAGTGGATGCGGGTTGTGGGTCAGACCGAGCAAACGGGAAAATTGATTCATCGAACGTGACATGACGGGAGTGAATGATTTTGCCGGTGGTGGGGTCGAGACATTTGTATCCACAAAATTCATTAGGATACCCGAGGAAGACACACCGAGTGGATCGAGGTGCAAGTTTGTGGGGACGGGTGGAAGAGAGATTAGAGTAGCAAGCACAACCAAAAACACGGAGGTGTTGATAGGAAGGATGTTTGAGAAAAAGGACTGAGGTGGGGGATTGAGAGTTGAGGACTCGGGAGGGAAGGATATTATGTAGGTGAGTGGCGGTGTGGAGAGCATCAACCCAAAAATAACCGGGACAGATGCGTGAAAAAGCAAGGTGAGGACGATTTCATTTAAACGGCGGATCATGCGCTCGGCCTTACCATTTTGAGATGAGGTTTGGGGGAACGAGAAGCGGAAAATGAGACCATGTTCATCTCCAAATTGGCGAAATGAATTATTGTCGAATTCACGACCAAGGTCACCTCGAAAAGCTTAATTTCGCGATTAAATTGGGTTTTGACGTAAGCACGAAAATTTAAGAACTTGGTATAGGTTTCAGATCTATGTCTGAGAGGATAAACCAAAACAAATTGCAAAAAATTGTCAATGAGCACAAGATAATATTTATAACCGGATTTACTAAGCACGGGAGACGTCCAGAGGTCACTATGGATAATGTCAAAAGGGGCCACCGTTTGAGAAAACGACTCGGAAAAAGGTAGGCGTTTATGTTTGCTTATTTGACATGAATGACAAAGGTGCGAGCGACGCTCGGTTTTATTACAATCAAGGGAAAATTTATTACGCAGAATGTCCAAAATGTTTGGCCCGGGATGACCTAGTCGGGAATGCCAAATGTCAGAGGACATGGTGACAAGGTGCTGATTAGAGGAGGACATAGTGGTTGGGGGGGAAGACACAGGGTACAACTCGCCGTCACTATTACTTCTCAGAATCAAATTCCCATTTGCTAAGTCTTTCACGGAAAATCCATATGGGTCAAACTCGACGGATACATTATTTTCCTTCGTAAATTGTCGTACGGAGATTAGATTTTTAATAATTTGGGGAGTATATAAAACATTATTTAGGCGAAGGGTTCGAGTTTTAGTGGGTAGGTTAGAGGTGTCGGACCCGAGAACCGGAATACTAGAACCATTCCCGACGTAAATTGAACGAATCGAGCTAGAATTAAAAGGGGAACAAAGGTTATCTGGGTCGGCACTCAAATAAGAGGATGCGCCCGTATCCATAAACCATGGACCGTTGGAAATATGTGGTTGAATGAGGTGGGCCTGAAAATCTTGACCCAAATAAGGGGGTGGAGCATGCGCACCATGGGTTACAAATGTGTAACCTAATCTGTGACTTGGTATGGAGGGAGGTAGAGTCCACCTGAGTTGGGTGAAACGGCAGTTGGCCGGTACAGCAGCGGCGGGCCCGGCGGTCAGACAGGCGGTAGGTGCAGAGGGGCGGCAAGATTGCCGGCAGTAGTGACTGCGGCGGTTGTAGGAGGCAGGAGCCTAGGCGTTGAGCCATGGGGCGGCAGCCGGCCAGGCGACGGGCGGGGCTGGGGAGGGCTGTCAAACTGACGAAACTCACCAGATTTGCGCTGGCATCGTGGTGGGGTGGCAGAGGCAACGACGGCGTCGGCGTCGGCGGCGACCGACGATACTAGGGTCAACGCGCGGCTTCGGTGGACTTGGTCACTCGGTTCACGGTTTGGGCTCGACGGGGTTCCGTCGGACTTAGCCATGGGCGTGGGTCGACGGCCCAGAGACAACACTGCCTTGGGCAGGTACGCGTGATCGAAAAACATGAAATTTGATCGTGAGGATAAAGTTTTAGCCTGATACCATGATAATCGTAATAATTCGATGATCATATTAATAAAATAACCTCGGTATATATAGCCGAGTAGATTACAAGGAACGATGAACCTATGTTAGCAACTAATTACAAAGAGAACGAAGAGTTTAAGCTAACTAATGACGGTAATACAAAGAGACAATATACTAATTACATTATTTACTAGGAGGATTTCAAGAAACTGATAATAAAGAGATTAAATATCAATTTTAAAATTTACTCCCTTTTGAAATTTTTGTTAAAACTAACTCCCAAAATCTATCAAAAGTTCAAAAATTGCTCCCAAATTTATTTTTAGGACGAAAATACCCTTAGCTAGAGTGTGAGGTGAAGTAATGTGGCATAAAAAAGTTAGAGGCATTTTCGTCCAAATATTATATTTTGAAGCAATGTTTGAACTTTTGATAGATTTTGGGAGTTATTTTTAACAAAAATTTCAAAAGGGAGTAAATTTTTAAAATTGGTATCTTTAAAGGGAGTAATTTTTAATTTACTCTATAATTAAAGAAGGTTTTTTCTATTTATTTTACAATCAATATTAACTATATTAAATATAATTAAAGGGTTTTTTTTTTATTTTACAATCAATATTAACTATATTATTATTTTATTTCCGGGTTTTGAGTAAATATGAGGTTAGAAGTTGACTTTTTAATTCTAACCTAAAACGAATTTTGAGTGAAACTAGAATTCTTTTTATAAACAACACAAGTCTACTAATTATTAATTACATTACCACAATTACTATACGCAACACGGGTAATATGTCATATTATAATATTATATATACGGAGTATAACAATAACAATAATGCATGTGCTTAAAATTGATTGATTATTATGTAACACGTGCAGATGATTATCATTATATTGAGTGTATTGATTATTATCAGTAATAGTATAAAATAATAAATTTTGATTGAAAGTAGAATTCATACTTGTAACCTTATAAGACGGATTTTTTTAATGTATATAATTTTTTAACATAACTTTAAACATATCGGGTGAAAATACTAAATACGGTCAGTTTAATTATGGGTCGTGTTATATGGGTCCGAAACGGGTTATGTCAGAATACGGATAGTTTCGAATGTCGACTCTTTTTTATTTATTTTAATAGTACTTCGTATTATTTTTATACTCCTTAATTATGATGTTTATATTTCAATTATTTAAACTAATTTATAGTTGAATACATTTTTAAAATTATTTTATAATTAAAAGATAAAAAATTAAATTGAATACTAGTTTATAGTTTTAATTAAAATATCGAGTCGTAGATCAAGATTTAAGGTCTTGAGTCTTGACCTACGAAAAAACGAGCTGGACATGTCCGGTCAGGTTTTGTCTTATAGTAATGTTACTATTTAACACGAGAACACAGCTTTTGTCTCCTATGTGCAACTTACAGGAGAGTAAGTTACTAAAAATGTCACATGATTTAAATTAAGATTAGACACAAAATTATATTTAAATAAGACCATAATATATACGGAGTAATAATTAATTTCTCCCTCCATTTTTTTATTAACCTCGTTTGGGTTTGGTACAAATTTTAAGAAAAAGTGAAAAAGTAAGAGGAAATTGGTGATATGATGCATGTGATGAGAAAAAAAAACTAATTAATAAATTTTCATATGAAAAAATGGGGCTAACTCAAAAACAAATTCTAAAAGGAAATGAGGCTAAATAAAAAAAACTGAAAGGAGTATATATCGAACTGTTAATAGATTAAAATTAAACTTTTAACAAAATCTAGACATAGAAATAGATTGGCTGGAATTGTGCTTTTACACTAAAGTTTTGTAGTCTCTTCCTTTCAACAGGTTGAACGGGTCGAGCCATGTCATGTCCCTAAATTAACAGGTAATTTACGATTTGGGTCAAAAAATTGGGTTCCTGACCCAAAAAACAACAGGTTGGGTTGGACGGGTGTGCGGGTCAAGTCGAATTTAAAGAGATTCGCAGATGAGTTGTCATAGTCTCACGGACATATTAATATTGCTCACAGGAGCAAGATGGTATTTTGATGAGTGTCATTTGTTTCACTCAGGTAATTAATGTAGACACTAGAACTGTCGAGTGAGTCGGGTCAAATAATGGTCCCGTATCGGTTTATGGTCAAAATACGGGACACAAATAATTTCGAATGCCTAGTTTTTTTTACTGCTTTTTAAGTAAAAAAATAATATTTTCGATATTAAATTTTTATTTATTTTAATACTATTAGTATTATTTTCTTTAAATTATAATTTTTATATTTAAAAAAATAATCAATTTTTTTTTTAACTTGTCTCACATCTTGATTTCTCTCGAGGTCGTCCCCTTAAGATAAAGATTGATAAGCGGTGTGAAATCTTCGAAATGACAATGGTTTGAAATAATCATAATCACTTTGTCGCATAACTAATACTCCATCTGTCTCACTAAAAGGGTCAACCTACCTTCTTAGTGCGAATCAAGGAGGATATAAATGTGTGGTGAAAAAAAAAAGATGAAAAATAAGTGAGGTCAGAACCAATGTTAACCACAAAAATCAGACAAAATAAAAATAAAGCAAAAAGTGACTTTTAGAGAGATAACCCAAAACGAGAAGAGTGACTCTTCTACAAAGATAGGGGGAATACTACTCTGTATATTAAAATTTGAGTTTTATCAAAAATCCAGACATAGAAATAAATGGCTAGAATTTGGCTTTTAGACTAATGTTTTTGGAGTGCTATTTCAGGTCGTCAGCATTTCAGCCAGGTCGTTGCGGACAACACCATTTCCTAATTACATTCACTAACTTTGTTAATGAAATTAAAAAGTTTAATCATGTTAATGAAACTCGATAATTAAACGTTTTTTTTGAAAACCGTCATTTTATTATGTTACAGATTATGTCATATTATATATCCTCCCCCACCCACCACAACACTAAAATTATTAATAATATTAAAAATTCATATATAACCGTCATTGTTAGGGGGACACAATTGTACTAATAGACTATTTTAGAGGGTCTTAGAATCAGATATAGATAATATTACTGAAGATTATCAACAATGTTCAATTGGTTTAGTGGTAAAGAGTAATTTCTATAATTTTTTTACGCCTATTAGGCCTCCTGGGCGCCAGTTTCTGAGGCCCAATCTAATAGGCGTCAGTTTTGGACGTCTGGTATGTTTTTCGTATTCTTTTTTAATAATTTTTCGTATGGAAATCAACGATAGGGACGTATAAAATCGAATACGTCAAACCTTAACAACTAAAATCGAATACTTCATTGATTACATAACCACATGCTAGCTATGGGGAGACTAAACTATCAACCTGATCACAATTATAATGAAACTAATCGACCTAAATAAAATCACTTACAAAATATAAAGATTCCCGAGCTTTATTGAGACACGTGTCTCAAAAACCGTTGAAAGTTATCAAAACCGTAATCTTAAAGTAGCCGAAAAATAATAATTAGATTAATCAAGTAAAATAATTAATTTCATTAATCCTAATTAAAGAAGGACAAAAGGGTAAAATCACGTATAAATTACCGACGACCTGGCTGAAATGCCGACGACCTAATGTAGAAGGGAATTTTTGTGGTCTCTTCTTTCCAACGAGTTGAACAAGTCGGGCTAGATCATGATCCAAAATTGGGTCATTTAGGATTGGGGTTAAACGGGGTGCGAGTAAAAAAACGGGCTCATGCCTCTAAAAACGTGTCAGGTGAGTCAGGTCAAATTTAGAGCGAGATGATGACATACATACAAATATATTAAATGCGAAAGTTAAATGCTTAGAGAAGAAAAGACACATATAGACTCAATGTTCCATATGAGTTGCCACAGACATTAAAAATGCTGAAAGTGACCTGGTATTATGATAAATATCGTTTGCTTTAGCCATGTATCTAATGCACACACTAGACCCATCACTGGTCAGGGTATACGGGTCATACTCAGAAGTAATTTCGAATGCCTAATTTGTTATGGCTTTAAAGCAAGTAAAAAAAATAGTATGTATTAAATTAGAGTCGGATTTATGGGTCGAGTCGAACTTGACAGGTCTAACCGTCTAAGTGTAGCATCATAACCCGCGTCAGCTACTTTTCGTATAAAATACATGCAAACGTGGAGTGCTAATCCTCTAAAATGATAATTACTTGAAATAATCGTAATCATTCCATCGCAATTAATAAATTATAAAAGGAAGTATTAAGATTGATTTAGTAACATTATTGTTGCACTCGTGCATCGCACGGGCATCAAAACTAGTTAATAATTATTATAGTCTATTCATATACCGTCATTAGAAGTTATCACTAAGGAGTAAGGCTATTCATTTACTTAGGTTGTTTTATTTTGAAATCGTGTGTGTGTGTGTGTGTGTGTGTGTGTGTGTGTGTGTGTGTGTGTGTGTGTGTGTGTGTGTGTGTGTGTGTGTGTGTGTGTGTCTGTGTGGGGGGGGGGGGGGTGGGGGGGGGGGGGTTTCTAACATGTGTCCTAGGGACACGTTATTAAGGAGCCAAGTAAAGAAAGATTGATATGGATAATTATGTAAGTGTGGTTAATGTGAGTTAGGATACGTTAGGCACTTAGGCTATTCGATATATAAATAGTACGGAGTATAAAATGGGTTGGAAAGTTGGGGATACGTGGCACGGTGAATTCTCACGCTCCAACGCGTTGGAGTGTGAGAATTCAACGTGCCCAACAACTTGCCTAGTAGAGTATGTCCAAGAACTGAGAGACACCTAGCGCTTTGGTGAGGATATCAGCTAACTGAAACCTATTAGGTATTTACAACAGGGCAATTAAGCTTTCTGGAATGCATCTCTAACAAGATGATAATCTACTTCAATATGTTTGGTGCACTCATGAAATACTAGGTTTTAAGCAATATAGAGGACCAACTTGTTGTCATAAAAGACCGGGGCAACAGAATTATGGTCGATGCCCAAACTCAGAAGTAAGCTCTTCAACCACTTTAATTCACATGTAAGGACGATGATAGCCTGATATTCTGCTTCTGTGGAAGACCGAGAAACAGTGTATTATTGTTTCATGGTTTTCTATGATACAGGAGAGTTACCCAACCAACCAACCAGTGAGGGATCGCAGAGTACTGGGACAAGCTGCATAATCGGGATCACACCAGCCAATTGTTAACGATAAATCACTGTCTGAGCGAAGATGCGGAGATGAACACCTTGTCCATGGGTATCTTTGATCGAGATAGCTAACAATATGTAACGCGACACATGTAAAACTTGCGACAACACTTGAACATAGTACGAGAGATCGGGCCACGTCACGGCCAAATAGAGGAGGCGACCAAAAAGTCGTTTAAATAGTTCCGGGTCGGCAAGAACATCGCTTCGGACCGACCAAAAAATAAACTATACTAGCCAAAAATTTGTTTCGTTAGGATGCAAGTTCATGTTCCTCGATAATATAAGGATGGAAGAACATATAAGCATCCACCAACTTTAATAATACAAAACCTTTTGGGAAGAAGTCCAAGAGTAAATCCGCGAGGGCTTGACCCAAAACGGACAATTTTATACTATTATGAGTAGTTACACAAGTGTAAATGTGTATTATAGACCCATTACAAGATACATCACACACATTTTGTAGAATAGTCATATGTGTATAACACAATTATTGGTTGTATAGTTAATTAAGTTGTTATGTATATACTCATATAGGCTGTAACAAACCTTATCACATTAATAACAACCTACATCTTATATTTACTCTTTTCTCTCTCTACTACGTAACAACTTTCTTTGTTCATCAATGACGGTATGCTTGAGTTCTCATGGTATCAGAGCGAGAATCGATCATCCTTGATTTTCGCCATTGTTGCTAGGCTTGTATGAATCTACATCTCTACTTACTTAGGTATCATTCTTTTTCGCCAGTTTTATGAGAATTTGTTGATTACGCTCATCAATTTCTCGAGGTTTTTCGTCCTTTTTTTCTCCAATCTTCGAATTGCTTCTGCATTATTGTTCCTTGTCTTCTTCTAATCATTTTCCCTATCGTTTTGATTGATTTCTTGCATTTTCACTTTCATCTCTGAAAATGACTGGTGCGAATTCTTACGCTCTGTTTGATGATCCTCTATACCTTTCGTCTTCGGATCAACCTAACCTTCAATTAACTAGAATTGAATTTGATGGACTCAATTTCGTCTCATGGAAACGAGATGCTTAAATTATCTTACGATTATTTCTAAGAATAAGGACAGATTCGTTGATGGAACATGCAAAAAACATGGTGAGAAGGATACTAAGCTCCATCAATGGATCCGATGTGACATCTTATTGATGAAGTGGATTCTGAATTCCTTGACAAAGGAGATTCGTGACACAGTTTAGTATGCATGTTCATCTAAAGACCTTTGGTTTAAATTGAATGAACGCTATGGCCAAACCAGCAGTTTGGAGATCTATCAATTGAAGAAGGATCTTAGCGCAATTACACAAGATAGCACTGTGGACACTCGCCCACACTGCTCGCCCCGCGCGGGACCTGGTCGCGGCAGCCACTCACGCGGCCCTGTTGATGGGTAGGGATTCGTCACGTCCCAGCCATCAATAATATAACCAGCTAATCCTAGTGGGTAGCTAGGGTAAGTCGGGTCGAATCCACGGGGACGGTAAGAGGCGTCTAGACTAGGTCGGCCCAAATACGAGACTAAGTCAACGAGCTAAACTAAGGAATGATAGAAGGGGAGAAACTAGACTAAGACTAAGAGGAACAACTAAGGAGAACGGGCTAGGGTTAGGTCGGGGTCAAAGGGGTAACAGAATGGTCAAGGGAGGATTAGAGTGAAGGAGGTAGTAGGGTGATCTAGGTTGGTCCGGGCTCTCGCAACTTAGACTCACCTAGAGGTTCCACCTAAAACCCATCTCGTCGATACACAACACAAACTGGGTTCTAGCGCGCTATGGTCCTAGGTCGAATCCGGGCTCTCGCAACTTAGACCGGCCTAGGGGTCGTCCTCACCGGGCTCTCACAACTTAATGAGGAGACCGAACCCACGACAAACTAACACCCACGAAAGAAAGGCAAGAAAACAAGCATTCGTACATACTTAGTCATTCAAGCAATTCCACAAACATGTGATATGCATCAAACAAGAGGAAACCCAAATCTTCCACCAACATCTCTAACCAACCCTTAATCACCCAATTAACACCCTAATCACCTTACTAACCCTAGCAAGAACACTACTCTAACATAATCAAACTAAAACTAACAAGCATGAGAGGAATCAACATAAGAAAACAAACTAACATAAACAAACTAGTAATAACAACTAAAGATTCAAACTTGAACAACTAAACAAGATTAAGAGTAGAAAGGAAGAAGATTGTACCATACTAGAGAAGAGGAAAGAACAAAACTTGCATTAATGAAGAAAACCCAAAACAAACATCCAAGGTTGTCAAGCTTGGAGAAGATCTTGAAGAATTCCCTTAATACAAGTACTAATCTAAGATTAACTACTAATTATCGACTAATCTACACTAATCTAATCTAATCTAACCTAAAGTAGTCTAGGGTTTTGTCTCTAATGAAGTGCATAAGAAGATTACAAGAGGAAGGGTATATATAGGGTTACAAGTGGAAGGGAGAAGAAAAGAAAGAAGCGGAGCTGCAGCTGACCCTTCCCGGTCGGAAAGGCTTGATCCCGATCGGGATGGGCCATCCTTCCCGATCGGGAAGGACCTTCCCGATCGGGATGGGCTCACAGTAGCCGCGCTTTAAGCTCCCTTCATCCCGAACGGGATGAGGCCATCCCGAACGGGATGGGTCTTTGTAGGCCTCCCTTTAGAGCTCTTTGGTCCCTCCTCGCCTCTCATGGGCTTCCCGTCGATTCTCGGGACTCGGGATCGGGTCTCGGAGGCTCGGGATTGGGTCCCGAGGTCTCGGGGTCGATTCCAAGGCCTCGAGTCATCGTTCCTCTACTCCGTTGGCTCCAAAATGTGTATGTATAGAGTCGGAATCGCTCCAACTCTTCCAAATCGGTCTCAGGAACCTGAAACGAACTAAAGGAAGCATAAGAAGCCCATGAATCGCTCCAAAGGAGCGATTCCACAAGGAAATGGGACCAAAACACAACAAAATAAGCACTACAAATGATACTTATCAACTCCCCCACACTTAACCCTTACTCGCCCTCGAGTAAGCACAAACTACTACTAAACTAACCGAGTGGGTATTAGCGCACCCTACACCCCTTCAACTCACGCGAGTGCACTTAGAGGACAAATGAACTCCGCAAGGCAAGTTGGGTCTTGCGACAAAACTGTGGATGCAACCGGACACAAAACACACAAACAAACAAACACACAAACAAACACATAACCGGTTGCACCCAAAACAAAAGAAATACCGCTTCCCTCTAAAAGCGTTGAAAGAAACACCGGTTTAGGACTCGAGGTAAGTGACAACGTTCCCAAGCTAGACATACAAACCAAGGGGAACTAAACCCTAATAGTATGACGATAAAGCAACAAAAACGTTGGTAACTTACCTAGGTCCTCCTAGCTTTCTAAAAACGTACTACGGGACGATCGGCGGAGTGGAAAGTGAAGAACCACGGTGTTAGTCGACACTGTAGGTAAGTGAGACCCCGCCCCCTTTAGCATGAGCCAAGAGGGTCGTCCCATGTCTAAAACCGCCTAACTAATCCAAGTAAAAAGGTGGAAAACATGCAAAATGAGGGAAGACCGACTAATGCCGCTATCATCCTTCCTAGGGACTCGGTCCTTTGGTAGGCTCTTCACGGCAAAAGTCGGAAAAAGGCTTATTTTGAGAGGATATCTTTTTGTGAGACATGTTTTCTTTTGGCATTTTCTTTCCTTTTGACGTTTTTGCTTTGTTTTGTCATGCCATTTCTTTTTCTTCTTTTCTATTTTCTTTTTGGCTTTTGTGCCTTTTCTTTTTCTTCATTTCTTTTCTTTCTTTCATTTTTTTTTCTTTCTTTTTCTTTTCTTTGCCCTTTTTGCAAGATTTGACATTCTGGCATTTCTTTGATTGACAAATAAGAGAGGAATCAACAAGTTGCAAGTTATTGTGTGGATATGTGAAGGAGGTAGGGTAATGGGTGAGTCGGGGGTCGCGATTTCCCTTCAAACCCACAAAAAGTGGAAAACTTGGACTAACCAAACGATCCTAAACACGGTCACCTAAGGGACGAGACTCGGTAACCAAGACCTTTTCACACCGTGGGTGGTCAAAATGGTCAAAGGTGCAAATCCCGTAGTAAATCCCTAGTAAGCTAGGTGGACTCAAGGTAAAGGGCCAACGAACCCATTGATTTAGGGTCATTCTACTAGATTAAAGTCCAAGACTCGATTTACACCACTAGGAAGGGAAAATAGACACCCACACACTAGCCTCTAAACCGGGTTTTCGAAAACGGTTACACACATGACACACAACAAAACACAAAACAAAGACACAACGAAAGTGAAAGAAAAAAGAGACAAAACAAAACAAAACAAAGAGAAACAACACAAAAACAAAACAAACACCACCCCGATCTTCAAACAAGTCTCCAAATCCACCACAATCTTTACAAAGCTCCTCCCGAGCACACATCATCACAATCTCCTCCAAACTCCACAAGGAATAAAGAAGAAAAGGGGTGAAGAGATGTTACCGGAGGTCTTGAAAGTTCTCCAAAGTATTTGGTGAATTAAGCAACCTATACAGAAAGAGGGGGAAAACACACACAACAAAACAAAAATACGACACAATGACACAAAAAGGAAAACACACAAAAGAAAAATCTTTTTGATTTTTGTGAAAATTTTTCAAATTTTTATGGATTTTTAAGATTTTTTTCGGAAAAACTAAGAAAATAGACTAAACTATACTAGAATATCGCTCCCCCACACTTAAATCGAGCCATGTCCTCATGCTCGATTGTAGGGTGCGGAGAGACAAAAGAAAAAGAAAAGAAACTACGAAAATAAAGCTAAAAATCAAAAAGAAAAGTGGAGAAAAGGGTAGAAGGTGTCCGGCCGGGGTGTAGTCAAGTCACCATGGGCCGAGACAAGAAAAAGATATGGATGGGGGAAGAAAGAAAAAGAAGGAAATAAAAGGAAATGGGAGGGGAGGGCTAGGTGTAATCAAGTCACCTAGCCCGGATTCCGCCTAAATCCGACTAAATCCTCAAAAAGAAAGTGAAAAACTTGTAAAAATTTGGATTTTGAAGTGACTCTCGATGTAGTCACGTCATCGAGAGTCGGGAGCGACATATACCAAGGCCTTGAAGGCCACCATGACACAAAAGATAAGGGAAGGGGATAAGCAAAGGAAAACAAACAACAGCAAAAACGGAAAAGAAAGGAAAGTTGCCGTACCATAGGTTAGCAACTCACTCTCTCCATCGTCTCATAGATCACGAAAGGCGCTTGCTTGTCTTCATCATTGTTTTTCCGCTTCATTCTCGATAAAACGCATGGTAGGGGTAGTAAGGTGTGAGGGGAGTGGAAATTGATGTGGATTCGGTGAAAGGTGAGGTGCACGGGTCAAAAGATAGGAGTAAGGAGGAGTAGGGAGGTTGGGAGGGGGTATAATGGATGGGTGGAGACAAAGGGGTCCATCCCGGTCGGGATGAATGGTCCCGATCGGGTTGATAAACCCTTCCCGATCGGGAAGCCCTCGTCCCGGTCGGGAACGCACTCCAGTGAATCCGATATTCAGCACCTTCATCCCGATCGGGATGGCTCCTTCCCGGTCGGGATTCTTCATCCTTCCCGGTCGGGAAGCCCTCTTCCCGGTCGGGATGAGTCTTCTTAGCTTCCCCAAGCCTAAAAGCTTATCATAAGCTTCAAAAACCGACTTCCTCGCTCGCAAACCAAACTCCATCATCAACCACTCCTTTATAGGAGTCACCTTCACTTCACCTAACATAATAAACTCAAAGTACTCATCAAATTCACTCCCTCACATCGCTCATCAAAATACCAAATCAATCACAAGAATATCACAAAACTACTAAAATCAAGAGATAAAACACAATTACAAGCACGAGTACTCTAAAGAAGAGAGGAGGGGAATATACAACATGACGGTTCTTTTAGGAACTCCGTCAAACCTAGGATGGTGGACTCCGTTCTTCAACCGTAGCCCTCAAGGGCATGGAGGAGCAAGTCGAACGCGCTACCGACATCGTAGTGAAGGCCCAAGAAGCGCTCGAGCTTAACCGACCTCCACGGCCTCCAAGGAGGAGGCAAGAAGTAGGAATCCCAAGACCCGACATCATCTTCATAGTAGTCTCCGGGGTCTCTCCATCCTACGAGCTCAACCGATCTCTTCCTCCCTAGGCATCGCCTCCAATCATTAGCAAGCTTCATCTCCAAGAAACAAGGCACAAAAAGCGGTTTTGGCCTCACTTCCTCGATGCACACCCCCACACTTTTCTCAAGTTGTGGTTCCCCATCTTCATCACTCGGCCCCACATCATCTTGGATAGGAGAATCGAAACTTCTACCGGCAGTTTCAATCTCTTCCAAGTCATCTCTCGGTTCACTCGTTTGGGGCTCTTGATGCATATCCGAATTATCGCACAAGGGCAACTCAAGGCTAACAATCTCACCCAACAACTCTACAAACTCCACCAAACCATCCCACTCACTATCCTCCTCCAATTCCTCACCAAGAATGCCTTCACCAAGGGTCACATCCTCATTCGTCTCTTTTTGGGTAGACGATTGAAGTTCTTCAAATTCCCTTTGGAGCTTGGCCAAGAGTTCATAATTCTTTTTCGTTAGGATGGCCATTTCTTCTCGATCTTTTTGCATTTGAAGAATCGATTGATGTAACTCCAAGTTTAGCGATTGGTGGTCATTGGAGTCTTGTAAAGCTCCTTGAAAATCTTGATGATGCCCAAGGGATGGGGCATCATATTGTTGGTAGCAAGGTTGGGATGATTTGTAGTATTGTGGGTCATAGGGTTCATATTGTGGTTGGGGTGGAGGGTAATATTGTGGGTCTTGGGGGTATTGGCTTCCATAAGGTGGATCTTGATTGAACATGGTGGGTCCACAATCATAGCTTGAGTAATAGCCACCATGATCGTAGGAATGATAATCGTCCACTTGTTGGTAGCCGTTTTCATACTCTTGAAGATCATACCCATCGTGATTACCCCAAGAAGCTTGATTATGGTAGGAGGACGTCATGTCATACCCTTGGTTCATGGAAGAAGAGGGGTAGCTCATATCGGCTTCCATGTGTGGGGAGTTTAGATCAAACCCCATGCTTGCTCGAAAATCGTAGCTCATACCCGGTTGGAAACCACTCATTCTAGCAACCGTCCGTTAAAGCGGCTCTGAGTTGCAAGAAGAAGATAATCACCACCTCTAAGCACAAACTGTAGACTAAGAACAAACGTGAGAGGTCTAGTGCTTTTGGGGCACTAGACAAGAGAGAAATAAACCACACACACACAAGAAGCAAAGTAACAAAAGAAAAAAGAAAACACAAACACAAAGACAAAGTCAAGCAAAAAAGGAAAACAAAGTCTAAACTAGCACCGTCCCCGGCAACGGCGCCAATATGATGGGTAGGGATTCGTCACGTCCCAACCGTCAATAATATAACCGGCTAATCCTAGTGGGTAGCTAGGGTAAGTCGGGTCGAATCCACGGGGACGGTAAGAGGCGTCTAGACTAGGTCGGCCCAAATATGAGACTAAGTCAACGAGCTAAACTAAGGAATGATAGAAGGGGAGAAACTAGACTAAGACTAAGAGGAACAACTAAGGAGAACGGGCTAGGGTTAGGTCGGGGTCAAAGGGGTAACGGAATGGTCAAGGGAGAATTAGAGTGAAGGAGGTAGTAGGGTGATCTAGGTTGGTCCGGGCTCTCGCAACTTAGACTCACCTAGAGGTTCCACCTAAAACCCATCTCGTCGATACACAACACAAACGGGGTTCTAGCGCGCTATGGTCCTAGGTCGAATCCGGGCTCTCGCAACTTAGACCGGCCTAGGGGTCGCCCTCACCGGGCTCTCGCAACTTAATGAGGAGACCGAACCCACGACAAACTAACACCCACGAAAGAAAGGCAAGAAAACAAGCATTCGTACATACTTAGTCATTCAAGCAATTCCACAAACATGTGATATGCATCAAACAAGAGGAAACCCAAATCTTCCACCAACATCTCTAACCAACCCTTAATCACCCAATTAACACCCTAATCACCTTACTAACCATAGCAAGAACACTACTCTAACATAATCAAACTAAAACTAACAAGCATGAGAGGAATCAACATAAGAAAACAAACTAACATAAACAAACTAGTAATAACAACTAAAGATTCAAACTTGAACAACTAAACAAGATTAAGAGTAGAAAGGAAGAAGATTGTACCATACTAGAGAAGAGGAAAGAACAAAACTTGCATTAATGAAGAAAACCCAAAACAAACATCCAAGGTTGTCAAGCTTGGAGAAGATCTTGAAGAATTCCCTTAATACAAGTACTAATCTAAGATTAACTACTAATTATCGACTAATCTACACTAATCTAATCTAATCTAACCTAAAGTAGTCTAGGGTTTTGTCTCTAATGAAGTGCATAAGAAGATTACAAGAGGAAGGGTATATATAGGGTTACAAGTGGAAGGAAGAAGAAAAGAAAGAAGCGGAGCTGCAGCTGACCCTTCCCGGTCGGGAAGGCTTGGTCCCGATCGGGATGGGCCATCCTTCCCGGTCGGGAAGGACCTTCCCGATCGGGATGGGCTCACAGTAGCCGCGCTTTAAGCTCCCTTCATCCCGAACGGGATGAGGCCATCCCGAACGGGATGGGTCTTTGTAGGCCTCCCTTTAGAGCTCTTTGGTCCCTTCTCGCCTCTCATGGGCTTCCCGTCGATTCTCGGGACTCGGGATCGGGTCTCGGAGGCTCGGGATTGGGTCCCGAGGTCTCGGGGTCGATTCCAAGGCCTCGAGTCATCGTTCCTCTACTCCGTTGGCTCCAAAATGTGTATGTATAGAGTCGGAATCGCTCCAACTCTTCCAAATCGGTCTCAGGAACCTGAAACGAACTAAAGGAAGCATAAGAAGCCCATGAATCGCTCCAAATGATACTTATCACCTGTTGTCCTAGGGTCGGTTTGATCTCGCGTACGGGGCGATGTGTCGGACCTCGATTTGGTTGACGATTTGAATTGTACTAGACGGATGCGGACATCTGTGTTTCTGTTAGAATCGATCGAGACATGGTTGTAAATGTTTAAAGGCCGATATGTTTGGTAAGACGACCTTTTCAGTGAATCGAATTCGTTGCCAATTTGTGGAGTCGCCAACGAGTAATTTTGGGAACTAGGAAACCATTCAAGTCAAATTTAATCCTAGACGGCTCAAAGTTGAGTGACATGGGGACCTAAAGATAAAGACTTGTACCCTTAAGCATTCCATATATAGAATAACTCTCATTGCCAATGATTTCGGACATCCAGAAATCGTAGATTCCGAGTAATGGGTGAGGGTACGTATTGGGAAGCCAACGTTCGATAGACGTCAACATCCAATATCACTCGCACGTAGAGGCCTCTACTAATAAATCAGTGAGCTAATAACTTTGTTCCTTAATTGTGGCGAAAGTACGATAACATCCGTTGTTTTAACCCTATGTCTTTGCTAAGTTGGTTGTTCAAGGACAAATAAGCTTTTGTGGTCGAAGTAGTTGCGTTTACTTTCTTTGCATGCAATTTCACGTGACAGGGAGGCCATGAGAAGATGCATGTAGGAGAGTAGAGAGTACTAGATATTATACGTATTGGCAAATCAGTTTTAACGTGATAATATGGATATTAGTCATTCTCATGGTATACCTTACCTGGTATTCTGCTTAAGATGCGTCAGTTTGGTATTAATAGGATGCGTCGAACCACATGTGAGGAGTGACCATTGAGATTAATATGGAACCCAACCACCACTTGTTCAGTTTTAGCTTTGTTTACGTTTTGAATTCTGTGTTAGGTGATTTAGCATGCGATTATGGTCATAAAAGCGGTAAATCATCCAGAAGCGGTAAATGCAAAATGTAAGCAAATCACATTGTGAGGAATTGCACCCTCACAATGTACACTAAACGAGACATGATGCGTAGATGATAGAGAATGGATCTCATGTCTACTCGGGTTTAGTTAGGGTGTTTTAGTGCTTATGGTTGAACTTGTGGACGTTACATATGTTTATGACGCATCACGGACCTAGTGTCCATATGACTCGGACTCGACGTTATCGAAGTGCATAAGTAAAGAGTACGGAATGTAAGTTGTGTTTAGATGACAACCTAGTGACGATACGACTTCTTAGGCGGATCCTCCTAACTTTCCTGCGGTAAATCTGGTAGAGCTTCGCTACGGTGTCTTGAGGTAGGTAGTCGAACACGGATGCCTCTTTTCGTTCGGATCGAGCCAAGGACTCGAGGAACTACGAGGAGTAGTGTCGATTCGGGTATCGGAAGAAAACGATCGAGTGGATCGTCCTTAGAGTCGGAGTGCAGCGTTAAGGGAGAGTAAGAAACTCGTAGAAAGGAGGAGGGAGAGTTGGAATTTCAAATGATGTTGGAATTCTGAATTGTGTATTGAAATTAGTGGAGAATACGAGTATTTATAGTTTTTCTTGTAGTTCAAATCGAGCTCTTAAGCGCTTTGTGGCATGCGCACCAGGATTGAGGCGCCTGAGGGTGAGCGCATCAGGATTGAGGCGCCTGAGGGTGAGCACATCAGGATTGAGGGGCCTGGAAGAGGGCGTTTGGAATTTTGAAGATCTGATTTCAAAACTTTCCAAAACGAAGATTATAAGTAATCTCATACTTTGCTTAGGCATTAAGGTTTCCATCGTGACCTAGCACGTTGCACTGATAGGCATCGGGCGTGCGTCTCGAGGCTCGCTCGACCTGACGTGCTGACTCGGGTTTGACTTTGCATGTTTTGGGACCGATTCAGAGCCCCGGTGTCAGAATGGACTATAATTAGTGTCGAAGCGACCGTAATGACATGACTAAGATCATCTTGATGTTGATTTAATTTTTCCGAGTAATTATTTGATTTGTTCTATAGAAAAACCATCTAAATAATCGTAAATTCGTGTCGTGTTGCAGTTCGATCATCATTGGGTGTTTATTAGGCACTTCTGTAGCCATCAGGTAAGAATCTGGGTGTCTACAGAAGCCTTCACTTTGACTGAGGCTTGGACAAGGCGAATGTCAAAGTATAGCCACCCAAGGCAATCGAGGATTACGACCTGGTAGCTGTCCGCTCGGGTCGTTTTAAGTTCGTTGGACTACATACTATGGCTCGTCAGCCAGGACTTGGGAATCAGACCTGACCTCCTTGCCTGCGATCATATTTGGTCTGGTGCCTGCTTATCTTGCTTTGGGTTGGTTGTTTTGGTTGATTAGTGTTTTGGTCTTTGACATGAACCTTTTGCTTAAGTCTTTGGGTGATTCGTTCTGATTTAATCCCTTGCGGGTGGTTGCATTAAGTCTTAGATTTATCCCTCTCGGGTGGCTGCATTAGTGTTGGGTTTAAATTCTTCAGAATAGAACCCTGTCTATTCCAGGTCTTTCTTTGAGATAGATTCCGACTACCTCTGGCCTATTCTTTGGAACGGATCTTTGTTCCTGGTCTTTCGCTTTCTTTGGGATAGTTTCCGACTATCCCTGGACAATTGCTTTCTTCGAGATAGTTTCCGACTATCTCAGGCCTATTGCTTTCTTTGGGATAGTTTTCGACTATCCCTGGTCTTTTGCTTTCTTTGGGATAGTTTCCGACTATCCCTGGTCTATTGTTTTGTTTGGTTAGTTTTCGACTATCCCTGGAGTATTATTTTGGACGGATCTTTGTCCCTAAACCTTTGCTTTCTTCGAGACAGTTTGTCCGGCCTATTGCTTTCTTTTGGATAGTTTCCGACTATCCCTGAACTATTCCTTGTGATAGATCTCTGTCCCTGGACTTTTGCTTTCTTCGAGATAGTTTTCGACTATCTTTGGCCTCTTGCTTTCTTTGGGATAGTTTCTGACTATCCCTGAACTTTTGCTTTCTTCGAGATAGTTTCCGACTATCTCTAGTCTATTGCTTTCTTCGGGGTAGTTTCCGACTATCCCTGGTCTATTACTCTCTTTGGGATAGTTTCCGACTATTCCTGGACTATTGCTTTCTTTGAGATAGTTTTCGACTATCCCTGGACTATTGCTTTCTTCGAGATAGTTTCCGACTATCTCTGGCCTATTGCTTTCTTTGGGATAGTTTCCAACTATCCCTGGATTATTGCTTTCTTTGGGATAGTTTCCGACTATCCCTGGTCTATTGCTTTCTTTGAGATAGTTTTCGACTATCCCTGATCTTATTTTTTCTTTGGGATAGTTTCCGACTATCCCTGGTCTATTGCTTTCTTTGGGATAGTTTCCGACTATCCATGGTCTATTGTTTTCTTTGGGATAGTTTCCTACTATCCCTAGTCTATTGCTTTCCTTGGGATAGTTTCCGACTATCTCTGGTCTATTGCTTTCTTTGGGATAGTCTCCGACTATCCCTGATCTAAGGCTTTCTTTGAGATAGTTTCCGACTATCTCTGGTCTTTTGCTTAGGTGAGTGATTGTTTAGGCTGAGTGATAGTTTTACTTTGGATTCTCGTTAAGGTAGTGGCATAAACTCTTGGCGAGTGCATAATGGTGTTTGCATTGGTTCTTGGGTTTACATTTGCTTTGGGGACTCCTCTGTGGATGTGAATTGGGTGCTTAGGGACTTGCTAGGATAATGGGTTTGCGCTTGAATTTTGGTCATTTCGAGTTAATGGGTGACGCTGGGGATTTTCATGGGTTTGCATGATGAGCTGTGACGGTTGGTGGGATGCTCTTCTGAGATAGCGTATTTGGATTGCCATGGGTTTTAGTACGAGTTGCCGTACTAGCTGGGGATTTCGTGCTTATTTCGCTTGGGGAGAGGTAGATTGACTTTAATTATCCTGTCACGAGGGGCATTAAGATTTGCTTAATCCGTTGGGGAGAATTAAATTGTCCCGTCGTTGCTTATTTTCTTTAGGATGTGGAGGTGTGTCTCGTGGATATTGAGTATTACGTCTGAATTACTTCCGTTCTCATTTTGGACTGCGAGGTCAGGCGCGGGTTTTGGGGCGCCTTGACACTCAGTCGCCTAACCCTCCGCGCTCTGAAAATTGGACGCCCACGCTGAGGCGTTTTGGAATTTGACTCCTTGATTCGTTTAAAGGTTGCGAAGGAAAGGGAGGGCGATTCATTCGTCCCAAAAATCGAACACGCGACTCCTTTCGCCCTAAGCTCGTACTTTCGTCTTTGCTTAACCGATTTACGACTCAATTTTTGTCACATTCGATCATGTCGAATCTAGGTAAATGTTCCTCACTCACCTATTGTTGATTTGTGCTTAATTGGTGTAGTTGCGGGTCAATTTTGCTAAAACCCTAAAATCAATTTGGGTATTTCAGTTTTGCTAAGTTTCGATGCTTAATCTTGGTCCCCTCGTTGAATTAGGGTAGAATAGAGCTTGATAGCTGATGGGAGGGATTTGTCGTGGATCCCGCCGTCAAATAATAACCAACTAACCTAACTAGGGTAGCTAGGGCAAGTCAGGTCAAATCCACAGGGACGGAAATGCGTTCGGACTAATGGGTGTTACGGTCTAGGACTAGGTTCGAGACGAGCTAATCTAGGGGGTTGGCTAGGTACTACTCTAAGGTCTAAAACAAGGAGAAGGAAGACAAAACAAGTAGCTAACGACTAAAGAAAGCAAAGAAGGAAAACTAGGGTTAGGTCGGGTTCAGGAGTGATGGGATGGTCGAAGAAGAGCTAAGGTGAAGAGGTAGTCGGGTAATCTAGGTGTAGTCCGGGCTCTCGCTACGTAGACCGACCTAGAGGTTCTTGATAGAACCCACCTTAGCGACACATATGACAAACAGGGTTACTAGCATGCTATCGTAGCCTAGGTCACACCCGGCTCTCGCTACGTAGACTGATGGGTGGGATTTGTCGTGAATCCCAACCGTCAAACAAAACCGGCTATACCTAGTGGGTAGCTAGGGTAAGTCGGGTCGAATCCACAGGGACGGGAGGTCGGACTAAGGTATGCTACGGTCAAGGACTAAGTTCGAGACAAACTATTCTAAGGTGGGGGAGACTAAGGCTAATCTAGGTCTAAAGCGAGAGAACTATCAAAGGAAACGGGCTAGGATTAGGTTGGGGTCAAAGGGGTAACGGAATGGTCGAAGGAGAACTAGAGGTGAAGGAGGTAGTAGGGTAATCTAGGTGATGCCCGGGCTCTCGCAACTTAGACTCACCTAGAGGTTCCACCTAAAACCCAACTCGTCGATACACAACACAAACGGGGTTCTAGCGCGCTATGGTCCTAGGTCGAATCCGGGCTCTCGCTACTTAGACCGGCCTAGGGGTCGTCCTCACCGGGCTCTCGCAACTTAGTGAGGGGACCGAACCCACAACAAACTAACACCCACAAAAGAAAAGCAAGAAAAAACAAGCATTCGTACATACTTAGTCAATCAAGCATTTCAAGAAACATGTGATGTGCATCATATAAGAGGAAACCCAAATCTTCCACCAACATCTCCAACAATCCCTTAATCATCCAATTAACACCCTAATCACCTTACTAACCCTAGCAAGAACACTACTCTAACATATCTAATCTAGAATTAACACTAACAAGAGGAATCAAAATAACAATCAAAACAAACATGAAGAAACTAATCTAACAATGAACAAAACACTAAACAAGAACTAAAGGATCAAACTTGAATGATAAAAACAAGATTAAGAAGAAGGAAGAGGAGATTATACCTACTAACAAGATGAAAGGAAGAAGGAAACTTGCATAAATGAGAAAAACCCAAAACATACATCCAAGTTTGTCAAGCTTGGTGGAGATCTTGAAGAATTCCCAAATTACAAGTACTAATCTAAGATTAACGATAATCTAAGGACTAATCTACACTAATCTATGCTAATCTATGCTAAAATTATCTAGGGTTTATTCTAATATGAAGTGCCTCTCCTTTACAATACAAGGGAAGAGTATATATAGGGTTCCAAATGAAAGGAGAAGAAAGGAGCATTCACGGGCCTGAACTGGGCTCGTCCCGGTCGGGATGAGTTGGTCCCGATAGGGATGGGCCACCCTTCCCGGTCGGGAAGGACCTTCCCGATCGGGATGGGCTCACAGTAGCCGCTCTTCATGCTTCCTTCATCCCGAACGGGATGAGGCCATCCCGAACGGGATGGGTGTTTGTAGGCCTCCCTTAAGAGCTCTTTGGTCCCTCCTTGCCTCTCATGGGCTTCTCGTCGATTCTCGGGACTCGGGATCGGGTCTCGGTGGCTCGGGATTGGGTCCCAAGGTCTCGGGGTCGATTCCAAGGTCTCGAGTCATCCTTCCTTTATCTCGTTGGCTCCAAAATGTGTATGTATTGAGTCGGAATCGCTCCAACTCTTCCAAATCGGTCTCGGGAACCTGAAACGAACTAAAGGAAGCATAAGAAGCCACTATACCGCTCCCAAGGAGCGATTCTACAAGGAAATGGGACCAAAACACAACAAAATAGGCACTACAAACCACACTTATCAACTCCCCTACACTTAACCCTTACTCGCCCTCGAGTAAGCACATACTAACCACTACACTAACCGAATGGGTATTAGCGCACCCTACGCCCCTTCAACTCACGCGAGTGCACTTAGAGGACAAGTGCACTCCGCAAGGCAAGTTGGGTCTTGCGATAAAACTGTGGATGCAACCGGACACTAAACACACAAACAAACGAACACACAACCAAACACATAATCGGTTGCACCCAAAACAAAAGAAATACCGCTTCCCTCAAAAAGCGGTGAATGAAACACCGATTTAGGACTCGAGGTAAGTGGCAACGTTCCCAAGCTAGACATACAAATCAAGGTGAACTAAACCCTAATAGTATGACGATAAAGCAACAAAAGCGTTGGTAACTTACCTAGGTCCTCCTAACTTTCTAAAAACGTACTACGGGACGATCGGCGGAGTGCAAAAGTGAGCAACCACGGTGTTAGTCGACACTGTAGGTAAGTGAGACCCCGCCCCCTTTAGCGTGAGCCAAGAGGGTCGTCCCGTGTCCGAAACCGCCTAACTAGTCCAAGTAAAAAGGTGAAAATATGCAAAATGAGGGAAGACCGACTAATGCCGCTATCATCCTTCCTCGGGACTCGGTCCTTTGGTAGGCTCTTCACGGCAAAAGTAGGAAACAGGCTTATTTTCGTGAGGATTTCTTTTTGTGAGACGGGTTTTCTTTTGGCATTTTCTTTCTTCTTTTGCATTTTTCTCTTTGTTTTGCCATGCCATTCTTTTTCTTCTTTTCTATTTTCTTTTTGGCTTTTGTGTCTTTTCATTTTCTTCATTCTTTTGTTTCTTTCATTTCTTTCATTTTCTTTTCTTAGCCCCTTTTGGCTTGATTCGGCTTTGCTTTTTTTTTTTGGCATTCCTTAGTAATAAGAAAGAGAGATCAACAAATTGCATTTTTATTGTGTAGATTTGTGTAGGAAGTAGGGAAATGGGTATGTCGGGACGACGTCTTCCCTTCATACTCACAAAAGGGGAGAACTTGGACTAATCAAACGATCCCAAACACGGTCCCTAAGGGACGAGACTCGGTAACCAAGGCCTTTTCACACCGTGGGTGGTCATAATGGTCAAAATGCAAATCCCGTAGTAAATCCCTAGTAAGCTAGGTGGACTCAAGGTAAAGGACCAACGGAATCATTGATTTAGGGTCATTCTACTAGACTAAAGTCCAAGACTCGATTTATACAACTAGGAAAGGAAAGTAAACACTCGCACACTAGCCTCTAAACCGGGTTTTCGAAAACGGTTTACACACACAAGTCACAACTAACACAACATAAGACGAAGACATGACGAAAGTGAAAGAAAAAGCAAACAAGGAGAAACAACACATAAACAAAGCAAACACCACCCCTATCTTCCAAACAAATCACCAAATTAACCGCAAGTATGTACAAGCTCCACCCGAGCACACCTCAACACAACTTTCTCCGAACTCCGCAAGAGACAAAGAAGGAAAAAAGGGATAGAAGATGTTACCGGACATCATGAAAGCTCTCCAAAATTAGCGGCGATTTAAGCAACCTATAAGGAAAAGAGGGCAAACACACAAAACAAAACAAAGACACAAAAGGAAAACACACAAAAGAAAAATCTTTTTGATTTTTGTGAAATTGTTTTCAAATTTTTATGGTTTTTAAAGATTTTTTCGAAAAAACTAAGAAAATAAACTAAACTATACTAGAATATCGCTCCCCCACACTTAAATCGAGCCATGTCCTCATGCTCGATCGTAGGGTGCGGAGAGACAAAAGAAAAAGAAAAGAAACTACGAAAATAAGGCTAAAAATAAAAAAATAAAGTGAAGAAAAAGGGTAGAAGGTGTCCGGCCGGGGTGTAATCAAGTCACCATGGGCCGAGACAAGAAAAGATATGGAAGGGGGAAGAAAATAAAAAGAAGGAAATAAAAGGAAATGGGAGGGGAGGGCTAGGTGTAATCAAGTCACCTAGCCCGGATTCCGCCTAAATCCGACTAAGTCCTAAAAAAAGAAAGTGAAAAACTTGAAAAATTTGGATTTTGAAAGTGGCCCTCGATGTAATCACATCATCGAGGGTCGGGAGCAACCATATACCAAGGCCTCGAAGGCCACCATGACACAAAAGTGTACAAGGGGAAGGGGAGTAAACAAAGGAAAACAAGCAATAAAAGACGGAAAAGAAAGGATAGTTACCGTACCAATAGGATAGCAACTCACTCGCTCCATCGTCTCGTAGATCAATATAGGCACTTGCTTGTCTTAATCATTGCTATTCCTCTTCAAACGCGATAAGTACGCATGGTTAAGGTAGTAATGGTGTGAGGGGAGTGGGATTCGATGTGAAACTCGGTGTAAAGGGAAGAGAAACGAGGTGAGGGTATGTAAATGAAGTGTAAGGGTTATATGATATGAGCAAGGATGGGTAGGGAGGTTGGGTGGGGGTATACAATGGTTGGGTGGGCTCAAATGTCAAAGAAGAGGCCAAAAGAGGAGAAAAGAGACCATCCAGGTCGGGATGGATGGTCCCGATCGGGATGATGAACCCTTCCCGATCGGGAAGCCTCCTTCCCGGTCGGGAAGCCACTCCAGAAACCTCGAAAAATGGCACCACCATCCCGATCGGGACGGCTCCTTCCCGGTCGGGATGGAATACCCTTCCCAGTCGGGATGGGTCTTCTTGACTCCCAAAACCTCAAAAGCTTCATCGAAGCTTCAAAAACCGACTTCCATTACCATGATACAAGCTCTATCATTATCTACTCTCCTCTAGGTATCACCTTTCCTTCACACCTATTACAATGAACTCAAATACAACATCAAATTCCCTCCCTCACATCGCTCATCAAAAATCCAAATAAACAAGAATTCCACAAAAACTAACAAGTCCTAAACACAAACATAAACACAAATACAAGCACAAAAGAGAGGGAAGAGATATTTACACTAATTACTCTCACCAACAACGCCTCCATAGCCATCAAGAGCTCGAAGGAGTAAGTCAAATGCTCTAGCAACGTCTTCGATTAAGCTCACATGGCCGAGCCTAGCCACTCCCAAAAGTTTCCAAGTCGGAGGGAAGAAGCGATCATCTTCATCGAGCTCGGGGTTCTCGTGATCTTCCGGGTCTTCGGAACCAACATAGCTACGACTCTTATGACCATCCGGTAGGTATAGTGGTCTAGAATCGTGCTCGGTGTCATGATGTGGGAGATCACACCCTACGGGTGTCGCTTCTTCAACGGGGTCGAGAGTGGAACTCCTTTCCACCGCCCTACAAGGATCCTCTTCATCAACCGTCTCACAAGACAAAGGGCTAGACATCGAGTGCGGTAGAGGAGGAGAAGGTATCAAGTTTTCTTCATTGGAGGGTTTAGGATCCTCCAAATTCCCATACAAAGCAAGTTCCAAGGCATCTACTTCTTTTTCCCAAGTATTGCACTCCTTTTCACTCACCTTGTCAAAATGGTCATGAGGGGTGATCTCTTCACTTGGGTTTGGATTGTCACCATTCGGTTCATCACGAAGGAAATCAAACAAATCCAACTTTATAGCCAATACATTGGCTCCCCAGGAGCTATCTTGATAATCATGCTCAACTCCCTCCTCATTATGGGCCCTTGAAGCCTCAACTTCCTCTACTCTACCCCTATCTTCACCGCCCAAGCAACACTCAACAATGGTCTCTTCGACCCTCTCTTCTTCATTTGTAGCTTCAAGGTTGGGTTGACTTTCTTGTGGAGGCACCCGACCTTCTTGCCTAAATGAACCTTCCTCAACATGTTGCGGAGTTCGAGCGGCCAACATCGTGATATGCGCCATGAGTGCATTGATGCGAGCATCTTGCACCTCTATTTGGGCCTTGAACTCCTCTTTAACCCCTATTATTTGAGCCACCATCGCTTGTTGATTCTTTTGCAATAGAGTCATCGACTCTTGTTGGCTCTTAAGCAATTGAACCATCATTTGACAAGTCTCAAAGTTGGGATTTTGCGGTTGTGGGTTATGTGAGGGTGTTTGGTAGTTGTTAGGATGTTGGAATGATCCTTGACAACTTTCTTGATAACCATAAGAAGAGGGTTCATAAGATTGTTGATGAGGTTGATATGGTTGGTAAAGTTGTGGGTTTTGGTAATTCGCCCCATAGTTGTCTCGTGATGATTGATGGTAGCTTGGATAAGCCATGTCCATAACGTTGCTTTGGTACCTAGGATGAGCTAGAAGCACTTGAGCAAACGTTAGTATCCTAGTGCTTTTGAGGCACTAGGAAGAGAAAGTAACACAAGAAGAGAAACGGAGATACACAAGGAGAAGAGAACACAAAATCAAGAACAAAGTCCAAAACTAAGCAAACAAAAGTCTAAACTACGTCGTCCCCGGCAACGGCGCCAATTTGATGGGTGGGATTTGTCGTGAATCCCAACCGTCAAACAAAACCGGCTATACCTAGTGGGTAGCTAGGGTAAGTCGGGTCGAATCCAAAGGGACGGTAGGTCGGACTAAGGTATGCTACGGTCAAGGACTAAGTTCGAGACAAACTATTCTAAGGTGGGGGAGACTAAGGCTAATCTAGGTCTAAAGCGAGAGAACTATCAAAGGAAACGGGCTAGGATTAGGTCGGGGTCAAAGGGGTAACGGAATGGTCGAAGGAGAACTACAGGTGAAGGAGGTAGTAGGGTAATCTAGGTGATGCCCGGGCTCTCGCAACTTAGACTCACCTAGAGGTTCCACCTAAAACCCAACTCGTCGATACACAACACAAACGGGGTTCTAGCGCGCTATGGTCCTAGGTCGAATCCGGGCTCTCGCTACTTAGACCGGCCTAGGGGTCGTCCTCACCGGGCTCTCGCAACTTAGTGAGGGGACCGAACCCACAACAAACTAACACCCACAAAAGAAAAGCAAGAAAAAAACAAGCATTCGTACATACTTAGTCAATCAAGCATTTCAACAAACATGTGATGTGCATCATATAAGAGGAAACCCAAATTTTCCACCAACATCTCCAACAATCCCTTAATCATCCAATTAACACCCTAATCACCTTACTAACCCTAGCAAGAACACTACTCTAACATATCTAATCTAGAATTAACACTAACAAGAGGAATCAAAACAACAATCAAAACAAACATGAAGAAACTAATCTAACAATGAACAAAACACTAAACAAGAACTAAAGGATCAAACTTGAATGATAAAAACAAGATTAAGAAGAAGGAAGAGGAGATTATACCTACTAACAAGATGAAAGGAAGAAGGAAACTTGCATAAATGAGAAAAACCCAAAACATACATCCAAGTTTGTTAAGCTTGGTGGAGATCTTGAAGAATTCCCAAATTACAAGTACTAATCTAAGATTAACGATAATCTAAGGACTAATCTACACTAATCTATGCTAATCTATGCTAAAATTATCTAGGGTTTAGTCTAATATGAAGTGCCTCTCCTTTACAATACAAGGGAAGAGTATATATAGGGTTCCAAATGAAAGGAGAAGAAAGGAGCATTCACGGGCCTGAACTGGGCTCATCCCGGTCGGGATGAGTTGGTCCCGATCGGGATGGGCCACCCTTCCCGGTCGGGAAGGACCTTCCCGATCAGTATGGGCTCACAGTAGCCGCTCTTCATGCTTCCTTCATCCCGAACGGGATGAGGCCATCCCGAATGGGATGGGTCTTTGTAGGCCTCCCTTAAGAGCTCTTTGGTCCCTCCTTGCCTCTCATGGGCTTCTCGTCGATTCTCGGGACTCGGGATCGGGTCTTGGTGGCTCGGGATTGGGTCCCGAGAATCGACGAGAAGCCCATGAGAGGCAAGGAGGGACCAAAGAAGAGGTCAAAGAAGAGGCCAAAAGAGGAGAAAAGAGACCATCCCGGTCGGGATGGATGGTCCCGATCGGGATGATGAACCCTTCCCGATCGGGAAGCCACTCCAGAAACCTCGAAAAATGGCACCACCATCCCGATCGGGACGGCTCCTTCCCGGTCGGGATGGAATACCCTTCCCGGTCGGGAAGTCTCCTTCCCGGTCGGGATGGGTCTTCTTGACTCCCAAAACCTCAAAAGCTTCATCGAAGCTTCAAAAACCGACTTCCATTCCCACGATCCAAGCTCTATCATTATCTACTCTCCTCTAGGTATCACCTTTCCTTCACACCTATCATAATGAACTCAAATAAAACATCAAATTCCCTCCCTCACATCGCTCATCAAAAATCCAAATAAACAAGAATTCTACAAAAACTAACAAGTCCTAAACACAAACATAAACACAAATACAAGCACAAAAGAGAGGGAAGAGATATTTACACTAATTAATCTCACCAACAACGCCTCCATAGCCATCAAGAGCTCGAAGGAGTAAGTCAAATGCTCTAGCAACGTCTTCGATTAAGCTCACATGGCCGAGCCTAGCCACTCCCAAAAGTTTCCAAGTCGGAGGGAAGAAGCGATCATCTTCATCGAGCTCGGGGTTCTCGTGATCTTCCGGGTCTTCGGAACCAACATAGCTACGACTCTTATGACCATCCGGTAGGTATAGTGGTCTAGAATCGTGCTCGGTGTCATGATGTGGGAGATCACACCCTACGGGTGTCGCTTCTTCAACGGGGTCGAGAGTGGAACTCCTTTCCACCGCCCTACAAGGATCCTCTTCATCAACCGTCTCACAAGACAAAGGGCTAGACATCGAGTGCGGTAGAGGAGGAGAAGGTATCAAGTTTTCTTCATTGGAGGGTTTAGGATCCTCCAAATTCCCATATAAAGCAAGTTCCAAGGCATCTACTTCTTTTTCCCAAGTATTGCGCTCCTTTTCACTCACCTTGTCAAAATGGTCATGAGGGGTGATCTCTTCACTTGGGTTTGGATTGTCACCATTCGGTTCATCACGAAGGAAATCAAACAAATCCAACTTTATAGCCAATACATTGGCTCCCCAGGAGCTATCTTGATAATCATGCTCAACTCCCTCCTCATTATGGGCCCTTGAAGCCTCAACTTCCTCTACTCTACCCCTATCTTCACCTCCCAAGCAACACTCAACAATGGTCTCTTCGACCCTCTCTTCTTCATTTGTAGCTTCAAGGTTGGGTTGACTTTCTTGTGGAGGCACCCGACCTTCTTGCCTAAATGAACCTTCCTCAACATGTTGCGGAGTTCGAGCGGCCAACATCGTGATATGCGCCATGAGTGCATTGATGCGAGCATCTTGCACCTCTATTTGGGCCTTGAACTCCTCTTTAACCCCTATTATTTGAGCCACCATCGCTTGTTGATTCTTTTGCAATAGAGTCATCGACTCTTGTTGGCTCTTAAGCAATTGAACCATCATTTGACAAGTCTCAAAGTTGGGATTTTGCGGTTGTGGGTTATGTGAGGGTGTTTGGTAGTTGTTAGGATGTTGGAATGATCCTTGACAACTTTCTTGATAACCATAAGAAGAGGGTTCATAAGATTGTTGATGAGGTTGATATGGTTGGTAAAGTTGTGGGTTTTGGTAATTCGCCCCATAGTTGTCTCGTGATGATTGATGGTAGCTTGGATAAGCCATGTCCATAACGTTGCTTTGGTACCTAGGATGAGCTAGAAGCACTTGAGCAAACGTTAGTATCCTAGTGCTTTTGAGGCACTAGGAAGAGAGAGTAACACAAGAAGAGAAACGGAGATACACAAGGAGAAGAGAACACAAAATCAAGAACAAAGTCCAAAACTAAGCAAACAAAAGTCTAAACTACGTCGTCCCCGGCAACGGCGCCAATTTGATGGGTGGGATTTGTCGTGAATCCCAACCGTCAAACAAAACCGGCTATACCTAGTGGGTAGCTAGGGTAAGCCGGGTCGAATCCACAGGGACGGGAGGTCGGACTAAGGTATGCTACGGTCAAGGACTAAGTTCGAGACAAACTATTCTAAGGTGGGGGAGACTAAGGCTAATCTAGGTCTAAAGCGAGAGAACTATCAAAGGAAACGGGCTAGGATTAGGTCGGGGTCAAAGGGGTAACGGAATGGTCGAAGGAGAACTACAAGTGAAGGAGGTAGTAGGGTAATCTAGGTGATGCCCGGGCTCTCGCAACTTAGACTCACCTAGAGGTTCCACCTAAAACCCAACTCGTCGATACACAACACAAACGGGGTTCTAGCGCGCTATGGTCCTAGGTCGAATCCGGGCTCTCGCTACTTAGACCGACCTAGGGGTCGTCCTCACCGGGCTCTCGCAACTTAGTGAGGGGACCGAACCCACAACAAACTAACACCCACAAAAGAAAAGCAAGAAAAAAACAAGCATTCGTACATACTTAGTCAATCAAGCATTTCAACAAACATGTGATGTGCATCATATAAGAGGAAACCCAAATTTTCCACCAACATCTCCAACAATCCCTTAATCATCCATTTAACACCCTAATCACCTTACTAACCCTAGCAAGAACACTACTCTAACATATCTAATCTAGAATTAACACTAACAAGAGGAATCAAAACAACAATCAAAACAAACATGAAGAAACTAATCTAACAATGAACAAAACACTAAACAAGAACTAAAGGATCAAACTTGAATGATAAAACAAGATTAAGAAGAAGGAAGAGGAGATTATACCTACTAACAAGATGAAAGGAAGAAGGAAACTTGCATAAATGAGAAAAAACCCAAAACACACATCCAAGTTTGTCAAGCTTGGTGGAGATCTTGAAGAATTCCCAAATTACAAGTACTAATCTAAGATTAACGATAATCTAAGGACTAATCTACACTAATCTATGCTAATCTATGCTAAAATTATCTAGGGTTTAGTCTAATATGAAGTGCCTCTCCTTTACAATACAAGGGAAGAGTATATATAGGGTTCCAAATGAAAGGAGAAGAAAGGAGCATTACGGGCCTGAACTGGGCTCATCCCGGTCGGGATGAGTTGGTCCCGATCGGGATGGGCCACCCTTCCCGGTCGGGAAGGACCTTCCCCATCGGTATGGGCTCACAGTAGCCGCTCTTCATGCTTCCTTCATCCCGAACGGGATGAGGCCATCCCGAATGGGATGGGTCTTGTAGGCCTCCCTTAAGAGCTCTTTGGTCCCTCCTTGCCTCTCATGGGCTTCTCGTCGATTCTCGGGACTCGGGATCGGGTCTCGGTGGCTCGGGATTGGGTCCCGAGAATCGACGAGAAGCCCATGAGAGGCAAGGAGGGACCAAAGAAGAGGTCAAAGAAGAGGCCAAAAGACGAGAAAAGAGACCATCCCGGTCGGGATGGATGGTCCCGATCGGGATGATGAACCCTTCCCGATCGGGAAGCCTCCTTCCCGGTCGGGAAGCCACTCCAGAAACCTCGAAAAATGGCACCACCATCCCGATCGGGATGGCTCCTTCCCGGTCGTGATGGAATACCCTTCCCGGTCTGGAAGTCTCCTTCCCGGTCGGGATGGGTCTTCTTGACTCCCAAAACCTCAAAAGCTTCATCGAAGCTTCAAAAACCGACTTCCATTCCCACGATCCAAGCTCTATCATTATCTACTCTCCTCTAGGTATCACCTTTCCTTCACACCTATCACAATGAACTCAAATACAACATCAAATTCCCTCCCTCACATCGCTCATCAAAAATCCAAATAAACAAGAATTCCACAAAAACTAACAAGTCCTAAACACAAACATAAACACAAATACAAGCACAAAAGAGAGGGAAGAGATATTTACACTAATTACTCTCACCAACAACGCCTCCATAGCCATCAAGAGCTCGAAGGAGTAAGTCAAATGCTCTAGCAACGTCTTCGATTAAGCTCACATGGCCGGGCCTAGCCACTCCCAAAAGTTTCCAAGTCGGAGGGAAGAAGCGATCATCTTCATCGAGCTCGGGGTTCTCGTGATCTTCCGGGTCTTCGGAACCAACATAGCTACGACTATTATGACCATCCGGTAGGTATAGTTGTCTAGAATCGTGCTCGGTGTCATGATGTGGGAGATCACACCCTACGGGTGTCGCTTCTTCTACGGGGTCGAGAGTGGAACTCCTTTCCACCGCCCGACAAGGATCCTCTTCATCAACCGTCTCACAAGACAAAGGGCTAGACATCGAGTGCGGTAGAGGAGGAGAAGGTATCAAGTTTTCTTCATTGGAGGGTTTAGGATCCTCCAAATTCCCATATAAAGCAAGTTCCAAGGCATCTACTTCTTTTTCCCAAGTATTGCGCTCCTTTTCACTCACCTTGTCAAAATGGTCATGAGGGGTGATCTCTTCACTTGGGTTTGGATTGTCACCATTCGGTTCATCACGAAGGAAATCAAACAAATCCAACTTTATAGCCAATACATTGGCTCCCCAGGAGCTATCTTGATAATCATGCTCAACTCCCTCCTCATTATGGGCCCTTGAAGCCTCAACTTCCTCTACTCTACCCCTATCTTCACCTCCCAAGCAACACTCAACAATGGTCTCTTCGACCCTCTCTTCTTCATTTGTAGCTTCAAGGTTGGGTTGACTTTCTTGTGGAGGCACCCGACCTTCTTGCCTAAATGAACCTTCCTCAACATGTTGCGGAGTTCGAGCGGCCAACATCGTGATATGCGCCATGAGTGCATTGATGCGAGCATCTTGCACCTCTATTTGGGCCTTGAACTCCTCTTTAACCCCTATTATTTGAGCCACCATCGCTTGTTGATTCTTTTGCAATAGAGTCATCGACTCTTGTTGGCTCTTAAGCAATTGAACCATCATTTGACAAGTCTCAAAGTTGGGATTTTGCGGTTGTGGGTTATGTGAGGGTGTTTGGTAGTTGTTAGGATGTTGGAATGATCCTTGACAACTTTCTTGATAACCATAAGAAGAGGGTTCATAAGATTGTTGATGAGGTTGATATGGTTGGTAAAGTTGTGGGTTTTGGTAATTCGCCCCATAGTTGTCTCGTGATGATTGATGGTAGCTTGGATAAGCCATGTCCATAACGTTGCTTTGGTACCTAGGATGAGCTAGAAGCACTTGAGCAAACGTTAGTATCCTAGTGCTTTTGAGGCACTAGGAAGAGAGAGTAACACAAGAAGAGAAACGGAGATACACAAGGAGAAGAGAACACAAAATCAAGAACAAAGTCCAAAACTAAGCAAACAAAAGTCTAAACTACGTCGTCCCCGGCAACGGCGCCAATTTGATGGGTGGGATTTGTCGTGAATCCCAACCGTCAAACAAAACCGGCTATACCTAGTGGGTAGCTAGGGTAAGCCGGGTCGAATCCACAGGGACGGGAGGTCGGACTAAGGTATGCTACGGTCAAGGACTAAGTTCGAGACAAACTATTCTAAGGTGGGGGAGACTAAGGCTAATCTAGGTCTAAAGCGAGAGAACTATCAAAGGAAACGGGCTAGGATTAGGTCGGGGTCAAAGGGGTAACGGAATGGTCGAAGGAGAACTACAAGTGAAGGAGGTAGTAGGGTAATCTAGGTGATGCCCGGGCTCTCGCAACTTAGACTCACCTAGAGGTTCCACCTAAAACCCAACTCGTCGATACACAACACAAACGGGGTTCTAGCGCGCTATGGTCCTAGGTCGAATCCGGGCTCTCGCTACTTAGACCGGCCTAGGGGTCGTCCTCACCGGGCTCTCGCAACTTAGTGAGGGGACCGAACCCACAACAAACTAACACCCACAAAAGAAAAGCAAGAAAAAAACAAGCATTCGTACATACTTAGTCAATCAAGCATTTCAACAAACATGTGATGTGCATCATATAAGAGGAAACCCAAATTTTCCACCAACATCTCCAACAATCCCTTAATCATCCATTTAACACCCTAATCACCTTACTAACCCTAGCAAGAACACTACTCTAACATATCTAATCTAGAATTAACACTAACAAGAGGAATCAAAACAACAATCAAAACAAACATGAAGAAACTAATCTAACAATGAACAAAACACTAAACAAGAACTAAAGGATCAAACTTGAATGATAAAACAAGATTAAGAAGAAGGAAGAGGAGATTATACCTACTAACAAGATGAAAGGAAGAAGGAAACTTGCATAAATGAGAAAAAACCCAAAACACACATCCAAGTTTGTCAAGCTTGGTGGAGATCTTGAAGAATTCCCAAATTACAAGTACTAATCTAAGATTAACGATAATCTAAGGACTAATCTACACTAATCTATGCTAATCTATGCTAAAATTATCTAGGGTTTAGTCTAATATGAAGTGCCTCTCCTTTACAATACAAGGGAAGAGTATATATAGGGTTCCAAATGAAAGGAGAAGAAAGGAGCATTACGGGCCTGAACTGGGCTCATCCCGGTCGGGATGAGTTGGTCCCGATCGGGATGGGCCACCCTTCCCGGTCGGGAAGGACCTTCCCCATCGGTATGGGCTCACAGTAGCCGCTCTTCATGCTTCCTTCATCCCGAACGGGATGAGGCCATCCCGAATGGGATGGGTCTTGTAGGCCTCCCTTAAGAGCTCTTTGGTCCCTCCTTGCCTCTCATGGGCTTCTCGTCGATTCTCGGGACTCGGGATCGGGTCTCGGTGGCTCGGGATTGGGTCCCGAGAATCGACGAGAAGCCCATGAGAGGCAAGGAGGGACCAAAGAAGAGGTCAAAGAAGAGGCCAAAAGACGAGAAAAGAGACCATCCCGGTCGGGATGGATGGTCCCGATCGGGATGATGAACCCTTCCCGATCGGGAAGCCTCCTTCCCGGTCGGGAAGCCACTCCAGAAACCTCGAAAAATGGCACCACCATCCCGATCGGGATGGCTCCTTCCCGGTCGTGATGGAATACCCTTCCCGGTCTGGAAGTCTCCTTCCCGGTCGGGATGGGTCTTCTTGACTCCCAAAACCTCAAAAGCTTCATCGAAGCTTCAAAAACCGACTTCCATTCCCACGATCCAAGCTCTATCATTATCTACTCTCCTCTAGGTATCACCTTTCCTTCACACCTATCACAATGAACTCAAATACAACATCAAATTCCCTCCCTCACATCGCTCATCAAAAATCCAAATAAACAAGAATTCCACAAAAACTAACAAGTCCTAAACACAAACATAAACACAAATACAAGCACAAAAGAGAGGGAAGAGATATTTACACTAATTACTCTCACCAACAACGCCTCCATAGCCATCAAGAGCTCGAAGGAGTAAGTCAAATGCTCTAGCAACGTCTTCGATTAAGCTCACATGGCCGGGCCTAGCCACTCCCAAAAGTTTCCAAGTCGGAGGGAAGAAGCGATCATCTTCATCGAGCTCGGGGTTCTCGTGATCTTCCGGGTCTTCGGAACCAACATAGCTACGACTATTATGACCATCCGGTAGGTATAGTTGTCTAGAATCGTGCTCGGTGTCATGATGTGGGAGATCACACCCTACGGGTGTCGCTTCTTCTACGGGGTCGAGAGTGGAACTCCTTTCCACCGCCCGACAAGGATCCTCTTCATCAACCGTCTCACAAGACAAAGGGCTAGACATCGAGTGCGGTAGAGGAGGAGAAGGTATCAAGTTTTCTTCATTGGAGGGTTTAGGATCCTCCAAATTCCCATACAAAGCAAGTTCCAAGGCATCTACTTCTTTTTCCCAAGTATTGCGCTCCTTTTCACTCACCTTGTCAAAATGGTCATGAGGGTTGATCTCTTCACTTGGGTTTGGATTGTCACCATTCGGTTCATCACGAAGGAAATCAAACAAATCCAACTTTATAGCCAATACATTGGCTCCCCAGGAGCTATCTTGATAATCATGCTCAACTCCCTCCTCATTATGGGCCCTTGAAGCCTCAACTTCCTCTACTCTACCCCTATCTTCACCGCCCAAGCAACACTCAACAATGGTCTCTTCGACCCTCTCTTCTTCATTTGTAGCTTCAAGGTTGGGTTGACTTTCTTGTGGAGGCACCCGACCTTCTTGCCTAAATGAACCTTCCTCAACATGTTGCGGAGTTCGAGCGGCCAACATCGTGACATGCGCCATGAGTGCATTGATGCGAGCATCTTGCACCTCTATTTGGGCATTGAACTCCTCTTTAACCCCTATTATTTGAGCCACCATCGCTTGTTGATTCTTTTGCAATAGAGTCATCGACTCTTGTTGGCTCTTAAGCAATTGAACCATCATTTGACAAGTCTCAAAGTTGGGATTTTGCGGTTGTGGGTTATGTGAGGGTGTTTGGTAGTTGTTAGGATGTTGGAACGACCCTTGACAACTTTCTTGATAACCATAAGAAGAGGGTTCATAAGATTGTTGATGAGGTTGATATGGTTGGTAAAGTTGTGGGTTTTGGTAATTCGCCCCATAGTTGTCTCGTGATGATTGATGGTAGCTTGGATAAGCCAAGTCCATAACGTTGCTTTGGTACCTAAGATGAGCTAGAAGCACTTGAGCAAACGTTAGTATCCTAGTGCTTTTGAGGCACTAGGAAGAGAGAGTAACACAAGAAGAGAAACGGAGATACACAAGGAGAAGAGAACACAAAATCAAGAACAAAGTCCAAAACTAAGCAAACAAAAGTCTAAACTACGTCGTCCCCGGCAACGGCGCCAATTTGATGGGTGGGATTTGTCGTGAATCCCAACCGTCAAACAAAACCGGCTATACCTAGTGGGTAGCTAGGGTAAGTCGGGTCGAATCCAAAGGGACGGTAGGTCGGACTAAGGTATGCTACGGTCAAGGACTAAGTTCGAGACAAACTATTCTAAGGTGGGGGAGACTAAGGCTAATCTAGGTCTAAAGCGAGAGAACTATCAAAGGAAACGAGCTAGGATTAGGTCGGGGTCAAAGGGGTAACGGAATGGTCGAAGGAGAACTACAGGTGAAGGAGGTAGTAGGGTAATCTAGGTGATGCCCGGGCTCTCGCAACTTAGACTCACCTAGAGGTTCCACCTAAAACCCAACTCGTCGATACACAACACAAACGGGGTTCTAGCGCGCTATGGTCCTAAGTCGAATCCGGGCTCTCGCTACTTAGACCGGCCTAGGGGTCGTCCTCACCGGGCTCTCGCAACTTAGTGAGGGGACCGAACCCACAACAAAATAACACCCACAAAAGAAAAGCAAGAAAAAAACAAGCATTCGTACATACTTAGTCAATCAAGCATTTCAACAAACATGTGATGTGCATCATATAAGAGGAAACCCAAATCTTCCACCAACATCTCCAACAATCCCTTAATCATCCAATTAACACCCTAATCACCTTACTAACCCTAGCAAGAACACTACTCTAACATATCTAATCTAGAATTAATACTAACAAGAGGAATCAAAACAACAATCAAAACAAACATGAAGAAACTAATCTAACAATGAACAAAACACTAAACAAGAACTAAAGGATCAAACTTGAATGATAAAAACAAGATTAAGAAGAAGGAAGAGGAGATTATACCTACTAACAAGATGAAAGGAAGAAGGAAACTTGCATAAATGAGAAAAACCCAAAACATACATCCAAGTTTGTCAAGCTTGGTGGAGATCTTGAAGAATTTCCAAATTACAAGTACTAATCTAAGATTAACGATAATCTAAGGACTAATCTATGCTAATCTATGCTAAAATTATCTAGGGTTTAGTCTAATATGAAGTGCCTCTCCTTTAAAATACAAGGGAAGAGTATATATAGGGTTCCAAATGAAAGGAGAAGAAAGGAGCATTCACGGGCCTGAACTGGGCTCATCCCGGTTGGGATGAGTTGGTCCCGATCGGGATGGGCCACCCTTCCCGGTCGGGAAGGACCTTCCCGATCGGGATGGGCTCACAGTAGCCGCTCTTCATGCTTCCTTCATCCCGAACGGGATGAGGCCATCCCGAACGGGATGAGGCCATCCCGAACGGGATGGGTCTTTGTAGGCCTCCCTTAAGAGCTCTTTGGTCCCTCCTTGCCTCTCATGGGCATCTCGTCGATTCTCGGGACACGGGATCGGGTCTCGGTGGCTCGGGATTGGGTCCCAAGGTCTCGGGGTCGATTCCAAGGTCTGGAGTCATCCTTCCTTTATCTCGTTGGCTCCAAAATGTGTATGTATTGAGTCGGAATCGCTTCAACTCTTCCAAATCGGTCTCGGGAACCTGAAACGAACTAAAGGAAGCATAAGAAGCCCCTAAACCGCTCCCAAGGAGCGATTCTACAAGGAAATGGGACCAAAACACAACAAAATAGGCACTACAAACCACACTTATGATAGACCGACCTAGGGGTCGTCCTCACCGGGCTCTCGCTACGTAGTGACGGAACCAAACCCACGAGCAAACTATCACCCACAAGAGAAAAGGCAAGAAAAACAAGCATATGTACATACATATCATTCAAGCATTTCATCAAACATGTTCCATGCATCTAACCAAGAGGAAACCCAAAAATTCCACCAACATCTCCAACAAACCCTTAATCATCCACAATCACAACCAATCACTCTAATAACCCTAGCAAGGATCTACTCAAACATATCTAATCTAAAACTAACACTAACAAGATGAACTAAAACAAGAACAAGAGCATACATATGTAAACTAACAAAAAGGATGAACAAAACAATAAACAAGATCTAAAGATTGAAACTTGAATACTAAAACAAAGATTAAGAGAAACGAGAAAAGAGATTATACCATACTAGAGAAGATGAAAAGAAGAAATCCTGCCTAAATGGAAGAAAACCCAAACAATTCCACCAAGGTTGTCAATCTTGGTTGGATTCTTCAAGAATTCCCAAATTACAAGAGCTAATCTAAGATTAAGGACTAATTACCGACTAATCTACACTAATCTATGCTAAGTTATGCTAAACTAGGCTAGGGTTTAATGTCTAATGAAGTATCCCCCATAAGAATACAAGAGGAAGGGTATATATAGGGTTACAAGAGTGAAGGAGAAGAAAAGAATCAAATGCGGGCTGCCAGTGGGTCATCCCAGTCGGGATGAGTTGGTCCCGGTCGGGATGAGCTCATCCCGGTCGGGATGGACCCAAGACAGTAGCAGTTCCTTTTGTGCACCTCAACCGGGACCGGTTGAGGCCATCCCGAACGGGATGAGCCTTGTAGGCCTTCTTTAAGCTCCTTTTGGTCCCTCCTTGCCTCTCATGGGTTTCTCATCGATTCTCGGGACTCGAGATCGGGTCTCGGAGGCTCGGGATCGGGTCTCGAGGTCTCGGGGTTGAATCCAAGGCACCGAGTGATCGTTCCTTCACTTCGTTGGCTCCAAAAAGTGTATGTATCGAGTCGGATTTGCTCCAACTCTTCACAAATGGTCTCGGGAACCTGAAACGAACTAAAGGAAGCATAAGTAGCCCATAAACCGCTCCCAAGGAGCGATTCCACAAGGAAAATGGGAGCAAAACACTACGAAATAGGCACTACAAACTACACTTATCAACTCCCCCACACTTAACCCTTACTCGCCCTCGAGTAAGCACATATTAACTGCTAAACTAGCCGAGTGGGTATTAGCGCAACCTACGCCCTTTCAATTCACGCGAGTACACTTAGAGGACAAGTGCACTGCGCAAGGCAAGTGGGGTCTTGCGAGAAAACTGTGGATGCAACCGGACACAAAACACATAAACAAACAAACACACGAACAAACAAATAATCGGTTGCCCCCAAAAGAAAACGAATACCGCTTCCCTCAACAAAGCGGTGAAAAGACACCGGTTTAGGACTCAAGGCAAGTGACAACGTTCCCAATCTAGCAATAGAAACCAAGGTGAACTAAACCCTAATAGTATGACGATAAAGCAACAAAAACGTTGGTAACTTACCTAGATTCCTCTTAACCTTCTAAGAACGTACTACGGGACGATCGGCGGAGTGGAAAAGGGATGAACTATGGTGTTAGTCGACACTGTAGGTAAGTGAGACCCCGCTCCCTTTAGCGATGAGCCAAGACGGTCGTCCCAAGCCCGAAACCGCCTAACTAGTCCAAGTAAAAAGGTGGATATGAATGCAAAGTGAGGAAAGACCGACCTTTGCCGCTATCATCCTTCCTAGGGACTCGGTCCTTCGTTAGGCTCTTCACGGAAAAAGTCGAAAAAAGGCTTATTTTTGTGGGGTTAGGATCTTTTTGTGAGACGATTTTCTTTTGGCATTTTCTCTTTTCTTTTGCATATTTGCTTTGTGTGTTGCCATGCCATGCCTTTTCTTTTTCTTCTTTTCTATTTTCTTTTTGGCTTTTGTGCCTTTTCTTTTTCTTCAATCTTTTCTTTCTTTCTTTTTATTTCTTTAGCCCTTTTGGCTAGATTTGAGTCGTAGGCATTTTTTTGCAACTAGGAAGATGATTTCAACAATTTGCAATTTTATTGTGTGGAAATGTGTAGGAGGTAGGGTAATGGGTATGTTGGGACGACGTCTTCCCTTCATACTCACAAAAAGGGTAGAACTTGGACTAGTCAAACAATCCTAAACACGGTCACCTAAGGAACGAGACTCGGCAACCAAGGCCTTTTCACACCGTGGGTGGTCATAATGGTCAAAATGCAAATCCCGTAGTAAATCCCTAGTAAGCTAGGTGGACTCAAGGTAAAAGACCAACGAAATCATTGATTTAGGGTCATTCTACTAGACTAAAGTCCAAGACTTGGTTTATACCACTAGAAAGAGAAAGTAAACACTTGCACAATAGCCTCTAAACCGGGTTTTCGAAAACCGTTTACACACACGACACACTTACACACACAAAACAAAGACACGGTGAAAATGAAAGAAAAAGAGACAAAAGATAACAAAACAAAACAAGGAGAAACAAACACATAAACAAAACAAACAAACACCGCCTCTAGCTTCCAAACAAATCATCACATCAACCACAAACTTTACAAAGCTCCACCCGAGCACACAACATCAGAATCTCCTCCAAATTCCGCAAGAGACAAAGGAGGAAAAAGGGATAGAAGATGTTACCGGACATCTTGATAGCTCTCCAAAGCTATCGGTGATTAAGCGACCTACAACGAAAAAGGGAGGCAAAACACACACACGACACAAATATACGACACAACGAGACAAAAGTAAAACACACAAAAGAAAATCTTTTTGATTTTTGTGAAAATTTTTAAATTTTTAGGGATTTTTAAGATTTTTCGAAAAACTATGAAAATAAAACTAACTACGATAGAATATCGCTCCCCCACACTTAAACCGAGCAATGTCCTCATGCTCGATCGTAGTGTGCGGAGAGACAAAAGAAAAGAAAAGAAAATACGAAAATAAAGCTAAAAATCAAAGATAAAAGTGAAGAAAGGGTAGAATGTGTCCGGCCGGGGTGTAGTAAAGTCACCAAGGGACGAAACAAGAAAAGATATGGATGGGGGAAGAAATAAAAAGAAGGAAATAAAAGGAAATGGGAGGGGAGGACTAGGTGTAATCAAGTCACCTAGCCCGGATTCCGCCCAAATCCGACTAAATCCTACAAAAAGGGGTGAAAAACTTGTAAAATTTGGATTTTGAAATGACTCTCGATGTAGTAACGTCATCGAGAGTCGGGAGCAACATATACCAAGGCTCCGAGGGCCACCATGACACAAAATAAGGGGAAAGGGAACATGCAAAAGGGAGATAAGCTATAAAAGACGGAAAAGAAAGGATAGTTGCCATACCGATTAGTTGGCAACTCACTCACTCCATCGTCCCAATGATCAATGTAAGCACATAGCTAGTCTTCATCATTGCCATTCCTCTTCATTCTCGATAATACCGCATGGTTGAAGGTAGTAAGCTTGCAATAATGTGAGGGAATGGGGTTTGGTGTGAATTTCGGTGTAAGGTGAAGAGGAAATGAAGTGATGGTATGCAAATGAAGTGTAAGGGTCATATGACATGAGCAAGGATGGGTAGGGAGGTTGGGTGGGGGTATACAATGGTTGGGTGGCTGGGCTCAAATGTCGAAGAAGAGGCATAAAAAGGAGTAGGGGACCATCCCGGTCGGGATGGATGGTCCCGGTCGGGATGACACACCCGTCCCGGTCGGGAAGCTCCCTTCCCGGTCGGGATGGCACTCCAGGAGACTCGATTTTTGGCACCCTCATGGCTTCTTCCCGATCGGGATGACACACCCGTCCCGGTCGGGAAGCTTCCTTCCCGCCCAGGATGGGTCTTCTTGACCTCCAAAACCCTAAAAGCTTCACCAAAGCTTCAAAAACCGATTCCCATACTCACGATCCAAGCTCTATCATTAACCACTCCCCTCTAGGAATCACTTTTCCTTCACACCTATCACAATAAACTCAAATACAACATCACATTCCCTCCCTCACATCGCTCATCAACAATCCAAATAAACAAGAATTTCACAAAAACTAACAATCCTAGAAACCAAACTATCCAAACAAACATAAACACAAATACAAGCACAAAAGAAAAGGGAAAAGGATATTTACACTAAGCTATTCTCACCAACTATGCCTCCATAGCCATCAAGAGCTCGAAGGAGTAAGTCAAATGCCCTAACATCATCTTCAATTAAGCTCACATGGCCGAGCCTAGCCACTTTCAAGAGCTTCCAAGTCGGAGGGAAGAAGCGATCATCTTCATTATGCTCGGGGTTCTCGTGATCTCCCGGGTCTTCGGAACCATGATAGAAACGACTCTTATGACCATCCGGTAGGTATAGTGGTCTAGAGTCATGCTCGGCATTATGATGCGGGAGATCACACCCTAAGGGTGTCACTTCTTCTACGGGGTCGAGAGTGGAACTCTTTTCCACCGCCCGACAAGGATCCTCTTCACCAACCGTCTCACAAGACAAGGGACTAGACATCGAGTGCGGTAGAGGAGGAGAAGGCATCAAGTTTTCTTCATTGGAGGCTTTAGGCTCCTCCAATTTCCCATACAAAGCAAGTTCTAAGGCATCTACTTCTTTTTCCCAAATATTACGCTCCTTTTCACTCGCCTTGCAAATTTGGTCTTGAGGGGTTATCTCTTCTCTTGGCCTTGGATTGTCAAGATCCGGTTCATCACAAAGAAAATCGAGCAAATCCAATTTAATAGCCAATACATTGGCTACCCAAGAGTTACCTTGAGAATCATGTTCACACCCCTCCTCATTGTCGACCCTTGAAGCTTCAACTTCCTCTATTCTTCCCATATCTTCACCATCCAAGCAACACTCAACAATGATCTCTTGATTTGCCCCCTCTTCTTCATTCGTGGCTTCATGCTCAGGTTGACCTTCTTGTGGAGACACCCGACCTTCATGCCCAAATGAACCTTCCTCAACAATTTGTGGAGCTCGAGTGGCCGACATCGTGATACGAGCCATGAGTGCATTGATGCGAGCATCTTGCACCTCTGTTTGGGCCTTGAGCTCCTCTTTAACCCCTTGTATTTGAGCCATCATCGCTTGTTGATTCTTTTGCATTAGAGTTATCGACTCTTGTTGACTCTTAAGCAATTGAATCATCATTTGAAAAGTCTCAAAGTTGGGATTTTGTGGTTGTGGGTTATGTGAGGGTGTTTGGTAGTTGTTAGGATGTTGGAATGATCCTTGACAACTTTCTTGGTAGCCATAAGGAGGGCGTTCATAAGATTGTTGATGAGGTTGATATGGTTGGTGAAATTTCGGGACTTGGCCATTTGCCCCAAAGTTATCCCGTGATGATTGATGGTAGCTTGGACGCGCCATGTCCATAACGTTGCTTTAATACCTAGGATGAACTAGAAGCACTTGAGTAAACGTTAGTGTCCTAGTGCTTTTACGGGCACTAGGAGGGGAGAATAGCACACAAGAAGAAAAACGAAGATACACAAGGAGAAGAGAACACAAAAGTCAAGAACAAAGTCCAAAACTAAGCAAACAAAAGTCTAAACTACGCCGTCCCCGGCAACGGCGCCAATTTGATGGGAGGGATTTGTCGTGGATCCCGCCGTCAAATAATAACCAACTAACCTAACTAGGGTAGCTAGGGCAAGTCGGGTCGAATCCACAGGGACGGAAATGCGTTCGGACTAATGAGTGCTACGGTCTAGGACTAGGTTCGAGACGAGCTAATCTAGGGGGTTGGCTAGGTACTAGTCTAAGGTCTAAAACAAGGAGAATGAAGACAAAACAAGTAGCTAACGACTAAAGAAAGCAAATAAGGAAAACTAGGGTTAGGTCGGGTTCATGAAGTGATGGGATGGTCGAAGAAGAGCTAAGGTGAAGGGGTAGTCGGGTAATCTAGGTGTAGTCCGGGATCTCGCTACGTAGACTGACCTAGAGGTTCTTGATAGAACCCACCTTTGCGACACATATGACAAACGGGGTTACTAGCGTGCTATCGTAGCCTAGGTCACGTCCGGGCTCTCGCTACGTAGACCGACCTAGGGTTCGTCCTCACCGGGCTCTCGCTACGTAGTGAGGGAACCAAACCCACGAGCAAACTATCACCCACAAGAGAAAAGGCAAGAAAAACAAGCATATGTACATACATATCATTCAAGCATTTCATCAAACATGTTCCATGCATCTAACCAAGAGGAAACCCAAAACTTTCACCAACATCTCCAACAAACCCTTAATCATCCACAATCACAACCAATCACCCTAATAACCCTAGCAAGGATCTACTCAAACATATCTAATCTAAAACTAACACTAACAAGATGAACTAAAACAAGAACAAGAGCATACATATGTAAACTAACAAAAAGGATGAACAAAACAATAAACAAGATCTAAAGATTGAAACTTGAATACTAAAACAAAGATTAAGAGAAAGGAATAGAGATTATACCATACTAGAGAAGATGAAAAGAAGAAATCTTGCATAAACGGAAGAAAACCCAAACAATTCCACCAAGGTTGTCAATCTTGGTTGGATTCTTCAAGAATTCCCAAATTACAAGAGCTAATCTAAGATTAAGGACTAATTACCGACTAATCTACACTAATCTATGCTAAACTAGGCTAGGGTTTAATGTCTAATGAAGTATCCCCCATAAGAATACAAGAGGAAGGGTAAATATAGGGTTACAAGAGTGAAGGAGAAGAAAAGAATCAAATGCGGGCTGCCAGTGGGTCATCCCGGTCGGGATGAGTTGGTCCCGGTCGGGATGACGTGGTCCCGGTCGGGACGAGCTCATCCCGGTCGGGATGGACCCAAGACAGTAGCAGTTCCTTTTGTGCACCTCAACCGGGACCGCTTGAGGCCATCCCGAACGGGATGAGCCTTGTAGGCCTCCTTTAAGCTTCTTTTGGTCCCTCCTTGCCTCTCATGGGTTTCTCATCGATTCTTGGGACTCGGGATTGGGTCTCGGAGGCTCGGAATCGGGTCTTGAGGTCTCGGGGTCGAATTCAAGGCACCGAGTGATCATTCCTTCACTTCGTTGACTTCAAAAAGTGTATGTATCGAGTCGGATTTGCTCCAACTCTTCACAAATGGTCTCGGGAACCTGAAACGAACTAAAGGAAGCATAAGTAGCCCATAAACCGCTCCCAAGGAGCGATTCCACAAGGAAAATGGGACCAAAACACTACGAAATAGGCACTACAAACTACACTTATCAATAGCATAGTTATTTGCTTGAGATGAGAGCTTGGAGGTGCTTTAATGGCTCCTTATGGGTAAAAGTTGAAATGCTAGGGTTTAGGGTTTGATTTCTCGTTCGTTCCCATACTTAACTCTTGTAACCTTGCTCGATTATCGCTTGTGGTGTTATGGGTAGCTCATATGTCGATTTTGTGAGTCGGAATGCACTCTGGATCATTCTGTGTGAGTTTGTGAAGCTTAAGACGAACCAAATGATATCGTAACGATGCCGAATTTTCCCGAAACCACTTTCATTGTGATCGGGGTACAAAACGGGTGCTATTGGGTCTTTCAGAATTTGATATCACTATCCGAAATTTTGGGCTTATTTTGACCTGTTTGGGTTATCTTGACCTGACCCAAGGTGAGTCTATTGTTTTGTTTTGCAGCTGAAGATGGTATGGGACGTCCCGAGGGAGTCCATACAACTGGTACTAGTGTTGAGGCCACCGGGTCGAGCTTGCTGACTCCCCGGGTGGCTCGTAAGAGGCTATAGAGCGTTCCTTCGCAGCGTCTTGAGCCTGGGGCCATGGGCGAGGCTAATTTTGATAGAGTCACGAGGCGTAGACCGCCCGTGACGGTTGATAGGAGGATGCACGTCCCTAGGCTTGTTGATGAGGGTGAGGAGGCCGTCTATGAAGATCTCGTTTGGGCTTGGGATGGGGACGGTCGGCAGCTATTGCTCCGCCCGAATTTGCACGTGTCTAGCCATATCGTAAACGGCAAGCTGATCACCTTGGCTTTATTATTGGCTCATCTCTTGACTTTGACTTGTGTTTGTCTTGTTTATTTATGATTGTATTGTCATGGTTTGCAGTCTACAGGTCCGATGAGGACCTTCTCGGGCTTTACGACGTGCTTAGAGATCTATGCGCTGAAGCTTAGTCCTGAGGCTAAGGAGATATTTATGGGGTCGACTTTGGGCCCCTTGGTCTGACATTGGGTCCGTTTGGTAGGTTGCAAGACTAAGTGCAACCTGATGGTGGATCGCTTTCATGACAAGACCTCGACATTCCATATGTCGTTTGGTGAGGTCGGCATGACTTTGGAGGATTTTGGGATTATTACGGGTTTGTCTTTGGGTCCCGAGATAATTAGGTAGGCTCCGGAGGACCCTAGGTTAGATAGTGATGAGGTTAGGGGTTGGATCGGAGACTGTTTAGAGCCTTCGGCTTACAGTACGCCCCACGCTTTATTGGGCTCATACATCACCGACCACTTCGAGAGAGTGGCGGTTTTAGAGGGTTGAGTGCCCAACACTACGGCGCAGGACGCTCGTCTGTGGTTGTGGTACTTCCTAGGGTCAACCCACTTCTCGGATAAAGGCGAGAGGTTTAGTACTAGGATTTTGCCTTTTCTGGCTGACTTGAGTTAGGTGGGACGTTTTGACTAGGTGACCGTAGCTTTTGTGGAGATGACCCGCTGCCTACAGGTCATGGTGAGGCCGTAGAGGGTGGACTCTGGCTCTGCTATACCCATCATGGGTCCAGGTCTCGTGTTGGAGGTAAGTTATTGACTTTGTATTTGGTTTTGGGATTTTGTTTAGTTTGGTTTGGTTTTGCTGATGATATTTCGGGTTTTGTAGGCTTGGATCTACTCTTATTTCCCACGTCTGGCTCCTAAGACGGTGCTTGTTTGCCCGGCTAGGTTTCCTATTGGGATCGAGCGGCGGTTGGCTCAAACTAAGAGTACGACGAGCCACTACTCGTCGGAGAACATGCTGGTGAACCAACTGCGTCTCGAGGATGTAAGTTTTTCCTTCTTACTGTTTGCTTTTTTATGTAGCCCCCAAGGTTAGGATTTTAAGATGTAGGTTTGTTTATGCAGTTCGTGACCCGTCCTTGGGCCAACTATGAGGGTCTGCCTGTGTACGTGAGGGCAGAGTTGAGGCCTAGGAGCTACAGGAGGATGCTCCTTCATGTGCTGTGTGGTATCTGGGCGATAGTTTGGCACGCTAGTGCTTATATGACGAGTTTAGGGTGCCGGTTGATCCTCGCCGGACCATGTTTAGGCGGCCGACTACTACAGAGGCCGGTGAGGACAGGGATGGAGAAGGAGGTGAGGCGTTAATGGTGCCTGGTGCCTCCTACGTGTCTCACGTCTGCCAGTGGCTAGCTTGCCACCGCATCCTGGTAGCATTCGAGTTTTGGCTTTTGTTTCATGGTCTTATGTATGTTTATGCCCTAATCGGCTTGCTTTCCTTCAGCTGGCCGACCCTGCTGATGCTGTTCAACCCCCAGACTTCCCTTTGTGACACTGCTCAGGGTGGACGCGACTAGGGTAGCCTTTACAAAGCCTCTTCCTCTATGCTCTGCGGAGGAGATGGACGCTGGGATGGATTGGCGTGACCCGGTGTACCGGGTAAGTTTTGGGATTTTGCCTTGAACTTGGCTTTGAGGGTTAGACTTTTTGACCCGTTTTGTTCTTTTTCAGGTTTCGTCTACTTCCCATCAGCGGTTATGGCAAGCCGCCAACTGCTTTCGAGCCTACGCCTCGAGGATGGTTGTAGCCTCCTCCCGCGATACATCGGGACCTCGATCGATAAGTAGTGTTTTCCTAGGGATGGTTTTTTAGGGTGGTTGTGTCTTTTCCTATGGGGTAGCTACGTTTGCAGGATGTCCTAGACATGGTAGGGCAGTTGGAGAGGCGGGTGACCGAGCTCGAGGAAGTTGAGGTCAGCCTGTTGCAGTCGTTTCGAACCCTGGACGTCGAGATTGCTAAACTTAAGGAGCTGTAGGCTCGATCTCGAGGTGAGACCTTGGCACAGGTAAAGCTAGGTTTGGGGCCGAGGGGGAGAGAGAGGCTGAGGCTGAGGGTCAGGCTACGGGTGTTACCAAGGATGTTGGTCCTTCCGGAGGGGTTCCTGATAAGGAGACGGTTACCGTGGATATACTGGTGGGTATAGGTAGTACCGAGTCTCCTACTTTTGATTCGGCAGACCTAGGCTTTGATGATAACCTCGGTGAGTTTGTACTGGAGCTGCAGCCTCTAGAGGTCCTCCCTAGTTTGTAAACCCAATTTGTGTTTAGATTTTGTATATTTTGTACATTTTAAACTTTAGTGCTTTCATCAGCTAATTTTGCTTGTGTTTTCGAAATGGTAACTTAGATAACATGTAATCACTTCAAGTTTGGCTTGCTCATGGTTCAGTCGTGATTTAAGATGTTTTAGATGCGTTAGGATTGCTTAGGAGTGCGAAAATGCTTTATCGGGATGCTTTTAAATAGGTTAGTTTGAGCCGGAAGTTGGATCAAGTGGTACGTCGATTGAAACGTTTGACTTGATGTTGTACGCAAAAGCGTTTCGTGACTAAAATGTTTTGACCGAGTGTGTCCAATGCTGGGAGACAAGTGTAATTGTTTTGACGCTCATGTTCAAAGTAAAGTAAAAAGAAAAAAAAGTTCGACCACTTTTTATGCTTTATTAATAACACCACATAGGGCTACAAACGCATATTGACAATGTCACTAGGGGCTACGACACGCCTAAAAGAAAAAAAAACGTCTAAGTCTGGTGGATTGGGTGGATGAAAACGGGTCGTCCGCTTGTCCGTGGGGACTTTTCATTCTTGTGCGATGCTTGTAATGTGCACTTCAGTTTTTGGAAAGGGGTCGACTGACTTTAGGAGGTCGTTCCTAATGTCCAGGGTTGACGAATGATAGCTGATGGGACGAAGCGTGGCTGACAGTCTGGGATTCAGGAGCCAGAAGGCTGACGGTTCAGTGGTGCATACGCATGGGCTTGAACGGTCTGGTCCTTAGGCGCCTGGGTTTGGGCGTCCCGGTTTTGGGGCGCCTGGGCTTGGGCGGTCTGGATTTGGGGCGCCTGGGCTTGAGCGACCCAGTTCTCGGTTATGAAAATTTTCTGCAATTTCCTAATTGTGGTGCGATTAGGGCTATATATGCGGGTTATGGGTGCTCGTCTTAGACATAATTAAGTACCCATAGTGTCTTTAGTTCCTCAATTTACTTTGAGCCATGTCGGGTTTTGGGAATCTTTTGACTGGGTGGATGGGTCGTCTTAAGAAGGGTGATCTTGAGGTTTTGCTAGGTGATGGTTTGTCTGCAATTACAGCTTTAAAGCAAGTTAAAGTGCAAGACGACTTTTTGTTGAAATGTTCTCGCTTCTAGGATTCTAATAAACATGTTTTTGCATTCCCGAGGGGTGATGTTTGTCCTCTCCCCAAGGAGCTAGATGCTATAGGAGGATGGCACTCGGTTCGTCCTTGTATACCCATTGAGGTTGACGTTCCCGTGGAAAGATTTAATCATTTTTTGGACATTTCTTTGTTGGAGGAGGCTAATGTTTTCTTCGGGGAAGGTGGTATTGACTAAAAGTTACTTGTTAGGGTTTTCTCACGGAAAGACTCTCGTGATATTTCGCACTTAGCCCGTAAGCGGGCTCTCAATATTGCGGTCGCATGCTATTACTTATTTGAGGATGCGTCGTGCCATGAAGACTGGGGTAATCTTCTGGTTTTGGATATTATAAAGGGTATGGAGCATGAGCGGTCGCCTTCTTGGATTATTTTAGGTGAGCTTATCACGGGTCTTGATACTCGTGCACGTTTATATCATGCTCCTTTTCGAGATTCTATGATCATTTTGCAGGTATGTCGGGGCACTACTTTCCTTATTCGAAACTTACCTTAGTTCAAAAACTTGACCCTATGTTGTATTGGGCAGGTTTGGCTATAAGAGAGGTTAGGTTTAATCGAGCCTCCTGAGCTTATTAAGTGTTACAACCGCAAAGGCTTTGCTGCTCGGAATATGGTGGAGCCTTGGAATGCCGGTTATACCGAAGAGGGATGGTTCTCTTACTTGTAGGGCAACGGAGGAGTCACTATTAGGTGGACAATCCCGTGGTGGCATGTCAAAGGGTATATCGAGTTTCCGTCCTCGTCACAGGCCCGTACTATGCAACTATTGTCCTTAAGCGGGTATGTTTATATTCACCCAGACAGGTTAGGCCCTGTTCTTTTCAGCTTATTTTCAGTCCGTTTCAGACCAGCTCAGCCCAGCTCGTATCAGCTCAGTCCAGCTCCTATAAGCTCAGCTCAGCTCAGCTCTAATATTTTCAGCCCAGCTCCAATATTTTTAGCTCCTAAAATAATACTTCAATAATAATAATAATATATACTATATAATAATATACTATAATATTATTATTATTTATTTATTTATATGAAACGAAAGTTGCATTAAGATCGAAACAAATTACAATAAGTTATTATTATTGTTGTTGTTGTTGTTGTTGTTATTGCATTTCGATATTAATGCAAGTTTTTTTTCATAAAAAAATAATAATAATGATAATAATAATATTGTTGTTCTTCTTCTTCTTCTTCTTCTTCTTCTTCTTCTTCTTCTTCTTGTTGTTGTTGTTGTTATTTTTATTACTTGTATCTCTTAATGTTAATAATAATAACAACAAATTATTATTATCATCGTCATTGTCGTTGTCGTCATCATCATCGTCATTGTTATTATTATCGTTATTATTATTATTTTGTATTTTTTTTATCATCATTTTTATTATAATAATTATTTATATTATTATGAACTCCATAATATTTTGAGGTCTTGAAATAGATGTTACATTCAAATATTTACAACTCACACACAAAATATAGCATATGAATATTATTTCTATTGTATTAAGATTTAAGAATATGAAAATTTAAAATTTTGTATATTACGTAATCAAAGATATATACCTAACATTTTCTATTGCCAAGTACTAAAAAAAACAAAAGTAGAAATCAAATGAATTGGAGTGAGTACTATGTTGTTGCTGTTATCATTACTATAATTAATTATTATTATTATTATTATTATTTTTTTTATTATTATAAACGGAACTTGTATTATTATTATTATTATTATTATTATTATTATTATTATTATTATTATTATTATTATTATTATTATTATTATTATTATTATTGTTTTATTTTTATAAAAACCGGAACTTGCATTAAGATCGAACCAAATTACAAGAAGTTAGTGGGTAGCCGAGATACTATCTAGGCACCCACTCCCTTAGCAATAGAAAAACTAAGTCTAGTGAAAATAAAGGCAGCTGCACGAGCCCCCGCATCCTGAGAGATAGAGAATTTCTGAATCCGGTTCACCAATGCAACAGCCTCAGCATCAAGCTCCCCCAAAGACGAGAAGGAGAAAGGCAGGAACCCGTACCCAATCTTCGTGCACAAATCTCCATACTTGGCGCACTTATGTTGAGCAGCATCAACGACCACGCGACCAGGCAGGAAATCAGCCATCGCAGTCTGGGTCAAAGGGGACGACCCTGTCAGATCGACACACACATCACGCCCTCTAACCCAGGAATAAAGAAGCAAATCCGCCGGGCGTAGGTGGTTGTCGTGCCCATCCACCAAACCGACATCTACTTCCTTACCGGCAGAAATACCAGATCGGAAACAGATATCTAAAAGGGTGTCGCGAACCATGTTGTTATTGCTACCACCACCACCACCACTACCATCATCATCATCATCATCATCATCATCATCATCATCATCTTCTACTACTACTACTACTACTACTACTACTACTACTACAACTACTACTACTACTACTACTACTACTACTACTACTACTACTACTACCATCATCATCATCATCATCATCATCATTATTATTATTACTATTATAATTAATTAATTAGTTATTATTGTTATTATTGTTGTTGTTGTTGTTGTTTTTGTTGTTATTATTATTATTATTATTATTATTATTATTTAGTGTTATAATTTTTTATATTTTTTTTCTCATTTTTTAAAATATTATTAGATAATTTATATAAGTAGTTATTAGTTTCATCTTCTTTTAATTCAGCTCAGCTCAGCTTCTATCAGTCCAGCTCAGCTCCTATCAGACCAGCTCAGCTCTTATCAGACCAGCTCAACCCTATTTCAGCCGAAAAGAACAGGGCCTTAATGCGCAAGATGGGTGTGGGGCAAGTCCTTTCAAAGGCTATTACTGACGTTACCAACTCTCATCCGTGGAAGGAAAGTTCTCTAAGGAAGTTCGAAATGTCTTGGAGATGAAGGGTTTTGCATCCTGTTTCTATAGAAAATGTACGATCGGCAATCCCTACTCACACCCAGCGAGAGGTTTATGGATATCCGTCAGGGCGGGACAAGTTAATAGTCGGGAAAACCTCAGTGCTACAGAATAAGGAGGATACACGAGTTGATGCCACTAAGCGCTCAACCAAAGACAATGTTTTCGATCCTAGTACCGTTAATTCATCGAAGCGGGCGAAGACTAACAAGACCCGTATTGAAAATGTGGACGAAGAGGGGAATGGGCTGGTAGGGTGGAAGTCTGCGTTCAAAGAGTCTATGGTGAGAGATCCGGAGAAGCACACCCAAATGGTAAGGGGAAAGAAAAGTTAGACCGGTAGGGCCCTGCCTTTAGTACTATGTTGTATTAATTGATATTATGTGGCGTATTAGTACTAGTTTTTTTGTGGGGTTTTATTTGACACGTTGTCCTGTTTCCGGAGTAGCCGGGTAATGGGTGTAAGATGTAAAAGGTCTCGACAAAGGCTTGATTTAGTTAATTTTTGCATTAATGAGAAGCACGTTTTTTTTTCATTCATTCATTTTTTTTGTGGTGGCTCGCAACTCGAGTCTTCATTTTGCCCGGAGCGCCCTTTCGGGTTTTCACTCCGTCCTCGGCTCAATCTTTTTTTTTTGTTTTTACGGCTCACAACTCGATTCTTCATTTTTCCCGGAGCGCCTTTTTGGGTTTTCACACCGTCCTTGGCTCGTCTTTTTTTTTTTACGATGGCTCGCAACTCGATTCTTCATTTTGCCCGGAGCACCCTTTCGGGTTTCACTTCGTCCTCGGCTTGTCGTTCGTGCTTTGTCATCACTCGTCAATCGGAGCGTGGGATGGTTCCGATTTGCATATGAATCAAATAATCGATCTTGCTAACGTTTGGTTGTACCCCCGAGGGGGTTGCTACGTATCTGTGTTTAGACAGAATCAAACCATGTTCGAAGTTCATAAAAATGTGAGTGATTTTCCTTTAGATTCGTTATGCCTATTATCGATACGAAGTGTTTTAGAGTGTTGTTGTTTGGGTTTTCACCCAAGCTTAGAGATTAGGATGAAGTTTGTTATCAGGCTAAGGGTAGTAGAGTTTAAGCTGGTTCAAGTTGGTTGGGGTTGAGAATTCTTGACCGTCTAGGTCGGTAATGATCACGGTGCCTCCCGTGAGTATCTTCTTGACAAGGTAGAGGCCTGTCCAGTTTGGTTTGAACTTTCTCCTAGGGTTGACGGGAAGTGGTGCTCAAATGGATTTGACTACGAGGTCTCCCTCATGTATGTTTCGAGACTTAGTTCGTTTGTTGAAGGCTCGTTGTATTCTTTGTTGGTAAGCTTGCACGTTGGATAGGGCATGTATTCTACGCTCGTCTTGGAGTACCAACTCATCGTAACGGTTTTGGTTCCACTCTTCTTCGGGAATGCCGCTTTCGGCTAGTATCCTAAGCGAGGGTATTTCTAATTCTATTGGTTGTACGGCTTCGGAGCGTAGGTTAGGTAGTAAGGTGTGGCTCCGGTAGGAGTTCAGTAGGAAGTTATGTATCCCTATAATGCGAAGGGTATTTTGTTGGGCCAATCTCGGTAATTGTCTATCATCTTCTTAAGAATGGTGATGATGGTTTTGTTTGCTGCTTCTACAGCCCCGTTTGTTTGAGGTCTATAGGGTGATGATTTGTGTCGTTGGATTTTGTATTTGTCTAGGAGTTTTTGGATATCGGCCCTAAAGTGAGCCCCATGATCACTGATGATTTCGTGTGGTATGCCGTAGCGGCAAATGATGTTGTTTTGTAGGAATTTGACTACTTGTTTGGAAGTTAGGAATTTAGGATTGTGTATGAGGCTGCTTCTACCCATTTTGTAAAGTAATCAACAGCCACTAGTATAAAACAGTGTCTGCCGGTTCCGGATGGATGTACTTTTCCTATAATGTCTAATCCTTAGGTGGAGAAGGGTCAGGGTGTTGTTGTGGTGTGGAGCGGATATGGTGGTAGGTGTTGAATATTGGCGAATATTTGATAGTTGTCACAGTGACGGACGTGGTACCGGCAGTCCGTCTCTAGAGTGGTCCAGTAATAACCTAATCTCATTATCTTACGGGCTAATAAGTGTGCGCTCTTGTGGGGTCCGCATTCTCCGTCATGTACTTCTTCCATGACTCTTTTATATTGGGTTTTGTCTATGCATCTAAGGAGCACTCCTTGTGGGGTTCGCTTGTATAATAGTCCTTGGTTCAGAACGTAGTGGGTGGCTTGCATCCTTAAGGCTCGTTTGTTTTTGGTGTTTGTATTGCATGGGTACGATCCGTCGGTTTTGAAGTCTAGGATCGTTTTGTACCGGGGTTCTTCGAGCGTGTAATCGGTTTCGATGTTATGGATATAGGCAGGTTGTTCACTTCTTTCTACACAAATGGGCATAGAGAAGAGGTTGTCGGGCATGTTTTTTAGTGAGGCTAATTAGGATAAGGCATCCGCGAATTGATTTTCCTCGCGGGGTAAGTGTATGAAGCTGATTTCGATGAATTCTCAGGATATTGTCTCGATTTCGGTTTGGTATGGAGCTGGGCTTTCGCTATAAACCTTCCAAGTGCCAGTGGCTTAGTTGACTACTAAGGATGAGTCTCCATGGACTCTAAGGTTTTTAATTCCTAATGTTGTTGCGGCTTTTAGCCTTATTAGGCAGGCTTTATATTCGGCTGCGTTGTTGGTTACCGGAAGTCTAGTTTGACTGATATGGGTGTGTGGTCACCTTGTGGGGATATTAAGAGGATCCCTGCACCGTAACTCCTTATGCTAGATCAAGGCATCGTCGAAGTGTAGGTCCCATGATTCGTCGTCGACGAATAAAATGTCCTCGTCGAGGAAGGACAAGGTATCGGTTGTGTGGGTTTCCTATATTGGGTTTTCGACTAGGAAATTGGCTAAGGGTTGGGTTGAGTGTTTGGGATAATTGTTTTGATCTCATTTAGGGTGAAATTAGGTGGGCCGTTAGTTGAAACTCTTATGTTTTGATTGATTGCTATCGATAAATGGCATAGCATTGAGTCGAAAGCATTATTGTTTTAAAATCAAGCGATTGTCGAGGCGCATAGTAAAAGAAGAAAAGTTTTATTTCTTTCTATTGATAATAGAGTGATATAGGGACGTGTTCCGGACATGACTCCTTTTGGGAGGCGGGGACAGACCCTCTCTGAACCCGACTCAATTGCATAAAAAAAGAAAAAATTTATTATAGTATTATTATTATTATTATTATTAAGTCTAGGCCCTAAGATGAACTAGACTCTGACTAAGACTGGACTCACTTCCTTAGACATTGAGGCTACCTCCTGGGAAGAGCACCTTGATGGCATCACCTGACTTGATTTTTGAATACTCGTCGGTGGTGACTACCACTGATGTGGTGACCTTGCTGCTAGTGTCCTCAAGAAAGAGGCGCATGGTTCTTGGCTTAACGGGGGGGAAGGTCCCGGCATCCACTATATCTTGGATGACATGTTTTAGGCGGTAGCAATCTTCCGTGTCATGCCCCCTACCCTAATGGTATAGGCAGTAAGCCTTGGGATCCCAACTCGCATCCGGGCTCTAAGGGGTGGATCCGGAGTAGGAGCAAGTTGAGATAACTGCTAGTCATCGTTGGCAATTTTAGTGCTTCGGCATAGGTCATGCCTAAATCTATGAGGCTCTTAAATGGATGGTCCCCACAAGCCGGGACGAGCCGGGCCGGCTTGAGCCTTTTCATTTCCATAGGGATGTCAGGAGTGAGAGGTGCTAGACGGGGTTTTATGTCCTCTTCCTGAGGGGGACCTCGTACTGGGTCCTCAAGGACCTTCTCGGCGGCTCCTTCTAACCTACTGAGTTGGACCAGGATTTTGTCGTGGGTGGTGGTCATTTGCGCCACTGTGACCCGGAGTTCCCGTATGAGGCCTAACATGGTATTGATTTGATCACTGATGATGTTGTTGCTACTGGAAGACATTATTGGGTCTGTGGGGCCAAACTGAAAGTGAGAATGGATTCATCGGACGACGCAAAGACTTGAGGAATGCTCGTAGGTAAGTGACACGGAAATGAGACCCTTAATTAGCTCGTGTTTGCGGTTATCAAATTTTGGGACTCGGGTGCTTCAGACTCTCGGTGTATTCAGCGAGACGCCTAATACACTTGGGTCTCTGGAACGAGATGATTTGACAATAATCTCGGGGGTGGGATTTTAAAGAGGACTCTCTAGGTGAGATGACCCAAAATATAAAACCTCAAAGGGAGGTGATCTTAGTAACTAACACAGACAGTTAATAATACGGTAGTATGACATAAGGATTTTAACTCGATCCCGGCTTGGAATAAAAAAGTTTTACGATTTTCAAAAATGGATGGGCTTGAAAGCAAGTTTTTCGAAAATGAGAGTTTTTGTGAAGTTGACGTTACGACGGTGTAGTGATGGGTGGGATTTGTCACGTCCCAATGATAAGTGTAGTTTGTAGTGCCTTTTTCACTATGTTTTGGTCACATTTCCTTGTGGAATCGCTCCTTGGGCGCGATTTATGGGCTTCTTATGCTTCCTTTAGTTCGTTTCAAGTTCCCGAGACCGATTTGGAAGAGTTGGAGCGATTTCGACTCTATACATACACATTTTGGAGCCAACGAGATAAAGGAACGATGACTCGATGCCTTGGAATCGATCCCGAGACCTCGGGACCCAATCCCGAGCCTCCGAGACCCAAGCCCGAGTCCCGAGAATCGACGAGATATCCATGAGAGGCAAGGAGGGACCAAAAAACTCTTAAGGGAGGCCTACAAGACCCATCCCGTTCGGGAAGGCCTCATCCCGTTCGGGATGGGGTGCGCGTTAAAGGGTGCTGCTGTGGGCCCGTCCCGGTCGGGACCAACCCGTCCCGGTCGGGACCGTGGACCTGCTGCGCGGACTCTTTTCCTTCGTCTCCCTCATTCTTGTACCCATATATATACTTCCTTCTTGTATTAGTAACACATCTTATGATAGTTTAGCATTCCTTAAGCCTCTCTACAACCCTAAAACCCTAGATTTACTTTCACTCATTAGTTTTAATCTCCATTTAATCTTAGTTAATCTTTAGTTAATCTATTGTAATTAGTTCTTGTATTAAGAAGTTCTTGAAGATTGTTCCAAGCTTGACAACCTTGGGATTCTATTTGGGTTCTTATTTATACAAGATTGCATCTTTTCATCTTCTTAGTGTTGGTATAATCATCTCTACTCTTAATCTTGTTTATTTAATCTTGTTTGAATCTTTTCATATTGTTATTGTTATTGTTCTTGTTATTCATTATGGATGTTTGTTTTGTGGTATTGATTTCCTTTGTTATTGTTGGTTTTCTCTTCATCATGAGTGAGTAGTCTTCTTTGTGGGGTTAGTAGGGGGATTAGGGGTAGATTATGGTTGATTAGGGTTGATTAAAGGAAAAGGGTGAATCTTTGTTGTTAGTCACATTGTGGGCACTCCATGTGTTTGTTGATATGCTTGTGTGAGTTGTAGTGGCCATGCTTCCCATACTTGTGTTCATCTTCTCATTGTTTGTCTATTATGTGGAAATGTTGAGAATAGTCGTAGTCACGAGAGTGCGGACTAGGGTCTAAGTTGCGAGAGCCCGGACCCACCTTGACATCGGTCTAAGTTGCGAGAGCCCGGATCGACCCTAACAAATAGGAGACACCTATACCCTTGATCACCCAATTACTCATCTACTCTTACGAACCCGACCTACCCCACTTCCTTTCCATATTTGAGTCCATCGTCTTTGTTAGTCATCATTTCTTTAGTTCCATTGTTTAGTTAGTCTTTAGTATTCCATTTTAGCTCTTCTCATAGATAGTTCATTGTTAGTCTAGTTCTTATCTCTTCTCCATCATAGTTTTCCAATTATTGTTTCTTTGTGTTTGTTTGGTGATTTAGTCTTGTTTTAGGCCGACCTAGTCTAACCCTTGCAATACCGTCCTCGTGGATACGATCCCGACTTACCCTAGCTACCCACTAGGTGTAATCGGTAGTTTATTGACGGTTAGGATACACGACAAATCCAACCATCAATTTGGCGCCGTTGCCGGGGACGGTGCATTGTTTAGACTTAGTTTGCTTATTTCTAGACTTAGTTACCCTTCTTTGTGCTCTCCCATCTTCTCTTGTGCATAGTTTCTAGTTTTTTCTTCTTTTCTTAGCTTTCCTTTTTCTTTGTCTCTAGTTGTGCTTGTTTATTGTCGTTGCCTAGTGCCCACAAAGCACTAGGTGTTCTCACGTTTGTTCTAGTGTGTAGTGTATGCCTAGGAGGGGAGGTGACTTCTATCTCTTTAATCCAGAGCAGGAGAGACTCTTTCGAGCCTTTCGCCAACGGACGATTAACCGGGTTAGGATCTCTCAACCAAGTGCAAGCAATACTCATCAAGGGCAAGCTCAAGGAGCCGACTTTAGCGAGTCACCTCGAGAGACGGCCGGAGGGACCTTCATAAATCCCTTCGGTAATTCTTCTCCTAGTTCCTCCTCTTCATCTACATCAACACCGTCTACACCACCATCTTCTCCCTTATATCCAATCATGCCTAAGTTTTCTTCTCACTCAACCTTCACGGAAGACGTTTTTCCGGGCCCATCCACTTTACCGGAAGCATATACCGGGAATTTTGTGGCGAAAACGCAATTTATCCAATTGGTCGAGAGAAGTCAATTTAGTGGGTTACCAACCGAAGATTCTCATCAACACATGGAAACCTTTTCGGATTATTGTGACGCTATTTCGCAAATGGGAATAACTCAAGACCAAATCCGGTGGGTATTATTTCCTTTCTCTCTTATTGGTAAAGCGAATCAATGGTTCAAGGGGTTGGACAAAGCAAGACTTGGCATTGACATTTGGAAGAAGCTAGCCTTAGCCTTCTACCAACAATTCTATCCCCCGGAGAAGACAAATATTTTGAGAGCTTCTATCACGGGTTTCCAACAATGTGATGATGAAAGCCTCTATGAATCGTGGGAAAGATTCAAAGCCTTGATCCGTTCTTGTCCACACCATGGTTTATCACAATGGTTCCTCGTACAACAATTTTGGAACGGGTTATATGAAGACTCAAGGGCCATACTCAACATGGGATCTAACGGTAGGTTTACCGAAGTAGAGGATGACCAAACTTGGTCGAGGATTGAAGAGATGGCGGTGCATAATTCACAATACTCAAGGCCTAGGAAGGCAAATCGGGGAGGTAGGCATGAGATTGATGCCATTACACAATTGAGCATCGATCTTGGAGCTCAATTGAAAACACACATGGAGACTATTGACAAGAAGCTCCAAAGCCACCTCAACCAAGTCCAAGGCACTAGTTCCTCCCACCATCAACCGATTCCAGAAGTGAATGCTTTGGGATTGGCACCTCCTTTGCTGTGTGATACTTGTGGAATCGTTGGTCATGATCCTATGAATTGTAGAGGAAGTATTGAGCAAGTGAACGCCTTTCAAGCGTTCAAGCAAGGTGCCTTTTACTCTAATCAATACCAAGCTTCCAATCAAGTCCCTCAACAACAAGCCTTTCAACATCAACAACAACATCGTCCCTATGTTCCACCTCCCTTAAGGGACAACAATCAAGGCTATCAAGGTTATGCGGGTAATCCAAGACCCTTCAACAACTTCAAGCAAAATAACCAAGGTACCTTCCACAACAACAATCAAGGGTTCCAACAAGGGAACTTCAATCAAGGCGGTTTCCAAGGAAACCAAAATTTTCAAGGGTATCAAAACCACAACCATGGCAACAATCTAGGCCATCATCAAGGCAACTTTCATGGGTTCCAAGGGAACCATCATCAACAACAAGGTAATTCTCAAGGGTTCCAAGGGAACCGTCAACAAGCAACTCAAAATCAACAACAACAAAGCAAGCCTAGGAGCCGGTTTCCTACTCATGATTATGGCATTCCTCTCGCCATCACCGATACTCCACATAATCCATCATCCCCACCTCGAGATTTTGACATTCAAAAGACTTTGATGGAAATGCAAAGGAGTAATCAAGATATGCAAAAGAATACTCAAGATGTACAAAAAAGTCAAATGGATATGGCAAGAAATCAACAAGAGCTCTTCACTTATATTCAAGGGGAAAACGCGATGAGAGATGCCCGTATGAAGATGCTTGAGACTCAAGTATCACAACTCGCTTCGGGGAGCTCCTCAAGGCAACAGGGGCAATTACCTTCTCAAGGTGAAACACCGACATTTGAGCACGTAAATGCTATCACCACAAGGAGAGGTACATCCTATGACCCCCCTTCATTTCCTAGTGAGCAAGAGCCAATGCAAGAACCGACAAAGGAAATGACATCTCCAACTCAAGAAGAATCAAGCTTTGATAATCCAATGGAGGAACAAGTTTTATGGGAAGTTGAAAAACCCCAAGAAGACAACCCTCCCCCACTTCAATAGAAAGACAAGGGAAAAAGGAAAGTGTCCTTTGAAGAGTCCACCCCTATTGAGCAAAACAAGTACCAAATCAAGTTGCCTTTCCCATGAAGGCAAATGAAGACTAAGGTGGACACTCAATACGACAAGTTCCTTAGTATTATGAAGAAATTGGATGTTAGTGTCCCGTTTACCGAGCTACTTACCCAAATCCCGGCATATGGTAAATTCATGAAAGAAATCTTGGCTAGGAAGAGGTCCATCGACAAGGAAGAGACGGTAGCGTTCACGAGGGTGGTGAGCGAGCTTATTCAAGGTTCCACGCTTCTGAAGTTGAAGGATCCGGGTAGTTTCTCGATCCCTTGCACCATAGGCAATTTCATGATCAAGAATGCATTATGTGACTTGGGCGCGAGTGTGAGCATCATTCCCTACTCTATTTGTTATCGACTCGGGATGAAGGAGTTGAAATGTACGTCCATTACACTCCAAATGGCCGATAAATCTCTTAACCGACCATTGGGAATGCTAGAGGATGTGCCGGTACGAATAGGGAAGTTCTTCATCCCGGTCGACTTCGTTGTGGTTGACATGCCGGAGGATGCTAACACTCCCATCATCCTTGGACGCCCATTTTTACACACTGCCGGTGCCGTGATCGATGTGAAGAAGGGTAGGATTACCTTTCAACTAGGCAACGAAGAGTTAGTGTTCGACCTCCAAGGCAACACTTCGCCTATGACCGAGACGTGTAATGTGATCCATGCCACGGAAGACATCGATCGAGGGAAGGACTCGGGAAAAAGCTTGAAGAAGTACTCCTATGTACATGAAGATGATGACTCCGATTTGGAGGAAGAAGAGTGCCCATATCATGGGTTGGATGACAAGACCAATGACAAGGATGAAGATGAGCCTCCTTTGGGGCCACATGAAGATCGATGGACGTTCGGGTATATCCCGAAGGATCAAAAGTACAAGTTCAAGCCGTTGAACTTGGAAGATCGGGATGCCCCGTGAACGTCAAAGCAAGGCCATGAAGAGTCTTGGGATGTGGTTGGTTATATGACATGCTTGATTGAAGACTTTGCTAGGGCCTTCGACTTGTTCTTACGTGCCCTTGATGGAGATGGAATTGGTCATGGTTGTTGAAAAAGATTGAAGAAAGCACCATCTTGGTTTGACGGAGTTCCACAAGAACCGTCCCTTTGTATATATCTCTTTATTGTAATTGCTTTGGATTTTTGTGAATTCTTGTTATTTGGATCGATTGATGAGCGATGCGAGGGAGAGAGTTTGATGTTGAGTTTGAGTTTTTTTGATAGGTATGAAGTGAGAATGCTTCCTAGAGATGATTGGCTATGATAGAGCTTGGGTTGTAAGTACGAGGATCGGGTTTTTGAAGCTTGGAGCAAGCTTTTGGGATTGTGGAAGTTGAAGAAGGCCCATCCCTACCGGGATGAGGCGTCCCGACCGGGAAGGGTGCCGTCCCGATCGGGATAGGTGTACCAAATTTCGAGCATGCTGTGGGTCCGTCCCGACCGGGATGAGGGCGTCCCGACCGGGACGAGTGAGGTAACCCGACCGGGACCATCCATCCCGACCGGGATGGTCCCCTGCTCCCCTTTGTGCTTTTTCTTCGACAATTGAATCCACCCAACCATTCTATACCCCCTCCCAACCTCCCTAGCTATCCTAGCCTTATCATATGCCCCATATACTTCATCGTCATAACCTCACTCCATTTCCTATCCACTTTACACCGACTCTCGCTTCAAATCCCACCCCCTACCATTACTACCTCTACCGTGAGTTCTTCTCAAGTGTGAAGCGCGATGGCATCCAAGAAGACAAGCAACGTACCTATAATGATCATTGAGGACGATGGAGTTCGTGAGTTGCTAGCATGTTGGTAAAGCAACTTTCCTTACTTTTCCGTCTTTTGTCGCTTGTTTTCTCTTGTTTACACCCCCTTCCCCTTGAGTCATGGTATCTAGTGGCCTTCGAGGCCGTAGTATGGTTGCTCCCGACTCCCGACGACATGATCACGTCGAGAGTCAATCGATTAATCCAAATATGCAAGATTTTCACCCTTTTTAGGAGTTAGTCGGATTTAGGCGGAATCCGGGCTAGGTGACTTGATTACACCTAGCCCTCCCCTCCCATTTCCTTTTATTTCTTTCTTTTTATTTCTTCCCCCTTCCATATCTTTTCTTGTCTCGGCCCATGGTGACTTGACTACACCCCGGCCGGACGCGTTCTACCCTTTCTTCACTTTTCTTTTTGATTTTTAGCTTTATTTTCGTAGTTTCTTTTCTTTTCTTTTGTCTCTCCGCACACTACGATCGAGCATGAGGACATTGCTCGGATTAAGTGTGGGGGAGCGATATTCTATCATAGTTAGCTTTATTTTCTTAGTTTTTTCGAAAAAAAATCTTAAAAATCCCTAAAAACTTGAAAATTTTCCATAAAAATCAAAAAGATTTTCTCTTTTGTGTTCTCCTTTAGTGGCTTTGTGTCGTATGTTTGTTTTGTTGCGCGTTTTGCCTCCCTTTGTCCTTATAGGTTACTTTAATCGCCGATGACTTTGGAAAGCTCTAAAGACTTCCGGTAACATCTTATCCCTTTTTCTTCTTTATCTCTTGTGGAGTTTGGAGGAGATTGTGATGCTGTGTGCTCGGGTGGAGCTTTGTGCATATTGGTGGATGATTTGGTGACTTGTATGGAATATCGGGGTGGTGTTTGTTTTATGTTTGTTTCGTTATGTTTTGTTTTTGTTGCCTTTGTTTCTTTTCCTCTCGTTTTCGTCATGTCTTTAATTTTGTGTTGTGTTGTGTTGTGTGTCGTGTGTGTAAACCGTTTTCGAAAACCCGGTTTAGAGGCTAGTGTGTGAGAGTTTACTTTCCCTTCCTAGTTGTATAAATTTAGTCTTGGACTTTAGCCTAGTAGAATGACCCTAAATCAATGATTTCGTTGGTCCTTTACCTTGAGTCCACCTAGCTTACTAGGAATTTACTACGGGATTTGCACTTTTGACCATTATGACCACTCACGGTGTGAAAAGGCCTTGGTTACCGAGTCTCGTCCCTTAGGTGACCATGTCTAGGGTTGTTTGATTAGTCCAAGTTCTCCCTTTTTGTGGGTTTGAAGGGAAAGCGCGCTCCCGACTCACCCATTTCCCTACCTCCTACACATATCACACAATAAATTGCAATTTGTTGATTCTCTCTTTCTTAATTGTCAAGAAATGCCAAAAAGCCAAATCTTGCCAAAAAAAAGGGCAAAGAAAAGAAAAGACAGAAAAATGAAAGAAAGAAAAGAATGAAGAAAAAGAAAAGGCACAAAAGCCAAAAAGAAAATAGAAAAGAAGAAAAAGAAATGGCATGGCAACAAACAAATCAAAACGTCGAAAAGAAAGAAAATACCAAAACAAAACCCGTCTCACAAAAAGAAATCCCCACAAAAATAAGCCTTTTTCCGACTTTTGCCGTGAAGAGCCTACCAAAGGACCGAGTCCCGAGGAAGGATGATAGCGGCATTAGTCGGTCTTCCCTCATTTTGCATGTTTTCCACCTTTTTACTTGGACTAGTTAGGCGGTTTTGGACACGAGACGACCCTCTTGGCTCACGCTAAAGGGGGCGGGGTCTCACTTACCTACAGTGTCGACTAACACCGTGGTTCTTAACTTTTCCACTCCGCCGATCGTCCCGTAGTACGTTTTTAGAAAGTTAGGAGGACCTAGGTAAGTTACCAATGTTTTTGTTGCTTTATCGTCATACTATTAGGGTTTAGTCCACCTTGGTTTGTATTGCTAGCTTGGGAACGTTGTCACTTACCTCGAGTCCTAAACCGGTGCTTCTTTCACCGCTTTTTGAGGGAAGCGGTATTTGTTTTCTTTTGGGTTCAACCGATTATGTGTTTGTTTGTGTGTTTGTTTGTTTATGTGTTTTGTGTCCGGTTGCGTCCACAGTTTTGTCGCAAGACCCGACTTGCCTTGCGGAGTGCACTTTTCCTCTAAGTGTACTCGCGTGAGTTGAAAGGGCGTAGGGTGCGCTAATACCCACTCGGATAGTTTAGTATCTAGTTTGTGCTTACTCGAGGGCGAGTAAGGGTTAAGTGTGGGGGAGTTGATAAGTGTAGTTTGTAGTGCCTTTTTCACTATGTTTTGGTCCCATTTCCTTGTGGAATCGCTCCTTGGGAGCGATTTATGGGCTTCTTATGCTTCCTTTAGTTCGTTTCAGGTTCCCGAGACCGATTTGGAAGAGTTGGAGCGATTCCGACTCTATACATACACATTTTGGAGCCAACGAGATAAAGAAACGATGACTCGATGCCTTGGAATCGATCCCGAGACCTCGGGACCCAATCCCGAGCCTCCGAGACCCGAGCCCGAGTCCCGAGAATCGACGAGATATCCTTGAGAGGCAAGGAGGGACAAAAAAGCTCTTAAGGGAGGCCTACAAGACCCATCCCGTTCGGGAAGGCCTCATCCCGTTCGGGATGGGGTGCGCGTTAAAGGGTGCTGCTGTGGGCCCGTCCCGGTCGGGATGACAGGCCGTCCCGGTCGGGACCAACCCGTCCCGGTCGGGACCGCGGACCTGCTGCGCGGACTCTTTTCCTTCTTCTCCCTCATTCTTGTACCCATATATATACTTCCTTCTTGTATTAGTAACACATCATATGATAGTTTAGCATTCCTTAAGCCTCTCTACAACCCTAAAACCCTAGATTTACTTTCACTCATTAGTTTTAATCTCCCTTTAATCTTAGTTAATCTTTAGTTAATCTATTGTAATTAGTTCTTGTATTAAGAAGTTCTTGAAGATTGTTCCAAGTTTGACAACCTTGGGATTCTATTTGGGTTCTTATTTATACAAGATTGCATCTTTTCATCTTCTTAGTGTTGGTATAATCATCTCTACTCTTAATCTTGTTTATTTAATCTTGTTTGAATCTTTTCATATTGTTATTGTTATTGTTCTTGTTATTCATTATGGATGTTTGTTTTGTGGTATTGATTTCTTTTGTTATTGTTGGTTTTCTCTTCATCATGAGTGAGTAGTCTTCTTTGTGGGGTTAGTAGGGGGATTAGGGGTAGATTATGGTTGATTAGGGTTGATTAAGGGAAAAGGGTGAATCTTTGTTGTTAGTCACATTGTGGGCACTCCGTTTGTTTGTTGATATGCTTGTGTGAGTTGTAGTGGCCATGGTTCCCATACTTGTGTTCATCTTCTCATTGTTTGTCTATTATGTGGAAATGTTGAGAATAGTCGTAGTCACGAGAGTGCGGACTAGGGTCTAAGTTGCGAGAGCCAGGACCCACCTTGACATCGGTCTAAGTTGCGAGAGCCCGGATCGACCCTAGCAATGAGGAGACACCTATACCCTTGATCACCCAATTACTCATCTACTCTTACGAACCCGACCTACCCCACTTCCTTTCCATATTTGAGTCCATCGTCTTAGTTAGTCATCATTTCTTTAGTTCCATTGTTTAGTTAGTCTTTAGTATTCCATTTTAGCTCTTCTCATAGTTAGTTCATTATTAGTCTAGTTCTTATCTCTTCTCCATCATAGTTTTCCAATTATTGTTTCTTTGTGTTTGTTTGGTGATTTAGTCTTGTTTTAGGCCGACCTAGTCTAACCCTTGCAATACCGTCCTCGTGGATACGATCCTGACTTACCCTAGCTACCCACTAGGTGTAATCGGTAGTTTATTGACGGTTAGGATACACGACAAATCCTACCATCACCCAACCGTCAATAATATAACCGGCTAATCCTAGTGGGTAGACGGTAATGTAAAGTCTAGACTAAGGTCACCCGATTACTAGACTAAGTCAACGGACTAAACTAAACTAGAATGATAGGAAGGGGAGGAAGCTAGACTATGACTAAGGAAAACAAACAAGGAAAACGGGCTAGGATTAGGTCTGGGTCAAAGGGGTAACGGAATGGTCGAGGAAGAACTAGAGTGAAGGGAGTAGTAGGGTAATCTAGGTGAGGTCCGGGCTCTCGCTACGTAGACCGACCTAGAGGTTTCACCTAAAACCCACCTCGGCGACACACATGACAAACGGGGTTACTAGCACGCTATAATGGCCTAGGTCGCATCCGGGCTCTCGCTACTTAGACCGACCTAGGGGTCGTCCTCACCGGGCTCTCGCTACGTAGTGAGGGAACCAAACCCACAAACAAACTATCACCCACAAGAGAAAAGACAAGAAAAACAAGCATGTGCACATACTAGTCATTCAAGCATTTCAACAAACATGTGATATGCATCAAACCAAGAGGAAACCCAAATCTTCCACCAACATCTCCAACAATCCCATAATCATCAAATTAACACCCAAATCACCCTACTAACCCTAGCAAGAGTCTACTCAAACATAATTATACTACAACTAACAAGAACAAGAGGATTCAACAAAAGAACCAAAACAAACATAAACAAACTAGTGAAAACTATGAACTATGAACAATAACAATGAACAAAGATTGAAACTTTAATGATAAAACAAGTTTAAGAGAAGAGAAAGAAAGATTATACCTACTAAAAAGATGAATGGAAGAATGAAAACTTGCATAAAAGAGAAAACCCAAATACATCACCCAAGGTTGTCAATCCTGGTGGTTGTCAATCCTGGTGGATTCTTCAAGAATTCCTTTAATACAAGCACTAATCTAAGATTAACCACTAATTACCGACTAATCTACTCTAATCTAAGCTAATCTAACATAAAGTAGTCTAGGGTTTAAGGGGATATGTCTAACATAAGCTTAACATAACAAGGGAAGAGTATATATAGGGTTACAAGTAGAAGGGAGAAGAAAGGAAACAAAGCGCGGCAGCAGCACGCCCGTCCCGGCCGAGACGGGGTGGTCCCGGTCGGGATGGGGTCGGTCCCGGCCGGGAAGAGCTGCTCCCGGTCGGGATGAGCCACAGACAGGAGCCTCCTCTTTTGTGCACCTCAACCGGGACCGGTTGAGGCCATACCCGTCGGGGATGAGTCTTGTAGGCCTCCAATATGAACTTTTTGGTCTCTCCTTGTTTCTCATGGGCTTCCCATCGATTCTCGAGACTCGGGATCGGGTCTCGGAGACTCGGGATTGGGTCCCAAGGTCTCGGGGTCGATTCCAAGGCATCGAGTCATCGTTCCTTTATTCCGTTGGCTCCAAAATGTTTATGTATCGAGTCGGAATCGCTCCAACTCTTCCAAATCGGCCTGGGGGACCTGAAACGAACTAAAGGAAGCATAAGAAGCCCATAAATCGCTCCCAAGGAGCGATTCCACAAGGAAAATGGGACCAAAACACTACAAAATAGGCACTACAAACTACACTTATCAACTCCCCCACACTTAACCCTTACTCGCCCTCGAGTAAGCACATATTAACTACTAAACTAGCCGAGTGGGTATTAGCGCACCCTACGCCCTTTCAACTCACGCGAGTACACTTAGAGGAAAAGTGCACTCCGCAAGGCAAGTCGGGTCTTGCGACAAAACTGTGGATGCAACCGGACACAACACACATAAACAAACAAACACACAAACAAGCAAACAAACAAACACAAGGTTGCACCCAAAGGAAAACAAATACCGCTTCCCTCTAAAAGCGGTGAAAGGACACCGGTTTAGGACTCAAGGCAAGTGACAACGTTCCCAAGCTAGCAATACAAACCAAGGTGAACTAAACCCTAATAGTATGACGATAAAGCAACAAAAACGTTGGTAACTTACCTAGGTCCTCCTAACTTTCTAAAAACGTACTATGGGACGATCGGCGGAGTGGGAAGTGAAGAACCACGGTGTTAGTCGACACTGTAGGTAAGTGAGACCCCGCCCCCTTTAGCCATGAGCCAAGAGGGTCGTCCCATGTCCAAAACCGCCCAACTAGTCCAAGTAAAAAGGTGGAGATATTGCAAAATGAGGGAAGACCGACCATTACCGCTATCATCCTTCCTAGGGACTCGGTCCTTTGGTAGGCTCTTCACGGCAAAAGTCGAAAAAAGGCTTATTTTGAGATGTTGGGATTATTTTTGTGAGACGGGTTTTCTTTTGGCATTTTTTCTTTCTTTTTGACATTTTGCTTTGTTTGTTGCCATGCCATTTCTTTTTCTTCTTTTCTATTTTCTTTTTGGCTTTTGTGCCTTTTCTTTTTCTTCATTTCTTTTCTTTCTTTCATTTTCTTTCTTTTTCTATTCTTTGCCCTTTTTGGCTTGATTTGGCTTTTGTCATTTCATCGTGTAACAAGAAAGGGAGAATTCAACAAATTGCAATTTATTGTGTGGATATGTGTAGAAGGTAGGGGAATGGGAGAGTCTGGAGCGCGCTTTCCCTTCAAACCCACAAAAAGGGGAGAACTTGGACTAATCAAACGATCCTAAACACGGTCACCTAAGGGACGGGACTCGGCAACCAAGGCCTTTTCACACCGTGGGTGGTCATAATGGTCATAATGCAAATCCCGTAGTAAATCCCTAGTAAGCTAGGTGGACTCAAGGTAAAGGACCAACGAATTCATTGATTTAGGGTCATTCTACTAAATTAAAGTCCAAGACTCGATTTATACAACTAGGAAGGGAAAATAGACGCTCGCACACTAGCCTCTAAACCGGGTTTTCGCAAACCTTTTACACACAAGACACAAATACACACACAAAACAAAGACTCAACAAAGAATGAAGGAAAAAGGAGCAAAAGCAACAAAACAAAAAAAACAAAACAAAACGAACACACACACAACACAAACACCACCCCGATCTTCCAAACAATCCACCAAATCAACCACAACTTTACAAAGCTCCACCCGAGCACACAACATCACAAACTCCTCCAAACTCCGCAAGGGATAAAGAAGAAAGAGGGACAAAGATGTTACCGGATGTCTTGAAAGCTCTCCAAAGTTAACGGCGATTAGGCGACCTAAGAGGAAAAGGGAGGCAAACACAAACAACAAAACAAATATACGACACAAAAACATAAAAGAAAAACACACAAAAGAAAATCTTTTTGATTTTTGTGAAAATTTTCAAATTTTTAGGGTTTTTAAAGATTTTTTCCGAAAAACTACTAAAATAAAACTAACTATGCTACAATATCGCTCCCCCACACTTAAACCGAGCCATGTCCTCATGCTCGATCATAGTGTGCGGAGAGACAAAAGAAAAAGAAAAGAAACTACGAAAATAAAGCTAAAAATCAAAAAGAAAAGTGAAGAAATGGTAGAATGTGTCCGGTCGGGGTGTAGTCAAGTCACCATGGGCCGAGACGAGAAACAGATATGGATGGGGGAAGAAATAAAAGAAGGAAATAAAAGGAAATGGGAGGGGAGGGCTAGGTGTAATCAAGTCACCTAGCTCGGATTCCGCCTAAATCCGACTAAATCCTAAAAGAAAAAGGGTGAAAAACTTGTAAAATTTGGATTTTGAAATGACTCTCGATGTAGTCACATCATCGAGAGTTGGGAGCAACCATTACCAAAGCCCCGAAGGCCACCATGACGTCAAGACACACAAGTGTACAAGGGGAAAGGGATAAACAAGGGGAAAACAAGCAATAAAAGACGGAAAAGTAAAGAAAGTTGCTTTACCAACATGCTAGCAACTCACGAACTCCATCGCCTTCAGTGATCGCTATAGGCACGTAGCTTGTCTTCTCCGTTGCCATCCTTCTTCAAGCTTGATAAAACCGTATGGTAGAGGTAGTAATGGTGCGAGGGGGTAGGATTTGATGTGAATATCGGTCTAAAGTGAGGAGGAAATGAGGTGAAGGTATGGAAATGAAGTACATGGGTCATATGATATGAGCAAGGAAAGTTAGGGAGGTTGGGAGGGGGTATACAATGGTTGGGTGGACTCAAATGTCGAAGAAGAAACACAAAGGGGGAGCAGGGGACCATCCCGGTCGGGATGGATGGTCCCGGTCGGGATGTCTCACTCGTCTCGGTCGGGACGCCCTCATCCCGGTCGGGACGGACCTTCAGTGAGCTCGAACTTTGGTGCACTCATCCGGATCGGGATGGCTCCTTCCCGGTCGGGAAGCCTTCTTCCCGGTCGGGATGGGTCTTCTTGACCTTCCACAATCCCAAAAGCTCACTCCAAGCTTCAAAAACCCGATCCTCATGCATACTATCCAAGCTCTATCATAGCCATTCCTCTCTAGGAATCATCTTCACTTCACCTATCAAACAAAGCTCATATACACATCAAATTCGCTCCCTCACATCGCTCATCAAAAATCCAAATGACAAGAATATCACAAAACAAAAGAGTCCTAGAAACAAAAATCACAAATACAAGCACAAGTACTCTAAAGAAGAGGAAGGGGGAATATACAACATGACGGTTCTTTAGGAACTCCGTCAAACCGAGGATGGTGGACTCCATTCTTCAACCATAGCCCTCAAGGGCTTAGAGGAGCAAGTCAAATGCACGACCGACATCGTAATGAAGGCCCAAGCAAACGATCCAAGCTAACCTCCACGGCCTCCAAGGTGGAGGCAAGAAGTAGGAATCCCAAGACCCAACGTCATCATTCATGTTGTCTCCGGGGTCTATCCATCCTACGAGCTTAACCGACCTCTTCCTCCCTAGGCATCGCCTCCAATCACAAGCAAGCTTCATCTCCAAGAAACGAGGCACAAAAAGCGGTTTTGGCCTCATTTCCTCGTTGCACACCCCCACACTTTCCTCAAGTTGTGGTTCCCCATCTTCATCATTTGGCCCCATATCATCTTGGAGGAGAGAATCGAAACTTCCACCGGCGGTTTCAAACTCTTCCAAACCATTGCTTGGTTCACTTACAAGGGGCTCTTGATGCTTATCCAAGTTCTCGGACATGGGCAACTTGGGCTCATCTATTTCACCCAACAACTTCACAAACTCCACCAAACCATCCAACTTACTATCCTCCTCCAATTCCTCACCAAGAATGCCTTCACCAAGAGCCATATCCTCATTCGTCTCTTTTTGGGTAGACGATTGAAGTTCTTCAATTTCCCTTTGGAGCTTGGCCAAGAGTTCATAATTCTTTTTCGTTTGGATGGCCATTTCTTGTCGGTCCTTTTGCATTTGAAGAATCGATTGATGCAACTCCAAGTTTAGCGATTGGTGGTCATTGGAGTCTTGTAAAGCTCCTTGAAAATCTTGATGATACCCATGGAGTGGGGCATCATATTGTTGGTAGCAAGGTTGGGGTGATTGGTAGTATTGTGGGTCATGCGGTTCATATTGTGGTTGGGGTGGAGGGTAATATTGTGGGTATTGGGGGTATTGGCTTCCATAAGGTGAATCTTGATTGAACATGGTGGGTTCATATTGATAACTCGAGTAATAGTCACCATGCTCGTAGGATTGGTAATCGTTCACTTGTTGGTAGCCGTTTTCATATCCTTGAGGCTCATACCCACTAGAGTCTTGATCCCCCCAAGAAGCTTGATAGTAATTAGGAGTCATCATGTCATAACTTTGGTTCATAGAAGAAGAGGAGTAGCTCATATCGGCTTCCAAGTGTGGGGAGTTTAGATCAAACCCCATGCTTGCTCGAAAATCGTAGCTCATACCTGGTTGGAAACCTCTCACCCTAGCAACCGTCCGTTAAAGCGGCTCTAACTTGCAAGAAGAAGATAGTCACCACCTCTAAGCACAAACTGTAGACTAAGAACAAATGTGAGAAGTCTAGTGCTTTTTAGGCACTAGACAAGAGAGAAATAAACCTCACACACACAAGAAGCAAAAAGGAACAAAAAAAGAAAAAAGAAAAACACAAACACAAAGACAAAGTCGAGTGACTAGGTAAACAAAGTCTAAACTAGCACCGTCCCCGGCAACGGCGCCAAATTGATGGTAAGCGTTGCTATACGGGTGTCAAGGGTTTGACGATAGCAAAAGTGCGAATTTGTGATTTTGTAAAAGTTCGGTTGTAGAAGAACCGATTTTGAAAATTGTGATGTCGCGTTATTATTGAGACTTCTATTAGTTAGGAGTTCGAAGCTTGCTGTGTAAAGGGTGTTCGTGAGATAACATGATGCAGGTACATCGATAGAAAAGGAAAACGAATTATTACTCAGTCGAAACGTGGCTCATTTAGTCGATGGCTTCAAGATTGGGTCACGTTATTTGACGATGCTCACTTGGTTGCAGAGGGGCGTTGGATACGCGTGAGGCTAAGATGGTCTATTATTTCCTTATTGTCGTGATTTCCCTATTTTAGTTATTTTCTTATTGTCGTAATTTCCCTATTTTAGTTATTTCCTTATTGTCGTAATTTCCTAGCTAGAATACGGAAAGTATCTAGCGGAATATTTAGCAGCTAAGATTAGTATAAATAGGGCATATATTGTAACCCTATGATTCAGTTTACAGAATACAATAAAACTTCGAGTTTTGTGTTCTTAATTCGTCCTTCTTGCGAGATACAGGAATTGACCTTGAGAGGTTGCTTAGAGTGCATCGAGTAATTACCTCGCGAGGTATTGAACGAGATTCACTTAATTATCCTGCCCCACTCATATTTTCCGCTAAATTTCCTCGTATACTACTACATTTTCCATCGCTAGTTTTGGTTACAGAATTCACGTTAAAACTCGTACTAATTCTATATCAAAGTGGTATCAGAGCTGGTTCTGATTATTACTTAATAAATCAATCTTGGGAAAAGATGGCTAAAGGAGATGGAGATAAACCATGGAAGGAAGATATGGATGCAATGAAGGCTGAAATTGGCCGGATTTCCTATGTGATGAAGAACATAGTTACGTTGCTACAAAAGGATAAGGAGAAGAAAAGGGGAAGCGGGTCAGAATCAGACCCCCACTCCGATTTAGAGGAGGACGAGCAGCCGAAAACAAAAAACAAAAAGGGCAGTGATTACAGAGGCTTGAAACTCGATATCCCCGAGTTTAACGGAGATGGAGATGCCGAAGAGTTCTTAGACTGGATTCGTCAAACAGAGAGAATCTTTGAGTATAAAGATTACGATGAGCACAAGAAATTTAAGGTTGCTACCTTAAAATTGACCAAGTATGCATCTTTATGGTACGAAAACTTGAAGAGGCAACGTAAGAAGGATAAGAAGTCAAAAATCGATACTTGGGAAAAGCTCAAGAAATACCTCACGAAGAGATTTCTTCCTAGGGATTATGAACAGGATAATTATTTGAAGCTAACATCGTTGTCACAAGAGAATTCGAGTGTTTTGGACTACATAAAGGAGTTCGAAAGAATAAGTATCGTATGTGACATAGAGGAGAAGCAAGAGTTGAGGACCGCACGATTCATTCGTGGCCTTAACCCGAGTTTGGCACAAAGAGTGGAGATTCAAAACTATGAAAATTGTGATGATGCTTGCAGGTTGGCCTTGAAATTCGAGAAACATGACAAGAGCAAGAAGTCCTACACCCGTGACTTTATTAAGAGCACCTACTCGAAAGAAGTAGCTACCGCATCTAGTAGCAAAGAAGCACGAAAGGAGGATCCTAGGGACCAAGGAAAAAATATCGTAGTGGAGAATAAAGGGACACGGCGAAGGCGATGCTTCAAGTGCCAGGGATATGGACACATCGCTAACGAGTGTCCGCAGAAAAGAGCTCTGACGGTTCAGGAATTGATCAATTTAATTCCAAATTTTGTGACCCCGGAACCGGATTCGGAGCTTGTTGATGTCGAAGGTGAAAGTGATGGCGAGGAAGTCCATGAAGTAGAACCTTACAGTGACGAGGAAAAAGGGGTATTAGTGCTTAGAAATCTCCACGCCGAGGCTACTCCCACCAAGGTCGAGCAAAGGGAACACTTGTTCCATACCCGTTGTAAGGTAAACGATCAAATTTGCACTCTTATTGTTGTTAGTGGTTCATGTACCAATGTGATAGCCAAAGACGTCATTAATAAATTGAAATTACCTACTAAAGACCATCCTAAACCATATAGACTACATTGGCTTGATGGGAATAATGGAGTTATGGTGAAGAAACAGGCGTTAATTTCTTTGCAATTGGGATCATATAACGATGAGGTATTGTGTGATGTAATCCCCATGAATGCTTGCCATATCCTACTGGGTAGACCGTGGCAATATGATAGGAGGGTGGAACATGACGGACGAAGTAACATTTATGTCGTTTCTAAGGGGAGAGCTAAGTACCGTCTAAAACCGTTATCACCAAACAAATATAACAAGTCAAGTGTTAGGGATAATTTGTTCTTAGAGGCCAGTGAGGTCGAGGAAGTTGTGACTCAAGGTGAACCAGCTTACTTATTGTTGGTACGCGAAGTAGCCCATGAAAAGAACAATAATGAGTCAGTGCAAGAATTGCTCAACAAATTTGCGGATGTATTCCCGAATGAGTTACCAAACGGATTATCACCCAAGAGGGGGATCGAGCATCACATTGACTTACTCCCGGGGGCTGCATTGCCTAATAAACCAGCTTACCGATACAATCCTGTAGACACCCGCATTTTGACCGTCAGGTGTCTATGGCAGTTTCCAAAAAACACCCGATGATGATCGGACGCTAACGTGTTTCTATGCGCTCGGATACGGGCTCAAATCCATTAATCGCTGGCTAACACACTTACAGAGTACAAATCTCACAAAATCAACCTCGAATCCAGGCCCAGTGGATCATTCCGAGTCAAACAAGACTAATTTGGGCCAAAACCGACACCGGAATTAAAACCGACTTTTCACGATTGGGTCAACCCCGGTCAAAGTCGTTTCCGAGACACACAAAAACAGCCATACAACCATCAAAAGTCCAAGTCAAACACAAAACTCATCAAACACCCAAAGTCAAGGTCCAAAACAAAGGACCCGTGCAACCCGACTAGGCCACTCGATCGAGTGACCCACCCACTCGATCGAGTGGACTTGTTTTGAGCCCGACTGCAGGCTTCACGGGCCACTCGACCGAGTTGGCCTCCTACTCGGTCGAGTAACCCTAATCCGGGTGCCCTAGCCTTTCCTATATATACCCCCCCATGCAACACACATGCAACCAATCTTTTGGCAACCCTAATACACCCTAGAGAAACCATACACACACATACTACGTCTTTTACAAACCCTAATCGAACCCTAATCAAACCCTAGCAATTCTACACTAGCAAAAACCCTAAACCTAGTTTTAGGAATCAATCCCGAGCCACCACAACTCAACCTTCATCCACCTCGAAGACTCTTGTGTTAAAGCCACGGTTACGAGTCCGCACCGAGACAAAAACATGTAGGTTGAGGGTGTCAAAACCCTCTCTTTCCTTTCCTTTCTCTCTTCGTCGTCCGTCCCCTTTTTCTCCGTCTTCTTTCGTTTTTTTTAATTATTTTCGTTGCATCATAATATCGATAATACTACTAATACCAAGGCATTAAAATATTTATCGATTTGTGTCGAATAAGAAGGATACCGGGATAAGGAAAACCGCATATACAAGTGTACTGCACACGCATCGTCGGTCACTTATCCCGATACCCCGACTATTTGATTATTGAGATAAATTAACTTAAACAACAATTCGTTATTATTTCTCGTCATCATCATCATCAATCTTGCATCCATCAATTTATTTAAAATCAATTTTAATAAGGGTCGAAACCCGTTGACACGGATCCGACATCACAATCCCTAGGGATTTATTTCGATGTCGGAGAAGTCGAGGGAATCAAGTTTTTATTCAAGTAAAGCGTCGATTTTAGATTCGATACCAATTCCATAATTGGATATCGAATCTAACAATCAAGTCATATGAATTAATTAACGTGATTTGTTCATATCACAATAATTAATTTAACGCGACTAAAATCAATTTATTTTTTCTATTTCACTCTAATATTCCATATCGATTCAAATAATCGAATATGGGATACAACGAGTATTCAAAATTAGAATCGGGTATAAATTCAACAATATTTATATTCGGTTCAACAAAATTCGTGATTTATAAAAAACCAAGTCGAACATAAATTGTGCAATATTTATGTCCGATTCGGTAAAACCGTCGATTCATCAAAGATCTAAAGCAATTTCGAAAATCAATATAAAATTGCAAGCGAATCACAATTCGTACAGATGCCACTCGACCGAGTGCCTTAGTCACTCGATTGAGTGACATCACAAAATCGAGTCAGAATGCCTGTCACGACCACCACTCGGTCGAGTCTCAAAGTGACTCGATCGAGTGGCTACGTACTCGACCGAGTTGGTCAGTAACTCGGCCGAGTACGGTCTGTAGCGCAAACAGAATCGTCTTTTACAGGTCCACTCGATCGAGTCCATCAACCACTCGATCGAGTAGCCTCATAACGATTAACACAATAAATCGTACATCCTCCTATTTTTGAACTCGATAGTATTTTACGACTTAGGTCAACATGTGCTTAATTAATCACGTGTATACTATCTTTTCAAACCATGCATCTCATATTTGCATCTCGTTTACATCATTCAATTCAATTCATCATCTGCACAAACCGTTATTATTCGTTATATTATTACATCGTTACTAACGCGTTTGTTATTTCTTTTGTCAATTTAATTATTGTTCGTTTATTATACTAAATGAACCCACATGCTAAAATTCCACTTTGACGTAGAATTAATTGCATTAAATTGACATAGAAACCCACCTTTCAATTTCATTCACATGCCTAGGAAAAACAATGTTTGCATAAGCATTTTTCCCGTTTTACTAACGCGCGTATTGTAAGTCATTCGAATTCTTAGTAGAGGCCGCTAATGTGCGGGCGGGGTTGGGTGTCCTTTGTGGGCTTCCCAACACGTACCCTCACCCCTTACTCAGAACCTCGGTTTCCGGATGCCCGAAACCGTTGGCGCACAAGAGTCATTCAATACACGGTATCCGATAATGTCGGTATCGGTATCAAATGCAAAGGGACGAGCCCAATAAACTCTGACATCGGGAATGGGCCGTATTTTGTATACGGCCCACTACGACATAGAGTGGGCTCGAATGGTTCCGAATAACCACAAAATTCGGTGGCGACTCCACATAGACTTAAATTTCAATTCGATCCATTCTCATATGGAGATTCATTCGCCTACCCAAACCCGCGCTTGGCCGCGTCGGGGTGGACCTATGTCATGTCCACAAATCCCGAAGAAGCAAAGGAGTTACAGAGACAAGTGCAGGAATTGATAGATCGGGGATATGTGAAGGAAAGTCTGAGTCCGTGTGCTGTACCCGCTCTATTGGTACCAAAGAAAGAAGGAACTTGGCGAATGTGCATAGATAGTAGAGCGGTGAATAACATCACTATTAAATACCGCTTTCCCATGCCAAGACTTGACGATATGCTAGATGAATTATCCGATTCACGTGTGTTCTCTAAATTAGACTTGAGGAGTGGCTACCATCAAATGAGGATTCGGGAAGGAGATAAGTGGAATACCGCCTTTAAAACGAAACAGGGGTTATATGAGTGGTTAGTCATGCCGTTTGGACTTTGCAACGCGCCTAGTTCGTTTATGAGACTCATGAACGAAGTGTTGAGACCTTTCCTTAACAAGTTTGTTGTTGTCTATCTCGCCGACATTCTCATCTACAGTAAAAGCGAAGAAGAGCATAAGCTCCATCTTAGAGCGGTATTTGACGTCATGAGGGCTCAGAAACTATATGGTAAGCTCGAGAAGTGCGCTTTTATGGTACCTAGCGTTGTTTTTCTTGGTTATATTGTAGGAAAAGACGGCGTAAGCATGGACCCATCCAAGGTCGAAGCTATTCAAGCGTGGCCCATACCTAAGACCACGACGGAGGTCCGTAGCTTCCATGGTTTGGCTTCGTTTTATAGACGTTTCATCCAGGGGTTTAGTTCAATTATGGCTCTGATTACCGAACTAACCAAGAAAGGGGAGTTTGTTTGGACTCCGAGTGCTCAAAGGGCGTTTGAAGAAGTGAAGGTTAAATTGTGTTCTGGACCTGTTTTGGCACTACCTAACTTTGAAAAATTATTTGAAGTCGAGTGTGATGCTAGTGGCGTCGGGATTGGTGCCGTGTTGATTCAAGAGAAGCGACCCATTGCTTACTTCAGTGAGAAACTTGGAGGTGCAAGACTGAATTACCCCACTTACGACAAGGAATTTTATGCTATTGTGCGAGCATTGGAACATTGGAGTCACTACCTACGGCCAAAACCGTTCGTGTTACATTCCGATCACGAAGCTCTTAAACATATTCATGGACAACAGAAATTGAACCCAAGGCACGCAAAGTGGGTAGAGTTCTTACAGTCATTCACATTTTCAGCCAAGTACAAAACAGGAAGTTCTAATATTGTAGTTGATGCATTGTCTCGGAGACACTGTTTGTTGGTTGAATTAGATGCGAGACTCTTGGGTTTCGAGCATATTAAAGACTTGTACAAGGCTGATCCGACATTTGCTAAGGAAGTAATTGAACCAACCGGAAGCTATACAATGCAATACGGGTTTTTGTTCAAAGGGAATCGCTTGTGTATTCCACAAGGGTCGATTCAGGAGTTGATTATTAGGGAGGCTCATGGAGGAGCTTTGGCGGGTCACTTTGGTTCGAATAAAACTTACGATATTGTGAGTGAACACTTCTATTGGCCAAGAATGAATAAGGATGTACAAGAAATTGTGGGCAAGTGTGTGGTGTGTCAGAAGGCGAAGAGCTCGTTTGTCAAGGGGCTGTACACGCCTTTACCCGTGCCTACACAACCTTGGAGCGAACTAAGCATGGATTTCATACTCGGTTTTCCACGTACACAGAGAGGTAAAGACTCGATCATGGTTGTTGTTGATCGGTTTTCGAAAATGGCTCATTTCATTCCTTGTCACAAGACGGATGACGCTTCGAATGTTGCTGATTTGTACTACAAGGAGATAGTCCGTCTACACGGTATTCCTCTTACTATTGTTTCAGATCGTGATGTGAAGTTTCTTAGCTATTTTTGGAAAACTTTGTGGCGTTTGATGGGTAGGAAGCTACTTTTTAGTACCTCCCACCATCCTCAAACCGATGGCCAAACGAAGGTTACTAATCGTACCTTGGGGAGCTTATTACGTGGCCTCGTGAGTAAGACTACCAAGGATTGGGATACCAAACTTGCACATGCTGAATTTGCATATAATCGGACCCCGTCGGTGACAACCGGACGAGCGCCCTTCAAAATTGTGTATGGGATTAATTTATTTTTACCTATTGACCTGGTTCCTATTCCGAAGAAGGATCTTATGAGCTTCGAAGCAAAGGAGAGACAAGCGGCATTTCTTGGAACTTGTGAGCAAGTAAAGGCTCAAATTGAGAAGGCTAATGCTAAGTACAAAGAGAAGGCAAATAAGCATCGAAAACAGCCCGTGTTCCAAGTAGGAGATCTCGTGTGGCTTCATTTAAGGAAGGAGTGGTTTTCGTCAAAACGGAAGAATAAGTTGATGCCTCGAGCAGATGGCCCATTCAAGGTCATGGAATGCTATGGTTCAAATGCTTATAAGTTGGAGCTACCAAGTGACTACGGAGGTGTGAGTGGAAGGTTTAATGTTGGTGATCTGTCCCCATATCTCGACAACGATAATTTGAGGTCAAATTCTCAAAAAGCGGGAGAGAATGATGCAGGTACATCGATAGAAAAGGAAAACGAATTATTACTCAGTCGAAACGTGGCTCATTTAGTCGATGGCATCAAGATTGGGTTACGTTATTTGACGATGCTCACTTGGTTGCAGAGGGGCGTTGGATACGCGTGAGGCTAAGATGGTCTATTATTTCCTTATTTAAGTAATTTCCTTATTGTCGTAATTTCCCTATTTTAGTTATTTTCTTATTGTCGTAATTTCCCTATTTTAGTTATTTCCTTATTGTCGTAATTTCCTAGCTAGAATACGGAAAGTATCTAGCGGAATATTTAGCAGCTAAGATTAGTATAAATAGGGCATATATTGTAATCCTATGATTCAGTTTACAGAATACAATAAAACTTCGAGTTTTGTGTGCTTAATTCGTTCTTCTTGCGAGATACACGAATTGACCTTGCGAGGTTGCTTACAGTGCATCCAGTAATTACCTCGCGAGGTATTGAATGAGATTCACTTAATTATCCTGCCCCACTCATATTTTCCGCTAAATTTCCTTGTATACTACTAAATTTTCCAGCGCTCGTTTTTGGTTAAAGAATTCACGTTAAAACTCGTACTAATTCTATATCAGAACATAGTATATGTGACGGTGCTTCGAAAGTGGGGCCAAATTCTTATAACGGAATTTTTGGTGGTGATAGTGTTTTTAGAAAACTTTGAAAATGTGCGACCGTGTTTGTCCATCCCATTGATTGGAATTTCGACGGTGGTGACAGTTTTTGTAAAAAATGTTCAGTGGGTGTAACCGTGTTAGATTCCTTGATTTCATTAATTGAAATTTTGGTAATGCTAATGGTATGTGCAAAAATGTTTTGAAAACAAAAAGTAATCATATTAAGTGCCTTGATCCCATTGGTTGGGAATTTGGCGATAGTAACGGTATCTGTGAAAATGTTTCGAAAACAAAATGTGATCGTATGAGGTACCTCGATCCAATTGGTTGGGAGTTTGGTGATAGTAACTGTACATCGTCGTTTTTCAGAATGACGAGTTTTATTTTGGCCAAAGTAATGGCGCTAAAAATGGTTTTTGAAAACGATAAGTGTGAACTTAGCTAGGGTGATCGCGCTAAAGTGTCTTTGAAAAGAATAAGTTTTATTTTGGCCGGAATAACGACGCTGCAAGGTGATTTTGAAAGAGAGATGTCTTTTCGAAAACGGAGTTTGGGTGTAGTTGAATATGTTATCGTGGTTGAAACCGGATTTTAATGTTTTATTCGGGTTGTCACAATCACGCTAAACAAAACTAGGAACGTATACACTCAAGCAGGATGCAGACACGGATAGGCTAGGGTACGCTACCGTCCAACGAATAGTCTTTAATTTGCTTAGGTGGCGACGGATCACCGTGGGAGGTGAGCGTCGTCTCGTTCGTTCTGTGCAATTCGCTTGGCATATTCACGGAATGCGTGACTACCTTTGACGGCTGGAATATCAATCGAGGGTCTCTCCGCATGTCCGTTAAGGATCTTACCGCAAAAATGTCGATTGGTCCTAAAATTGGTTAGGGTGGGCTTTTTTGGGCCAAAACCTATAGTGACCACAAAAAAAGAACTAGGAAATGAGCTTCATTGACCTCGTTCGAATTACACCACCGCTGAAACTTGTTTTCCAATCCCCAGCCGAGTCGCTAAACTATGGACGCTCGCCCCGCGCACACCCGCGCGGGACCCGATCGCGGCGGCCACCCATGCGGCCTTGTCGTCTTAGGACCGGTCTGATCTCGCGTACGGGACGATGTATCGGACCTCGATTTGGTTGACGATTTGAATTATACTAGATGGATGCGGACATCCGTGTTTCCGTTAGAATCGATCGAGGCGTGGTTGTAAGTGTTTAAGGGCTGATATGTTTGGTAAGACGACCTTTTTTGTGAATCGAATTTGTTGCCGATTTTTGGGGACGCCACCGAGTAATTTTGGGAACTCGGAAACCGTTCAAGTCAACTTTAATCCTTATCCGGCTCAAAGTTGAGTGACATGGGGACCTAAAGATAAAGACTTGTACCCTTAAGCATTCCATGTCTTGAATGACTCTCATTGCCAATGGTTTCAGACATTCAGAAACCATAGATTCTGAGTAAGGGGGTGAGTATACGTATTGGAAAACCAACGTCCGATAGACGTCAACACCCAATCTCGTCCGCACGTAGCAACCTCTACTAATCAATCGGTGGGCTGATAACTTTGTTCCATAATTGTGACGGAAGTATGATAACATTCGTTGTTTTAACCCTATGTATTTGCTAAGTCGGTTGTTTAAGGACAAGTAAGCTTTTGTCGTCGAAGTAGTTGCGTTTACATTCTTTGCGTGCGATTTCACGCGACAGGCAGGCCATGAAAAGATTCTGGTAGGAGAGTTGAGAGTACTAGATATTATACGTATTAGCAAATCAGTTTTAACATGATAATACAGACATTAGTCATTCTCGTGGTATACCTTACCTGGTATTCTGCTTAAGACGCGTTAATTCGGTATTAATAGCGATGCGTGGAACCACAAGTGAGGGCTGAGCATCGGGATTAATATGGAACTCGACCACCACTTGTTCAGTTTTAGGTTTGTTTACGTTTTGAATTTCGTGTTAGGTGATTTATAATACGATTATGGTCATAAAAGCGGTAAATCATACGAAAGAGGTAATTGCGAAATGTAAGTAAATCACATTGTGAGGAATTGCATCCTCAGAGTGTACACTAAACGAGACACGATGCGTAGATGGTATAGAATGGATCTCATGTCTACTCGGGTTTAGTTAGGTTGTGTTAGTGCTTATGCTTGAAGTTGTGGACGTTACGTATGTTTATGACGCGTCATGGACCTAGTATCCATATGAGTCGGACTCGACGTTATCGAAGTGCATAAGTAAAGAGTACGGAATGTAAACTTGTGTTTAGATGACAACCTAGTGACGATACGACTTCTTAGGCAGATCCTTCTAGCTTTCCTGCGGCAAATCCGGCAGAGCTTCGCTACGGTGTCTTGAGGTAGGCGAACACGAGTGCTTCTTTTTGATCGAATCGAGCCAAGGGCTCGAGGAACTACGGGGAGTAGTTTCGATTCGCATATTGGAAGAAAACGATCAAGTGGATCGTCCTTAGAGTCGTAGAGAGGAGGAGGAAGAGTTGTGAATTTCGAATGATGTTCGAATTCTGAATTGTGTGTTGAAATGAGAGGAGAAATGGGGGGTATTTATAATTTTTCTTATAGTTCAAATCGAGCTCTTAGGCGCCTGGTGGCGTGCGCACCAGGAATGAGGCGCCTGAGGGTGAGCGCATTAGTATTAAGGCTCCTGGAAGGGGGCGTTTGGAATTTTGAAGATCCGATTTCAAAACTTTCCAAAACAAAGATTATATATATATCTCATACTTCGTTTGGGCATTAAGGTTTCCGTCGTGACATAGCGCGTTGCGCCGATGGGCCTCGGGCGCGCGTCTCGAGGCTCGCTTGCCCTGACGCACTGACTTGGGTTTGGCTTTGTGTGTTTCGGGACCGATTCGAAGCCCCAGTGTCAGAATTAACTGTAATTAGTGTCGACGCGACCGTAATGACACAAATAAGACCGTCTTGATGTTGATTTAATTTTTCTGAGTAATTATTTGATCCGTTCTATAGAAAAACCATCTAAAACATCGTAAAATCGTGTCGTGTTGCAGACCGATCATCATCGGGTGTTTGTCGGGCACTCCTACAGCCACCAGGTCAGAATCAGGTGTCTACAAACACTCCCTGAGTTGAATATTACAACAAACTTAAGCGATCATGGGAGACACTTGACACACTTGATCCTCTACCTACTTGTACTTGTACAGCCATGTATGTCTATACTTATAGATTCCTTAAGAGGTTATTGGACAGAGAGTCACAGTATAAGCTCATCCAGTTCCTCATGTTCTCTCTTTAGAACCTTTGCTTCCTCTTAATAATGCCTTCAATCTTCTTCAAAAAATTAAGAGGCAAAAGCTTATCTCAGATGTTGTTGATGTTCTCGCTGAGGCGAATGCTTATGCAAGTTCTAGGTCTCATGATAAGTCTGGCAACAAGCACAAAAAAGCAAGGACTAAAGGCTACACGGATGACACGGAGGTTAAAACCTATGTTTATTATAAAGTGGAGGGTCACACAGTTGATACCTGTCGCAAGACCAAGAAATGCACTCACTGTGGTAAGATAGGACACATCGTGGATTAGTGCTATGATCTCAAGAAGAACAAGAATGCTCAGTTTTGCAAGGGTGTTGATGTTCATTTTCAGAGAGGGAGAAATGTAAACAGAAGATATCTGCATAATGTAGAGGTTATTCCTTCTGAGCAAGTTACTGGTGATGAGACTCCTTTGGACTTTGAGACATCTACCTATTCTCAAGGCATGTCTCAAGATGCTCATTCTTAGAATGTTGACAGCACTGCAGACTCTATTTACCAGAAGGTTTTGAAGTTTATTTCTGAGAATCATCCAACTTCTTTAGTCAATTTCGCAGGTATAATACTTGATTCTCATGCTTTTGTGTCTTACCTACCTATAATGTTCATACATGGATAGTAGACACAAGGGACTTCCGACCATATTACACCCTATGAGCATTTGTTGACTGATGTTTACACACTTCTCAAAACAATAAGTGTTGCTTTATCTAATGGGTCTCTAAAGGTAGTATATAGAGCAGGTAAAGTGAAGATCAATGACCATATTACATTGCATCAGGTGCTTTTACTGCCTGATTTCAAACAAAACCTTCTTTCTATTGGCAGAATGTTAGACCATTAACAGTTACTTGTCACATTCACTAAGACCATGGTTTTCTTCCAAGACCTTTCCAATAAGGTTGTCTTGGTTCACACTAAGAAGGTTGATGGACTTTACAAACTCAACACACGCATTATTAGCTCTACTATTCACACTGTCAATAAGCAAAGTTGTAATAATTTGCAAACTGTTGTGTCTAAGGCTGTTAATTTTGAGTTACTTCATGTTAGAATAGGGCTTTCTTCAGCTGATAAGATTGCTCATATACAGGGCTCTAGTCCTTCTATTGATTTTTTTGTGTGACATGTGTATTGTCCAAACATTATGTACTTCCCTTTCCTAGAAGTAAATCATATGCTACTTGTTATTTTGATTTGATCCCTACGGATCTTTGGGGTCCTTATAAAATTCCTAGTTTAAATGGTGCACGTTTTTTCTCACCATTCTTGATGATCACTCACGTTGTACACAGACTCTTCTCTTGCATACTAGGACTCAAGTTCCTAGCTTGATTAGAGATTTCTTACGCATGGTTCTTACTCAGTTTAAAGTGTTTGTCAAAACTATTAGGACGGACAATGAGACTGAGTTTGTTCAACAGTCTTATGTCAATTTGCTTAAGGATCTTGGTATCATTCACCAGAAATCTGTTGTGGGTCCCCACAGCAGAATGGTAGGGTTGAGCACAAACATCGCCACTTGATAGAAACATCCAGGGCTCTTAGGATCCATGCTAACCTTCCTCTCAAATTTTGGGGTGAATGTGTGCTCACACATATCTGATCAACAAAATGCCTACTCCAGTTCTTAAGTGGAAAACTCCTTAGGAACTCTTGCATAAAGTGGAACCTGGTTATAAAGAGTTAAAGGTGTTTGGGTCATTATGTTATGCCACCATGCCTACTACTTACAAGGATAAATTTGGGGTAAAAGCAAGGAAATGTGTGTTCATCGGGTATCCTTTTGGGGAGAACGGTTACAAACTTTATGACCTTGTGTGGACGCTGCCACCCCCGCGCGCGCACCCGCGCTCATCCGCGGCGGCAATCCACATGGCCTACGAGGGGGCCGGTCCGATCCCGCGTTCGGGGCGAAGTGTCGGACCTCGATTTGGTTGCGATTCATGGGCTGTACTAGATAGATGTATGGGCGTATCTATGTTTCCGTTGAAATCGATTGAGTTGTGGTTGTAAATGTTTAAAGGTCGGATGGTCTGGCGACCTTTTAGTCCACCCGAATTCGCGATGTGATGTGGAGTCGCCACCGAACAATTATGGGGGTTCAGACACCGTTCAAGTCAACTTTAATCCTTAGTCGGCTCAAAGCTGAGTGACATGGGGACCTAAAGATAAAGACTTGTACCCTAAAGCACTCCATGTCTGAAATGACTGATTAGTCTAGTTTAGTAGGGATTAATAAGGGTCATTTAGTTGACTATTTTATAGATTTAGGTGTGTTTTGACGGATTATTGTGTGCATGTCGTAATTGATGGGCTAAGGTATAAAATGTGTAATTAGGTGGATTAAATGGTGAAAAGTAGTATGGGTTGTAATTGAAATGATTATTAGGTTAAAGTGTCAACAACCTTTCGGAAGTGAAGACAAATCAAGCCCAAAGTTAAAGTGGAAGCCCAGACCAAGTGGAAGAAAGAAGTGGAGGATTTCTAAAATCCGCTGCCGGCGGATCTCCAAAAATTCGTTGCCAGCGGCAGAAATTTATGCATAGGATTCCTACTTGGATTCTTTTTCGCATAGGATTCTTTCTCTAGTCTTTTGTTCTTCTTCTTTACTCACTGGCCTCTTATATTCTTCTTCTTCATTATGATCATTTTTATGAGGCGTTTTATGAGGCTTTATGAGCCATTGATGAAGATGCTCCATGGATGACTATATAAAGAGGAGAAGTTCACCATCACATTCATCATCCAAGACATCAAGTATCATTTGTAATTCTCAAAATCACATACATTTTCTAGTTTATTTTGCAAGTAGTTCTTTTGTATGGAGGGCTAAGTTCTTATTCTTGGAACAAGTTATTGAAGCCTTTCAAGTTTAAGGAATTGTAAGACTCGTTTCTATTTTGCATTATTATTAGAGTATCAAGTTTTATTTATAATAATTCTTGGTTTGTTAATTCATCTTCTAGTTTGATCACCTAGTTGTTGTTATTGATAAATCATTGCTAGAATAGTTAAATGAATCTTTTGTTTGTTTAACTATATCCGAGTAGCAAATATAATTCACCAATTTGTATGCTTTTCATCGTTGTTGAGTTATAAGGATTAAACTTGTATGAAACAAAGTGATACCGCTTGAGTAATCATTCTTTCATCTTTGCTAAATTCCATCGTTTTAATCTACATATTGATACGATTTAGACGCTTGATTTAAGTTGACAATATCGTAAAGGTTATTTGAGTATGCTTCTCATATCTTATAACTATTAATAAGTGGAATTAGAAGTCGATTAAACTTCATAGGAAAGTATTCTAGTATAAATTGTAAAGTAGAAGAGTCAATGATCAATTCGTTAAACTTGATGGTGGATATTGCTTGATCCAAGTATTTTTCTCATATTTGTTGCATCGTTCATTCATATTATTTTATTTTATTTCGTTATTTTATTTCATTAGTTTATTAGACTTAGAATCAAAATCACTAAAATCCCCCCATTCGGTTACTAAATTATATAGATTTACACACACTTAGACGGCATACCTTCCTTGTGGGTTCGACCCCTACTTTCACTAACTACTAGTTTCTGTTAGAAGTGGATAAATATTGTAATTTGGAGGCTCACGACAAGTTTAGCCAATGACTCTCGTTACCAATAGTTTCGGATGTCCGAAAACCGTAGATTCTAATTAAGAGGTGAGGGTACGGATTGGGAAGTCAATTATCGTTGACTATTGACACCCAATCCCGCCCGCACGTTGCGGCCTCTACTAATCAATCGATGCCAAATGTATCTTGTTCTAATATGGTGTAAAACTATAACAACCAATCGTTTTAACCTTAAGCCTTTGCTATGTCGGTTGGTTTAGGAGCAAGTATGTTGTTGTCGAAATAAGTATTTTTACATCTTTGCATGTGATTTAACGTGACAGACAAGCCATGTTAAGGTGCACGTAGAGGAGTGGAGAGTACTAGTTATTATACGTATTAGCAAATTAGTTTTAACGTGATAATACGGATATTAGTCTGATCTCGTGATATACCTTTACCCGGTATTCTACTTAAAGTGCGTCTGCACTACGTTAGTAAAGACGCGTTAGGACATGCGGTTTAGTAATCAGGCCCACGCCACTATGCGTCTGGATTAATATGGGAGTAGACCACTACTTGTTTTGTTTAGTGTTAGTTGTTTACATTTTAGCTTTCCGGTTAGGTGATTTAGCATGCGTTTATGGTCACAAAAGCGGTAAATCATACAAGGAAAACGGTAAACATGCGAGAACATAAGTAAATCATGTTAGGAGGATTGTACCCTCAGAATGTACACCAAACGAAATACGATATGTAGACGATAATGAACGGATCTATGACGAGTACTCGAATTTAGTCATTTTAGTAATTTCGAGTTGAAGTTGTAGACGTTACGTATTTTGGATGGTTTGGTTTAGGGGGTCGGTCGGACATGCATTGCAACGGGAACCGAACAGGAGCTCGGGTGTACACTATACCTAGAATGAGAACTGTAGGTGTACGTGTCGATTGAGCAAATTTTAATCCTCATCGGGCGACATATTTGAGCTATTTGGATGGAGTACACCCATCTAGCTCGACCCTTATGCAAAAGAAACCGATAAAGCGTGGATAGAGAGACAACCTAGTGACGATCGTATCGGCGTAGGCGATATCACGGTGTGTAGGAACGCTTGAATTGTTTCCGATAGGAACCAGATTAATTCGACCCTCTTTCCTTGAATATCGTGGTGTGCAGTAGTGAAGTTTCGAGTAGTATGCTCGAGAAAAGATTAGACTACAAAGAACAAGGGTTATTTGTTGTTCGAAGCCCTTGTCAATCTCGTACGGATTATGAACCCGGGAGAAATCAAAGGGAATGATTTTGTTTGCAGACCAAGAAGTTAATTAACTCGGGAGATCCACGAACGCTGTGTGCTCTTCTTTGCTTTCGTCAAGTAGGAACTCGGGAAAGCTTGGAAGAGTTAATTGTTCGTTTTTGTTGTGTGTGTGAATTATAAGCGGAGGGAGGGGGTATATATAGTTATTTCGAGGCTTGATTCGAGCACATAAGCGCGACGCCTCGTGTGACTCAATGTTGAGGCACGACACCTCGTGCGACTCAATTCTGAGGCGCGACACCTGCTGCGGGTGAGTTTTCGAGGTCGCGATTTGGAAAACATACCAAAGCGGGGAGATACGAGATCTAAGGATATTCCGCGCGGTGCCTTGCTCACTAAAAAACCTAGAACTGCGCGCAGGGGCCTGGTTTGAGTTCAGTTCGGGTTTTGAGGTTCGACTTGGGTTTTACTTGCTGACTCGGGTTTGACTTTGTATTTCGGGACCGATTCGGGGCCCCAAAGTTGGAATTGACTCTAATTAGTGTTGACGCGACTGGAACGAATCCACTAAGACCGTCTAGATGTTAAATTAATTTTTTCGAGTAATTAATTGATTCGTTCTATAAAAAAAATTCATCTGAAACATCATAAAATTGTGTCACGTTGTAGTTCGATCATCATCCAGTGATTGTCGGACGCTCCAATAGCCATCAAGTAAAAATCTAGGTATCTACATCGTGCTTGTCATAAAGTACTTGTCAGTCGAGATGTAGCTTTCAAAGAGCACATGTTCCCATTCAAAGACAAGTAGTGTACTTCTTCTATATCCACTAGACAAAGGCCAAATCTTATGAATCCTGTAGTTCTTTGTCAGGATACAGTTTTTCCTGCGACTGCATCCTCTCCACTTACAGCTACCAATATTAATAATATTAGTAATATACCAAATATTACACACAGTCAGGATTCACATGCTTTTTTTTGGATTTTTCTTCCAATGAAAACGAGCCTAGTACTACCCTTACTACAGATAATATTACTTCTGAGAGTTCTTCTTCATCATTGCCTTCTCTTCCTATCAGGAGATCAACAAGAAATTTACAACCCTCAAGTCGACTCCAAGGTTTTCATTGTCCTATTACACTCCCCACTAGAACTGGTGTTGTTCCACCTTCATTAGATTCTGCAAAGTCCTCTAGCTCCTCTACCTTCCACACTAGAGTATTCCAGGAGTTATAAGATTTTGTTGCAGGTTATGTGGCCACTTTACCAATGTGTTCCAAACACATGAGCCATCTACTTTTTAGCAGGCACCTTCAGACCCAAACTGGAAAGCTGCAATGTTGCAGAAGATTACAGCCCTGGAGGTAAATCAAACATGGGACTTGGCACCATTGCCAAGCACACATAAGGCGATTGGTTGAAAATGGGTATTTAAAATCAAACACAAGGTGGAAGGTACTGTTGAGAGGTATAAAGCTAGGCTAGTTGCCAAGGGTTTTAATCAGGTGAAGGACAAAGACTATAAAGCTACTTTCTCACCTGTGGCCATACTACAGTTCGAACTCTGCTTGCACTTGTTGCAGTAAGAGGTTGGCCTCTTTATCAGTTAAATGTGAATAACGCATTCCTTGGTTCTTAGAAGAGGAGGTCTATATGCAGCCGCCCCTTGGATATGATAAAGCTGCACCTAATCTAGTGTGCAAGTTGAAAAAGTCTATCTATGGACTTAAGCAGGCTTCAAGGTAGCGGAACATTGAGTTAACCAAGTACTTAAAAGGTCTTGTAACACCCTGACCCAAACTAAGACCGTAAATGTTATTTGTAGTAGCTCGTCAGGCTCCGTACTGGTCCCACATACCAACACGAGTCCTTTCTAGCTCATTTGTCCTCACTCATGCGCATCCCGTAAACCTTCCTAGGAGGTCACTAATCCTTAGACTACTCCCAGCCAAGTACGCTTAACTGCGGAGTTCTTTTGCATGGATGACCATAAAAGAAAGTGCACTTTGTTGATATGAGTAGTACTTTCAATCTCTTTAAGCACTAGTTATTCAAGCTCATAAATAGGACATCTTTAATTAACATGGGGTGTTTCAGGTCTGGGTCGTACTCAATGTCGTGAGGATTATTCCTCGTTCATATAATCATGTGGAAAATTGGAGAGACTTGGTTGTTGGCTTTAATTTATGTAGATGATATCCTATTGACAGGAAATGATGCGCAAGGTATCATTCACACGAAAGCTAGCTAGTGCTAAGTTTACTATCAAAGACCTTGGTCTCATGCGTTATTTTCTAGGCCTTGAGGTGGCTAGGAATCGTACTGGTATCATGTTGAAGCAGAAGAAATATGTGCTAGACATCCTTGAAGATATGCAAATGGAAGAATGTACTGAGGCCCTATTTCGTCTCCCAAAGGGTCTCAAGTTATCTGTTGATGATGGTGAAGTTTTGTAGGATCCAGAGAGATAAAGAAGGTTGGTAGGGTGACTTCTTTATCTCAATCTTACTAAACCAGATTTCTCTCATTCAATACAACATCTCAGTCAATTTCTAACGCAACCATGAATTCCACATTATCATGCTACTCTACATGTGGTCTGATACCTCAAAGGATCTGTTAATACTGGTCTATTTTATACTGCAGAGAATGATTTGTCACTGATTGCATACAGTTATGCGGATTAGGGAACATGTGCATTCACCTCTCGTTCCTTGAGTGGTTATATTGTATTTCTGGGTAGATCACTCATCTCTTGGAAACCAAAGAAACACAAAACCGTCACCAAGAGTTCTACTGAGGCTGAGTACAGGTGTATGTTTTATACTAATAGTGAGCTAGTTTGTCTCCATGCTCTTTTAGTTGAGATGCAGGTAACTCCACAGCTACATATTCCTCTTTTCTGTGATAATAAGGCTATTGTCCATATTACATAAAATCTGGTCTTTCTTGAGAGGACCAAGCATCTAAATATCGATTGTCATTATGTTAGAGACAAGTTCCTAGAAAAGTTTATGACACCTCAATTTGTAAGGACGGGGTTGTAGTTGCCAGACATTAAAAAAACCCTTGTGCAAAGAATTACACCAATTTTTCTGTTCCAAGCTTCGACTTCGTCACATTGACTCAGCTCTAGCTTGAGAGGGGCGTGTAGGATAGTCATATGTGTATAACACAGTTGGTCGTATAGTTAAGTTGTTATGTATATACTCATATATGTTGTAATTAACTTTATCACATTAATAACAAACTACATCTTATATTTACTCTTTTCTCTCTCTACTACGTAATTACTTTCTTTGTTCATCAATGGTGGTATGCTCGAGTTCTCACGTTTCCACGCACAACATGATCAAATACGCCAACTAAAACGGAGCCAACAAGTGAGTAGAGCCATCAATATTATTCTTATATACTCAACACTTCATCAATGATCACTAATTAAACTACTTTTTGTGACTAAATTTAACTCTCAGAGACCTTGATTTTTATTACTTTGGGTAACTTAAAAACTAAATTTTGAATTTAAGGGATCTATCAAATGTTTTTGTTTTTTAAATGAAGCATTTATATTAATATTTGGGAAAATAAGGATGTTTACACTATAAGAGCAAGTCCAATAGTTAAACAAAAGAAGTTGCTTGTAATTATTACTCTCTCTAATTCGCTATGATCTTCCCCTTTCTTTTTGGGTGAAAAATAAGGAGAGAGTATTATATTATTAAAAGAGAGAAGGTGAAATGAAAAGTAAGAGAGAGGGATAAATATTATAGGAGTATTAATTAAATGAGAAAAAGTGGAGTGAAAAATTAGAAAAAAATATATTATATTAATTAATGAGAGTTAATTGGTGTAATATAAGAAAAGTAGTGTGGGTAAAATAGTAAAATTGTGTGAAATTATTTTTTCATAAATGAAAAGAGTGGAGATTATCAAACTCAGTCCAATAAGAAAAGAAGGAAGAATACATACAATCGGAAGGAGTATAAATTGTCAAGCTACATGCATGCTTTACCAAGCTATTAACTTAAAATTAAATGGTTGTTTTCTATTGGATGATACATACGGAGTATCCAGTAGGACTCTACAAGCTACAAGTTTTTGTTGCTCACTATTGAAAGGTGATGTAGGTAGAAGGTCATGTATCTTGAAAAGTTGATATGACAATATAAGTCAATCTCTTCGAGTTCCCATGATTGATCTATTTTTTTTTGGGGTGGAAAATGAAAAATGAAAAATGAGTGATTCAAAAAAGAAGGAAAGAGAGAAATAAGTGTGTAAATATGAACTACACCTTTAAGACTTAAAATGAAAAGTGGATAAAAGATCAAACTCAGCAAAAAAAAAAATACGTGTCAATGATATAAACTCGCTGGAGGGAGTATATGGTATTGTAGCTTACTATTGGATATATCCTAATTCTATTACTCGATCGTGAAGTATTAGTTTTTCTAAAAGTAGAGGGAGTTTTGAAAGAAAGAAAAATTGGGTAAGTTCTCTTCCTCCTTCTATACAACTAGCAAACTATATCCAAAACAAAGAATTGATTAAAGCTAACACTCTATAAAATTTCCCACAAAGAGACAAGAATCATTTGATTAAAAAGGTGAAGAATTCAACTAACCAAGGGTGGAGAAGGAATACCAAAACCAAAAGTATAAAATTTGCAACAACAAAAGAAATACTCCGTATGTATGTCACAATAAACAAGCATCTAATCTTATTAGAAACAAAAAAAAAAAAAGAAAAAAGAATCTGGAGACAGCACATTCTGCTTTGATGAGCACTTGGCAATTTGCAGAGATTATTTGATCTGAGGATGAATAGTAGTGTACAACTCTCTTTTCTTACCTATACCTATGCTTCTCACTCCATTCCTCCATACTACTCCCTAGTCTACGTTGAATACAGAGGGGGAGCCGGTTTATTATATTTTGCTTGTTGTATATTCTATCCTATGATTGATACTCCCTCAGTCTTGTAGGTTTCTTCCTGTTTTTTAAGATTTGTGAGAAATATTATATTGAAACGGGAAGAAACATAAAAGACGGAGGGAGTAACTTTTAAGAAATTGAGTAAAAAATAATTAAATAAATTAAATAAATTAACGGTATTATTCATAAATTAAATAATTTTTTATGGGTCCACTTAAATTAAAGTGAGTAAAATGCAATGATTTTGTATAAATAAATGAAGAAGGATAAGGAGTTTGTATGGTAGAGTCTTTTATCATAAAAGAAATGTAAACTTTTTTATTTGAGTGATCCATTTATTGTAATGGTAAAAATTAAATTGGATGAGAGTGAATATATAATCTATTATTTTTATGAATTTTGTGATAGTAAAGTCGATAACTTTAATCGTTTTCTACACGTTTAAGGTAGGGAGTATTACCCTTTATTTGCTAACCGCTAGATTAGCTATAATTACTATGCCTACAAATTTAAGGACTTTTAAGGGGACCCCCTAAGGATATAGGTCTACAGGTTTAATATTTCTGACTTGTTGCTACACTACGCTCTACGCCCGATTTCCCTATATATACCCCTCTCCCTTTCTCACCACATTTGCATCAATCACACTTAACCTACCGAGTAGTAGTAATAATTTTACTAACATCCTCCTACCCTTTTTTATTAATTATTATTAGCTCCCATTCTTTCATTTCTTCTTAATTACCCACGCTGGGCTACTCTTATTTCTTGCCTTCTTTTATACATACCTATAGTCTCGTTAAACACTTCATTTCAAAGTTGCCATGATTTCTCCTGCTACTGCTCGATTTGCCGTCGGTGTCTTAGGTCCGGATATTTTATAACAATTTACTTATTAGACGGTACGACAATCGATTATGAACATGTTAATTTGACAATATTTTTTTCGTTTTCAGGGAACGTAATCTCACTCTTCCTCTACTTATCACCCGTGTAAGTAATTAAATATCCTTAACCATTAGCAGTTTCTTTTATACAAAAAAAAAAAAAAAAAAAAAAGATAGACCGTACGACGTATATATGTCTATGCATGCATGTCAAAATATGTGATATAGTGGGACAGGGGAGACCACCATGCATACATCCCAGAGATATCACACGTAATAATTAATAATCATATATGGAAAAAATTTAAAATACTTAATTAACGTGGCATTCATCCTCTAATAAATCATATATAGATGGAGTAGAAATAAATTATACTCCACTGTGTAGTTGGTACCGTACATGATAACTTAAGATTGAATGGGTATGGGTATGACGACAGGCCAACGTTCGTAGATATATGGAGGAAGGGATCGGTGGAGAAGTACTCAGCAACAACATACTTAGTGACCTTTCTAAATGCAATGTTGTGGAGCATCTATGGCATGCCCTTCATCCAACCTAACAGCATATTGGTCTCTACTATTGCCGGAATAGGTTTAGTCATTGAGCTTGTTTACTTGACGCTCTTCGTCATTTACTCCGATGCCAAGAGAAAGAGAATGACCGTCATCTTTATTACTCTTGCTGAAATCACCGCCGTCGCCATTGCCTTGGTCTTGGTCCTCTGCTTCGCCAAGACCACAAAACGCCGCGCTCTTATCATCGGACTACTCGGTGATGTTAGCGGTGTCATTATGTATGCCGCTCCCTTATCCGTCATGGTTAGTTTCCATCAATTACTCCATCCATCACTCTCTTAATATTATTCTCTTCGTTTAAACTACTTTTATTTATCTTCCCCGTTGTCTTATTGGACTAAAACATCCTTTCTTCCTTATTTCGTATCATCAACATATAATTTAGAATTACTCTTACATTTCTTTCTTATCTTTTCTCTTTTGAGACACACTTTCTTACATTCTTATTTTTCACCGAAAATTCAAATAAAAAGATAAATAAAAGTTAGAAGAAATATTTATTTATTTTTCAAAATAATTGTGAGAAGTATTTTAATTTTAATTAAGGTTATAAATGAACAGTAAGAATGATTGTGGGGTACCAATAATGAGTGAAAAATGGAAGTAGGTAGGTGCCAAAATAGTTGGGGAGGTGGACCGGAAACATAGGATTTGTAATGAATGTGATATCACATAGAGGGGGTATATGTTTAGTTGAAGTGAGGAATGACAAGTAAGCAAGTTGTCAATTGAACTTAATTAGAGATTATTAATTGTTTGTTGGAAAAAATGCAGAGACAAGTGATAAGAACAAAAAGTGTGGAATTTATGCCGCTTGCAATCTCAGTCACATCATTTGCTAACGCTCTTGTATGGACTCTCTACGCCATCCGTCCTTTGGACCCTTACGTCGCCGTATGTTCTCTTTTTCATTTCCTTCTCTCCATATTAACCTATCTAACATAAAATTAAAATTAACCCAATTATATAGAGTATTTTGTATATAAACGACATGCTTTTAATCCACAACGTAAAATTACGAATAGTTCATGACTCGATATAACATATATTTTTTTTTACTTGATGAATAATATATATTTTTCCGTGCATTATTGGTTGCACTATGAATGAGTCATGTCCATCCATGCATGTATGATGCATGTTGCATGATCTATTCCACCCACGCACCTTTGCATTGGCTTTGGATCAGCTCACCTCCCTTAGCTTGTCTTTCCTCTAACTTACTATTGCAACAAATTTCTTCTAACCTTTTTTTGATTTGTCAAGTAGTTAAAACTAATGGATTTCTTACTCATTAAGTTCAAAATGTGGCATTCTTTTACTTACGGAGTACTATATCATGTAATTTTGGCTCAACACGATTTTCCTCCTTTGACTTTAGCTACGTCAAAAGCTAAGGATGCATGCCTTAGATACTCACTACCCTTATTAATTTTGTTTTTATTACTTCCTCCGTTTTTTTATAAGTCGTTCTCACTTTTCGAGATATATCTTTATCTCTTCAGTATCGTTCAGAATATAAAAATAAATATTATGAAATGTATATATTCATCTGAAATCTCTTTTCGTAAGGAATTTTATGGTGTACCTTATTTTTAAAAGCATAAAAATGAAAGTCAAATGTTCATCTCGAAAAAAAATAAAACGTCGTATATACGGATACGGAGGGAGTAAATGTTAAAACATATAGGTGAATCTTCTTTCTTATATCCTCAAGATGGTGTTAAAGACATTATACTTATAATATTACAAGAACAAAATGCTACTCTAAAGAAGATATGTGAAGGATAAGAGCTATCATTGTTCCTCAACAAATTAAGGCAGGCCGGGATCGTATTATATTAATATACTATTTCCTCCGTTCATAATCATTTGTTCCTTTTTATCATTATTTGTGATGAATATGTTAATGAAATGAGGTAAAAGATATTCCCCCCATTCACTGGAAAAACACAATATTCCTTATTTGGCTCATTCACTGGAAAAACACACTTCCCTTAAATGAAAAATTTCACCCAAGCAAAAGACATAAATACCCTTATTACTTACCCCACAACTATCCTCTCCTGCAACTACCCCACAACTAAAAAGTGGAGGGATATTTTGGTAAAGTGGTCCAACTTATCCACTTGCCTTAATATTTGTTCCAAAAGTAAACTGGGCTTTTCCAGTGAATGGGCTTTTCCAGTGAATGGGAGGGAGTAGTAAACTGAGGAAGTATAAGTTGACATTAGTAAGAAAAGATTGAGCTGAAATAATAAAATTAGAGTATTGATAATGTCACCTAAAAATCCATTCTACTAGTACTACTACTCCGTATTTACGTAGCAATAATTGAAGTAGTACTAGAATGCAATGATTTGATGCAATTCCAAACTCCAAGATGTATCCCGCAAGTATGGGGACTTGGAGGAGTCAGTTTCCATAATTGTACGGCTACTTGACTTAAAATACAAAAGCATGTATGAGTGAGTGACCCATTAAAACACTTTTCAGAAGCCGACATGTATGTATGTATGTATGTATGTACCAACCCAGGCCATTTAATCTGATCTGTGGCCTGGGGAATAGATATTACTCCCTCGCTAGTCACTATTATTGTTGTTGTTGTTGATCAATTGTTACTGACATACAGCATACTCCTACGTAGGAACGTAGGAGTAGTTGAATTGATTAATTAAGCGCGCGGTGAAGTACGGTGAGTTAAATTTGTGCAGATACCAAATGGAACAGGATGTATACTTGGGCTAGCCCAGCTGATACTGTACGCCACATATTACCAGTCTACCAAGGCTCAAATGGCTGCTAGGAAAGAAGCTCTCAAGCTTGAGATGGGCTTCAAGGAAGTTGTCATTGTTACCAAGGAGCCCAATAAAGTTAATAGCTTCCCACCTCCTGCTAATCACCATCTTAACCAAACCTAATCTAATTAATTACCTACCTACCTTCTTCTTTTGTATTCTCATACTTAATTTTAATTAAGAAGTGTTTGTTTAAGTCCATCTTCAATCAATGCTAATGAAAACTCGCCTACTCATCTTACCTTTTACCGTGTGCTTCATAATAACATGCATGCAATTGGTGGCTATAGTACGTACTACCTCGTCCTCCACTTCGTTATCCTATCTAATAGAATATAAATGGGTTTCAATCATTATCATCTTAAGATTTTCAGTTAACATGGTATCAAAATCAGAGTTCACGAGTTCGAATCCTGACAACCCCTCATGATACGGGGGAACCTGTGCTCTTAAAATTTTGGTTGAATTGGTTCCATAACAATATCATTTATTTAGCATTATCCTTGGGTTACTTTGGGAATAGTAAGTGTTACCACGCACTTTTCAGCCTAATATTCATTCTTTAGCCGACAAACAATTTGTTGAGTAGCCCTTTAATTTCTAATGTTTGTGTATGATGAGTATATTTTATAGATCATCAAAGTCCTTGTGAATGTGTGAATTTAATATTATGAGACTATCTCGTAGTTTAACCACTAGTCGATCAAAGAATATTTATTGACTCTAAACTCAGAGTTTGAACTGTACGTACGTCGTCTTGAACTTTGTTCATACTTTGACAAATACAGTAGTACTAACTAATAATTCGAGGATGGGCCACATTTTAAATTTAGTTCAAAAACTTCAAAGAGTGATCGAGCTGGGTGAATTAGATTCTGTTTTAGGACTGCACCGTAATTAAAAAAGAAAAGTAAAGAATCACATTAAAATAAAATAGGTGATTATATATCGAGCAATACAAACAAGTTAGCGAGTAATCGATTATCGATAGTAGGTGAATGGCGACAAACGAAACCATCAACGTGATGGAATGGAAAGGAATCATAACCCAGGATGCGGGGAATAAGAGGAAGGGTGTGGAGGTGACAAGATATAAAAAGAAAGATGAAGGCACTAATTAAGGAATACTGGAATATATAGGAGGGAGGGGTTATCATCGATCTGGCCTGGCATGTAACTCAACTCAAATCAAATTAAATCCTGAGATCTGTCCGTAGAAAGTGAAATATAATGAGGTTAGCTAGTTTCCATATTCATAGGATTAGAATCAGCGGGCTTCATTCATATATATATATATATATATATATATATATATATATATATATATATATATATATATATATATGTTGACCGTAGAGGCACCCAACATTCAAAACAGCCAACGTCAATAATCATAATCAAAATAAAAAGGAATATATGCATGGCTTATAGTAACCACTATTATTGCTTCTCTATCATGTCTCGTATTCACAACACCCTGAATATTATCTACTAATAAGGCTGCTACTGCATTGCTGCCTCTTTCTCATTACTCATTTCTGCAGATATCTAGGACCTTGCGTATCGGATGATAAAGTTAAACCAAAAGTCACCCCATTATTAGGACCCTTCAAATAAATCTAAATAACATCATTACATACGCACGATTATACGACAACGACATATAAGGATTCACGCTAGGTTTTTAGTTCTATTTAATGATCATGACAATAATACATATTCTCGCCGTCTCCTTCATTTGTTTGCCATGGATTAAAATACTGCTTACAATGAATATAAAGCAAACAAATAAACAAAACGGAGGGATACATTTTGGTTCGCAATACGAAAGTTGTATCGAAAACCTAGCGTAATTCAATAAATATTTGTAATAAAATAATGGATTATTTCATGGGAACAATCTCAACTATGCGTGTGCTTCTTAAATTAATCCAAAATATACGTAATCTTATTTTAATATGAACTACGGCTTCATTAACCTCGTTTTGCTATGGGCGACTAACTACTTGTTGAACCTCCCTTATTCAACTCTTATTCTTCTTCTTCTTCCGATTCATTTCGGCCATTGATAAAAAAAAATTAAATTTTCCGAAAATTCATCTTTCATTTGTTTTTCAACTAGTCTTATAGAAGCTATGAAAAAAATATTTTTAATGTAATTTTGACTTTCACGATAACTGCAACGGACCTAATAAAACCCTAAAACATTAAAACAAGTCACTATGACCGGTAAGAGCAAATCATAATATAATATATAGCAAAGCGAGCGAGATTAATGAATGCATAGTTCATATTAAAATGAGATTACGTATAGTTTGAATTACTTTAAGAATCAAACGCATAGTTGGGATTATTTTCATGAAATAACCCTAAAATAATTACAACCCTATTTGTTGTTGTTATAACGGAAGTAAGAAGTTAAAGATAGAAAATAAGAACGTAAAATTGGCAGATTTATGTAGGCTAGGGGAAGTTTTATTAACTTGAGGAAAGATTATTGATTATTTGATAGCATAATTATTGCTCCGTACTAGGATAGGCTAGGGAAGTTTATATAATGCTACTCTCAAACCCAAAATAGAAATCCTAGAAGCCTAATAAGAAACCCTACATCCAAGTCTCAACTGCTACAGATATACATATATTAATTAGAAAACTCTAATTAAATAGATTCAATTAGTCATAAGTCAATCAACAACCACCTTGACTTGAACTCTCTCTCAATCAGGCAGATGTACCAGATGCACTCCAAGGAATGACAGATGTACCAGAATCTTCTCTTCCCCTCTTGCCTTAGATATTGCCCAGCAAAGGACAATCAGATAGTTCTCACATTTAGCAAGTCCAAACAGTGTTGCAATAACTTGTTACGTGGAACCAATTTAGACAGAGTTTGCATCCTTTTTCACTCATATAACCAAACCTCATGTGCCATAAATATGTCAAGTATACCTTTTCAATATCTGAGGATGCCACAATAACAGAACCATGTATAGTGTAGATCCTTGAAAATAATGCAGTATAAAGTATCGTGCTTGGTACCTTACAGAACTACGTTTGAACCCCTGTAGATCAGATGTTTAGAACTTCATCTCGGTCCACCTTGAAAAATGAAACCTTTCTTGTCTTCCAACAAACTCAAAGATATTAAATTCTTTGTCACCAGCAGAACATGTCCGACTTTATTCAATGTGCAGAATTTACCATCATGTATTCTGATCTTGATTGTGCCAATTTTAACTAGCTACTTCGCAAACATCACTATTGGACAGAAAATATTACCCCTATCTATTTGTTCATACATTGAAAACCACTCCTTGCGTGGACATAGATAGTAAGAATCCATGCATCAGTGTGATGTGTGACTCTCTCAACGACTAGAGCATAATCATCTTCCTTATAATTTTCATTTTCTACAGTAGCAATACCAGATTTGTTCTATTGATTGTTTTTCTTGGGGCAATCGAATTTGCAATGTCCCTTTATCTCTTTACAACAGTTACAGATACCATTGGGCTGTAGATTTTTTTTGATATTTATTCTTCCCCGATTTTCAATTCTCTGTCCGTAACCCCCGTTGGCTACTAACCCTGCTGCCTGATTATATTTAATTGTACCATCCGCCTAATGCTGTAACTCTCTAGAGTAGAAGTACAATCTAACCTTCTCTAATGTAATTGTATCTATACCCACAATAAAGGATCGCACATTTTAATAGGATAAAGGTAAACACTACAAAAATCAGAAAACAAGTGACCGCTACTGGAGTCCGATATCGGTCGCCAAATGGAATTGACGATCGAGCTCGGTCGCTAGGTTGGGGTCGACCCGGTTGGTCGCTTTTTTAGGAACATTACAAGAAAACAACTCAAGGGCGACCCTATTGCTGCGTCCAAATTAACAATCGCCCAGTGGAGGACCGATTAAAAACACGGGCGACCAAAAGCGTTTTCAGTATTGGCAACCGACGCAGCCATGAAAAACAATAAAAAAATATTGTTCATGGGCGGGCGACCGATATTTGTTGCCAGGGAAAGAAAGGCGGGCAACCGCTATCGGTCGCCAGTATCCCGCACCCCCTTCATTCCTCACCATTCTTATATTTTTTTTCACTCTCTACTCTTTCTCTAGAATGCACAGAGGTATCTCCCAAAAAATTCTTATCGGAATTCGATTATCCGCCTCCTTTTTTCGCTTACCGGTACTTCCACACACTTTAAGGTATGTTTTTCTTCTTTAATGAAGTTAAATTTTTCAATTTTATTAGTTTTTGATGTTGTTAGGGTGTTAATTAAGTTTAGGATGTTAGCTAGTTTGCGAAATAGGTTTCTCAATGTTGAATAGTTAGGGTGTTAGTATGAAGTTAGGGTTTAGGGTTTGATATTATGATGAATTGAGTGTTTTGTGAATGTATTTGTTTACGAATTAGGAAATTGATAGTATAAATATGAATTATAACATTAGGTTGATAGGATATAAATAGTACTCCCTCCGAGTTTCTATTTTTGTCCCACTTTTCTTTTTGAACTGAGTTTGATATTTGTCTCACTTTTCTTTTTAGACCATCAACGTGTGGTTCACAATTACTCTCACATTTCTCTCTTTTCCTTCTTCTTTTATGAGCTACTCATTTCTCCCTCCTTATTTTCCACCCCAAAAGCTTTTGGGACAATAATAGAAACTCGGAGAGAGTATTAAGTTGAGGTATAGTGGAGAATTTTTTTTTTGAACTCCCAACGCGGGAACAAAGATAAATTAACATCCAAAGAAATCAACAACTCAATAGACTCCGGACCGTTCCCCACCCAGACCAGCCTATCAAATGACCGAGGTTGGAAATGAGCCAACGCATGAGCTACCCGATTACCTTGACGGGGAACAAAAGACCAACCAACATACTCAAAATTACAGCACAAATCTAATATCTCATCAATAATGAGAAATAAGTTGCTCCTTCCCTCTTGCCCATGCTTCAGAATGTCGATCACCATCTTATAATCGCTTTCCACCACCACCTTTCGAAGCCCATATCGTCTAGCCTTCTTCAGTCCTTCCAACACAACCTCCGCTTCCGCCTCTCCCACCTCCATCGTACCGCGTCGTCGTAAACTTGCAGCCCAACTCAGTCGGCCATTCAACCCCCTCCCAACAATACCGACTCCAATGCCCCCAGCATACAGCCCCGCATCACAATTAACTTTAGTCATACCACTAGGTGGTGGCGACCATCGTTTCTCCTGATTCTCAACCCCTGCTCGAGCACCCTGATTTAGCCTCACCCTTCCAGACTCCAAATCGTTATCCTTCATCTCGCAAAGTAAGTCGTTAGCCCTCCTCACCACTCCCTCAACCGATGGCATTTTTCCCTTGAAAACCCAAAGATTTCGAGCTTCCCACAAAGCCTAACATCCCACCATCATTGTCACCTTCTCCGTCTCCTCCATATCCTGCCACCCCTCCTCCATCCAATCTCTCACCCTACTATGGTCAGATTCCCTTCTCGGATCGATTCCAAGCTCCTCCCACACTCCACCACTCCAACCACATCCTTTGACCAAATGGAGACAAGTTTCCTCCGTACTGCAACAAATAGGGCAAATCGAATTGGAGTTTGAAAGACGGTGAGCTAGATTACCTTTCGTCGGGATAGCATCATGACACAATTGCCAGAATTTTTTTTAATTCTGGGTAATATCCGAGCCTGCTACACCTGAGTCCAAAGCCTTTTTTCCCGAGCGAAATCCGAGGGGCCCTGCTCACTCGTCGTGGTCTCAGCTAGCATACGATACGCCGACCTAACCGAATAAATACCATTTTTTTGTATCTCCCAACACCAGATATCCTCGGCCCCGTGTTTGCTCAATCTCATATTTGCAATCGCCTCCTGATCACAGCTAAAAAACAGAGCCCGTAACAAAGCCAGATTCCAAGTACCGTCCTCCTTAATGAACTCACCGACGACCATATTCGCATTATTCGTCCCGCAGGGTGTAAGAACTCGCCTCGAACTAGCTCATGAATCCACAGATCGCACCAGACATTCGTACCCAGACCGTTACCTATTCTTTTACGCGCCCCCCGCAAGATCATATCCTTCGCCTCACAAATGCCTCTCCAGGTATAACCCGGATTCGCTCCCAATTCGGATTGCAAGAATGATCCATTTTTGAAGTATTTAGCCCGAAGAACTCTACTAAAAAAACTCCCCGGATCCACCGTCAATCGCCACGCCTGTTTTCCAAGTAACGCCATGTTGAACTTGTGCAAGTCCCGAAACCCCAGCCCGCCAAGAGCTTTCGGTTTACAGAGCTTAGCCCACGAAATCCACGGAATCTTCCTTTTCCCACCCTCGGAACCCCACCAGAATTGTGAGACTAGAGAACGTAGCTCCTCGCAGAAATTAAGAGGTAACTTAAATACACTCATCACATAGGTAGAGATTGATTGGGCCACTGCCTTTATCAATACTTCTCTACCCGCCTTAGACAAGAGCATCCCACTCCACCCCTGCAATTTCTTCTTCAGTTTCTCCCGGAGTAAATTGGTAAGTCCATTCTTTGCTCGGCCAATGACTGTTGGTAATCCCAAATATTTCCCGGGATTATCAACAATACGTACCCCCAACTCTCTCGCCACATCCTCCCATTTCGTCAAGGGCGTCGACATGCTAAACGATGCCGTTGTCTTGTCGTAGTTTACCAGCTGCCCTGAAGCAGCTTCATATCTGTAAAGAATGCCCTTCATAGCCCGAGCCTCCGCAACGTTAGCCCGACAAAACAGCAGGCTGTCATCAGCAAAAAAACAGATGTGAGATAATGGGTGCCTCGTGTGCTATCCGAATCCCCCTGATCGTTCGTACCAAAATAGCTCTCCGCCCTTGACTCGATAAAACCTCAGCACATAAAATAAACAAATACGAGGACAACGGGTCACATTGTCTCAAACCCCTTCTTGGCCTAAACTCACGAGTCGGCTTTCCATTTAGCAGAACTTCGAAAGACACTGTCGTAACGCAGGCCATAACCCGATCACGCCAATGGTTATCAAACCCCTTTCACTCCAGAACCTGGTCAAGGAAACACCACTCGACCCGATCATAGGCCTTAGCCATATCTAATTTCACAGCCATATAACCATCCCCAGACCTCATATTTTTCATATGATGGAACGCCTCAAACGCAACCAGTACATTGTCCGTAATTTGCCTCCCCGGAGTAAACGCACTATGATTTTCCGAAACAATCTGTCCTAGGGAATTTTTTAACCGATTTGCAAGAACTTTGAAGACCAACTTATACACCACATTACATAAACTAATTGGTCTAAACTCTCCCATCTTACTCGGATTTTTAACCCTAGGAATAAGAACTATGAACGTTCTATTACAATTTATTGGGAAAGGCTCACCACGTAAAATACCAAGAACCGTCCGAGTCACCGCCGGCCCAACTACATGTCAGTAAGTCTGGTAGAAGAGAGCATTCATCCCATCTGGTCCGGGGGCCTTCGTTTGATTGCATTTGTTCTAAGGCCATCTGAACCTCCAGGTCCGTGTACTCCTGCCGTAACAACACGTTCATTTGCTTCGTAACCCGTCCAGCAACCCCGTCAAGCAGTTCATCAAAACCACTCGGCTGATCCGAATCAAACAGGCTAGAGAAATAAGTGTGAATGACACTTTCTACCTGCTCCGCACCTTCTCGGACCGTACCATCATCATCCTGTATCCTTGTGATCATGTTGTTCTGTCTTCTCAAGGTAGCTTTCTTGTGTAATAATTTTGTGTTTTTATCTCCCTTCTTGAGCCATGTCGATCTAGCCCGTTGCCTCCAAAACACTTCCTCACACCGGATCAAACTCGAGATTTCCTTCACCAACCTCCTCCTCTCCCGAACCTTGCCTCCACTTCGTTCCTCCGCATTCAATTTATCCAGGCGCTTGCGCTTTCGTTGGATGTCTCGGACAATTTTTCCAATACTCGTCCATTTCCATGCCATTAACTCCTCACCACAAACTCGCAAACGATCAAACAAATCACCCTCCTCCCTCTCCCATGCACGTGTTATGGCTTCTTCACACCCCTCCTCCCCCACCCACATTTGCTCGAACCTAAACGGCCTCCTTTGCCCCTCCCCCTTCTGTCTCTCCTCAAGAATAAGCTTGATCGGACAATGATCCGACCATTCCCTAGTAAGATGACGGAGTTTAGCGACCGGGAATAGTTCAAACCATGCCTCATTACCCAAAGCTCTATCCAATCGACATTGCCGATTCCACTCTCCAGCTTGCTCATTATCGAAGGTAAACTCGTAACCCTCGAACGAAACATCCACCAGCCCGCACTCATCCACCGCCGCTCGGAAATTGTTCATTTGCCTTTGGGCCCTATTCCCCCCTTTCATCTCGTTTGCAAATAAAATTTCATTGTAATCCCCCAAACAAACCCATGGACCCTCTGCTTCCTCGTGTAACAGCCGCAAAAGTTGCCAAGAAAGGTGCCTGTTACTCACCCCCGGCCACCCGTAAAAGCCAGTCACCCTCCAATCCTTCCCACCCAAATAGACATCAAAATCCATATGATGGACCGAAGATGATCTAAATGTGCAACGAACTCCTTTCCTCCATAGAAATGCAAGACCCCCCGATCTTCCCATACTATCCACCGCAACTCCATCATAATCATGAAGTCTCGCCCTCACATCCCTGAACTCCATACTGCTAAGCTTTGTCTCGCACAAAAAAGCAATAGTAGGGGCCTCCTTCCGTAGAAGGTTATTTAGCCCGTCAACTGCAGGGAGGTTGCCCAGCCCCCTGCAGTTGAGGCTTAAAATACTCATTGGGCCGGGCGGAGCTGAGCGACCTCAGCCTCCACCTCAGGTGACCCAACACCCATGGAATTTTTAAGCCTTTTACCGTCATTCACTTGACCCTCCTCCTCCTTCTCCATACTACGCTCTCTCTTCCCCTTACTCCCTCCAACCCCTCCCATGTTATCCTTCCCTTCACGAGCAAACCGCTTCTACTTCCCCCCCCCTTCACTTTTTTCCCCCCAACACACTCCAAACCTTGCTGATCCCCATCATGTAAGATTTCAACCTGCATGTCGCTCGTCACAATATTGATTTGCGACGAACTATCAACACCCTGATCATCCTCATCCTCCTCGATCAACACCCCTCCTAATTCACTTCCCACCTTCGTTTTCTCAGCTGTTCCTACCTGCACCACCCCTAATCCGCCTACAACCTGCGTCCACTCCCCACCTCTATCCTTCTCCCCCCCATTTTCAACGCGTGCCTTCCTATTCTTATTCTTATTCTTATTCTGGAGCGCAATACTTTGTAACTGCTGGATAATCCTCTCCACCGCCTCCTCCTCCCATTGTTGATGTTCTGCTTCTAACTCCCCAGATAAATTTCTCCCTTTCCCTTTTTTATCATCCATAACAGCTTTCATAGGCCGCCATGGGGAGGCCCGTAAGTCCTCCCCAAAGCGCAAATCAGACTCATCATAGGGTTCTTCATCAAAATCCTTCTCTCCGTGTCCCAATAATTGATGGTAGGGATTTGTCACGTCCCTAGCCAACAATAAAACACCGACTAACCTAGTGGGTAGCTAGGGCAAGTCGGGATCGTATCCACGAGGACGGTATATCAAGGTTTAGACTAAGTCTACCTACAACGAGACTAGATTACCAAACAAACACGAAGAAGCGAAAAAGGGAAACTAATGATGGAGGAGAAGTATGACTATACTAACAATGCTAAACAATGCTAATGATCGAACTAACAAATAAACTAGAATAAACAATGACTAGCTAAGACGATTAACTAAATATGGAAAGGAGTGGGGTAGGTTGGGTTCATAGGAGTAGAAGGGTAATTGGGGTGATCAAGGGTATAGGTGTCTCCTAATCGTTAGAGTCGGTCCGGTCTCTCGCAACTTAGACCGATGTCAAGGTGGGTCCGGGTTCTCGCAACTTAGACCCTAGTCCGCGCTCTCGCGACTAAACTATTCTCAACATTTCCACAACATAAGCAATCAATGAGAAGAAGAACACAAGTATGGGAAGCATGGCCACTACAACTCACACAAGCATATCAACAAACACATAGAGTGCCTACTATGTGACTAACAACAAAGATGTAACCTTTCCCCCTTAATCAACCCTAATCATCCATAATCTACCCCTAATCCCCCTACTAACCCCACAAGATTACTACTCACTCATTATCAATGAAAAACTAACAATCATAAGAGTAAACAAACTCACAAACCAAACATCCATTATGAACAATGAGAACAATAACAACAACAATATAAAAAGATTGAAACTAGATTAAATAACTAAGAACAAGAGTAAGATAGGTTATACCAACAATAGGATGAAGAAAAGATGAAAACTTGTATTAATGAGAAACCCAAATACAATCCCAAGGTTGTCAATCTTGGAACAATCTTCAAGAATCTCCTTAATCCAAGAACTAATTACAATGATTAACTAAGGATTAACTAAGATTAAGGGAAGATTAAAACTAATGAGTGAGAGTAAATCTAGGGTTTTGGAGGCTTAAGAGAGTCTAAACTAACATAAGATGTCTTAATATTACAAGAAGGGAGTATATCTATGGGTACAAGAATGAAGGAGAAGAAAAGAAAAGAGTCGCGCTGCCCCTGTAGCTTCCCGACCGGGACGGATCATCCCGATCGGGACGGCCTTGTCATCCCGATCGGGACGGCCTTGTCATCCCGACCGGGACGGGATGGTCCTGACCGGGATGGGCTCACAGCAGCCTCCTTCAAAGTGCATCCTATCCCGAACGGGATGTGTCTTGTAGGCCTCCCTTAAAAGCTCTTTGGCCCTTCCTTGCCTCTCATGGTCTTCTCGTCGATTCTCGGGGCTCGGGATCGGGTCTCGGAGGCTCGGGATTGGGTCCCGAGGTCTCGGGGTCGATTCCGAGGCATCGAGTCATCGTTCCTTTACTCCGTTGGCTCCAAAATGTGTATGTATTTAGTCGGAATCGCTCCAACTCTTCCAATTCGATCTCGGGAACCTGAAACGAACTAAAAGAAGTATAAGAAGCCCATAAATCGCTCCCAAGGAGCGATTCCACAAGGAAAATGGGACCAAGACACAACAAATAGGCGCTACAAACTACACTTATCAACTCCCCCACACTTAACCCTTACTCGCCCTCGAGTAAGCACAAACTAACTACTGAACTATAAGAGCGGGTATTAGCGCACCCTACGCCCTTTCAACTCACGCGAGTACACTTAGAGGAAAAGTGCACTCCGCAAGGCAAGTCGGGTCTTGCGACAAAACTGTGGATGCAACCGGACACAAAACACACAAACAAACAAACACACAAACAAACACGTAAACGGTTGCACTCAAAACAAAACAAAATACCGCTTCCCTCTAAAAGCGGTGAATGAAACACCGGTTTAGGACTCGAGGTAAGTGACAACGTTCCCAAGCTAGCAATACAAACCAAGGTGGACTAAACCCTAATAGTATGACGATCAAGCAATAAAAACGTTGGTAACTTACCTAGGTCCTCCTAACTTTCTAAAAATGTACTATGGGACGATCGGCGGAGTGGAAAAGTGAAGAACCACGGTGTTAGTCGACACTGTAGGTAAGTGAGACCCCGCCCCCTTTAGCGTGAGCCAAGAGGGTCGTCCCGTGTCCAAAACCGCCTAACTAGTCCAAGTAAAAAGGTGGAAAACATGCAAAATGAGGGAAGATCGACTAATGCCGCTATCATCCTTCCTCGGGACTCGGTCCTTTGGTAGGCTCTTCACGGCAAAAGTCGGAAAAAGGCTTATTTTTTGTGAGGATTTCTTTTTGTGAGACGGGTTTTCTTTTGGCATTTTCTTTCTTTTCGACGTTTTTGCTTTGTTTGTTGCCATGCCATTACTTTTTCTTCTTTTCTATTTTCTTTTTGGCTTTTGTGCCTTTTCTTTTTCTTCATTTCTTTTCTTTCTTTCATTTTTTTCTTTCGTTTTCTTTTCTTTGCCCTTTCGGCTAGATTTGGCATTTCTTTACAATTAAGAAAGAGAGAATCAACAAATTTGCAATCTTATTGAGTGGATGTGTGTAGGAGGTAGGTAAATGGGTGAGTTGGGACGGCGCCTTCCCTTCAAACCCACAAAAAGGGGAAAAACTTGGACTAATCAAACGATCCTAGACACGGTCACCTAAGGGACGAGACTCGGTAACCAAGGCCTTTTCACACCGTGGGTGGTCATAATGGTCAAAAGTGCAAATCCCGTAGTAAATTCCTAGTAAGCTAGATGGACTCAAGGTAAAAGACCAACGAAATCATTGATTTAGGGTCATTCTACTAGATTAAAGTCCAAGACTTGATTTATACAACTAGGAAGGGAAAATAGACACTCACACACTAGCCTCTAAACCGGGTTTTCGAAAACGGTTTACACACGTGACACACAACACAACATAACATAAAATAAAAGACATGACGAAAATGAGAGGGAAAGAAACAAAGGCAAAAAGAACAAAACATAACGGAACAAACATAAAACAAACACCACCCCGATATTCCATACAAGCCACCAAATCATCCACCAATATGCACAAAGCTCCACCTGAGCACACCCAACACAACCTTCTCCAAACATCACAAGGAATAAAGGAGAAAAAGGGATAAGATGTTACCGGAAGTCTTTAGAGCTTTCCAAAGTCATTGGCGATTAAAGCAACCTATAAGGACAAAGGGAGGCAAAACACGCACACAAAACAAATATACGACACAAAGACACAAAATGAAAACACAAAAGAGAAAATCTTTTTGATTTTTGTGAAAATTTTTCAAATTTTTAGGATTTTTAAAGGTTTTTCGAAAAACTATGAAAATAAAACTAACTACGATAGAATATCGCTCCCCCACACTTAAACCGAGCCATGTCCTCATGCTCGATCGTAGGGTGCGGAGAGACAAAAGAAAAAGAAAAGAAACTACGAAAATAAAACTAAAAAACAAAAATAAAGTGAAGAAAATGTAGAAGGTGCCCGGCCGGGGTGTAATCAAGTCACCAAGGGCCGAGACGAGAAAAAGACACGGAAAGGGGAAGAAATAAAAGAAGGAAATAAAAGGAAATGGGAGGGGAGGGCTAGGTGTAATCAAGTCACCTAGCCCGGATTCCGCCTAAATCCGACTAAATCCTCAAAAAAAAGAAAGTGAAAATCTTGTAAAAATTTGGATTTTGAAATGACTCTCGATGTAGTCACATCATCGAGAGTCGGGAGCAACAACTACCGAGGCCTCGAAGGCCACCATGACATCAAGACACAAAGGGAATAAACAAAGGAAAACAAGCAACAACAAAAACGGAAAAGAAAGGATAGTTGCCATACCATAGGTTAGCAACTCACTCTCTCCATCGTCTCATAGATCAATAAAGGCGCTTGCTTGTCTTCATCATTGCTTTTCCGCTTCATTCTCGATAACATCGCATGGTAGAGGTGGTAAAGGTGTGAGGGGGGTGGGATTTAATGTGGATCTCGGTGTAAAGTGAGGTGTATGGGTCATATGATAGGAACAAGGAGGAGTAGGGAGGTTGGGAGGGGGCATAAAACGGTTGCGTGGACTTGATTTGCGAAGAAGAATCACAAAGGGGGAGCAGAGGACCATCCCGGTCGGGAAGACTGATCCCGATCGGGTTACCTCACCCGTCCCGGTCGGGACGCCCTCATCCCGGTTGGGACGGACTCACAGGAAGCTCGAAATATGGTGCACCCATCCCGATCGGGACGGCACCCTTCCCGGTCGGGATGCCTTACCCTTCCCGGTCGGGACGCCTCATCCCGGCCGGGATGGGTCTTCTTCAACTTCCACAATCCCCAAAAGCTTGCTCCAAGCTTCAAAAACCCGATCCTCGTGCTTACAACCCAAGGTATATCATAGCCCTTCTTCTCTAAGAGCATTCTTACTTCACCTATCAAGCAATACTCAAACACACATCAAACTCTCTCCCTCACAACGCTCATCAATCAATCCAAATAACAAGAATTCACAAAAATCCAAAGCAAATATAATACACGGATATATACAAAGAGACGGTTCTTGTGGGACTTCGTCAAACCAAAGTGGTGCTTTCTTCAATCTTTTTCAACAATCTCTAAACCGATTTCATCTCCATCAAGGGCACGTAAGAACAAGTCGAAGGCCCTAGAGAAGTCTTCAATCAAGCATGTCATATAACCGACCACATCCCAAGACTCTTCATGGCCTTGCCTTGACGTTCCTGGGGCATCCCGATCTTCCAAGTTCAACGGCTTGAACTTGTACTTTTGATCTTTGGGGATATACCCAAACGTCCACCGGTCCTCATGCGGCTCCAAGGGAGGCTCATCCTTCTCCTTGCTTTTCAGCTTGTCATCAAGCCCATGATTTGGGCACTCATCTTCCTCCGAATCGGAATCATCATCCTCAAGTACATAAGAGTACTTCTTCAAGCTTTGTCCCGGCTCACTCCCTAGACCGACATCTTTCGTGGCTTGGATCATATTGCATGACTCATCGCTAGTAGGCGAAGTGTTGCCTTGGAGGTCGAACACTATCTTTTCCTCGCCTAACTCAAATGTGATCCTAACATTCTTCACATCGATCATAGCACCCGCGGTGTGTAGAAATGGGCGCCCAAGGATAATGGGAGTATTAGCATCCTCCGGCATGTCCACCACAATGAAGTCGACCGGAATGAAGAACTTCCCTATTCGCACCGGCACGTCTTCCAACATTCCTAATGGTCGGTTAAGAGACTTATCGGCCATTTGGAGTGTAATGGACGTACATTTCAACTCCGTCATCCCTAATCGCTCACAAATGGTGTAAGGAATAATGCTCACACTCGCACCCAAATCACACATAGCTCTCACGATCTTGTAATTGCCGATGGTGCATGGGATAGAGAAATTACCCGGGTCCTTCAACTTCGGAAGCGTGGAACCTTGAATAAGCTCGCCCACCACCCTCGTGAACGCTATCGTCTCTTTCTTGTCGATGGACCTCTTCCTAGCTAGGATATCCCGCATGAATTTCCCATATGCCGGGACTTGGGTAAGTAACTCGGTGAATGGGACATTAACATCCAATTTCTTCACAATGTTAAGGAACTTTTCAAATTGGACATCCACCTTAGTCTTCATTTGCCTTGTTGGGAAAGGCAACTTGATTTGAACCTTGTTTTGCTCAATATTGGTGGACTCCTCACTTGACACTTTCCCTTTACCCTTTTCTTGTGCTTAAAGTGGGGGAGGGTTGTCTTCTTGGGGTTTTTCGACCTCCCAAAGGACTTGCTCCTCAATTGGATTATCAAAGCTCGATTCTTCTTGAGTTAGAGATGCCATCTCCATTGTCGGTTCTTGCATTGGCTCTTGCTCAATAGGATACAGAGGGGGGTTGTAGGACGTACCTCTCCTTGTGGTGATAGCATTTAAATGCTCAAATATCGGTGTTTCACCTTGAGAAGGCAGTTGCCCCTTTTGCCTTGAGGAGCTCCCCGAACCAAGTTGAGATACTTGGGTTTCAAGAATCTTCATACGGGCATCTCTTGACGCGTTTCCCTCTTGAATATAAGCAAAGAGCTCTTGATGGGTTTTGACATCTCCATTTGACCTTGTTGCATATCCATCAAAGTCTTTTGAATGTCGAAATCCCGAGGTGGGGATGATGGATTATGTGGAGTGTCGGTGATGGCGAGAGGAATGCCATAATCACGAGTAGGAGACCGGCTCCTAGGCTTGTTTTGTTGTTGTTGATTTTGAGTTGCTTGTTGACGGTTCCCTTGAAACCCATGAGAATTACCTTGTTGATGGCCTTGATTGTTGCCATGGTTGCGGTTTTGATACCCTTGAAAATTTTGGTTCCCTTGGAAACCACCTTGATTGAAGTTCCCTTGTTGGAACCCTTGCTTGTTGTTGAAGTTACCTTGGTTATTTTGCTTGAAATTGTTGAAGGGTCTTTGGTTACCCACATAACCTTGGTAAGTTTCATTGTTGTCCCGTAAGGGAGGTGGAACATAGGGACGATGTTGTTGTTGATGTTGAAGTGCTTGTTGTTGAGGGACTTGATTGGAAGCTTGGTATTGATTAGAGTAGGAAGCACCTTGCTTGAACGCTTGAAAGGCGTTCACTTGCTCAATACTCCCTCTACAATTCATAGGGTCATGACCAACGATTCCACAAGTGTCACACATCCCAAAGTAAGGTGTAGGAGGTGCGAACCCCAAAACATTCACTTCTTGAATCGGTTGATGGTGGGAGGAACTAGTGCCTTGGACTTGGTTGAGGTGGCTTTGGAGCTTCTTGTCAATAGTCTCCATGTGTGTTTTCAATTGAGCTCCAAGGTCAATGCTTAATTTGGTGATAGCATCGACCTCATGCATGCCTCCTCGATGTGCCTTCCTAGGCCTAGAGTATTGCGAATTATGCACCGCCATCTCTTCGATTCTCGCCCAAGTTTGGTCGTCATCGACCTCGGTGAACCTACCATTGGAGCCCATGTTAAGAATAGCTCTCGAGTCCTCATAGAGTCCATTCCAAAATTGTTGCACCAAGAACCATTGTGAGAGTCCATGATGAGGGCACGATCTTACCAAAGACTTAAACCGCTCCCAAGCTTCATATAGGCTCTCTTCATCCCTTTGTTGGAACCCGGTGATGGAGGCCCTAAGCAAATTCGTCTTTTCCGGAGGGTAAAACTTCTGGTAGAACGCCAAGGCAAGCTTTTTCCAAGTGTCGATACCCATAGTTGCCCTATCGAGACTCTTGATCCATTGCTTCGCTTTTCCAATAAGAGAAAACGGGAAGAGTACCCAACGAATTTGGTCTTGAGTAACCCCGGTTTGAGATATAGCGTCACAATAATCGGAGAAGGTCTCCATGTGTTGGTGCGGGTCTTCGGTGGGCAAACCACTAAATGGGCTCCTCTCCACAAGTTGAATAAACTGAGTCTTTGCCACAAAATTCCCGGTATAAGCTTCCGGTAATGCACTCGGTCCCGGCAAGACATCTTCCGTGAAAGTGGAGTGAGAGGAAAACTTAGGCATTCTTGGATGTAAGGGAGAAGATGGTGGTGTAGACGGTGTTGATGTAGACGAAGAGGGGGAACTAGGAGAAGAATCACCGAAGGGATTGATGAAGGTCCCTCCGGCCGTCTCTCGAGGTGAATTGTTCAAGTCGGCTCCTTGGGCTTGCCCTTGATGAGTATTGCTAGCACTCGGTTGAGAGATTCTAACTCGGTTAATCGTCCGTTGGCGAAAGGCTCGAAAGAGTCTCTCCGGCTCTGGATTAAAGAGATAGAAGTCGCCTCCCCTCCTAGGCATACACTACACACTAGAACAAACGTGAGAACACCTAGTGCTTTATGGGCACTAGGTAACGACAATAAACAAACACAACTAGAGACAAAGAGAAAAAGAAGAAATAAAACTAAGGAAAGAAGAAAAATCTAGAGAATATTCACAAAAGAAGATGGGAGAACACAAAGAAGGGTAACTAAGTCTAGAAGTAGGCAAACTAAGTCTAAACAATGCACCGTCCCCGGCAACGGCGCCAAATTGATGGTAGGGATTTGTCACGTCCCTAGCCAACAATAAAACACCGAATAACCTAGTGGGTAGCTAGGGCAAGTCGGGATTGTATCCACGAGGACGGTATATCAAGGTTTAGACTAAGTCTACCTACAACGAGACTAGATTACCAAACAAACACGAAGAAGCGAAAAAGGGAAACTAATGATGGAGGAGAAGTATGACTATACTAACAATGCTAAACAATGCTAATGATCGAACTAACAAATAAGCTAGAATAAACAATGACTAGCTAAGACGATTAACCAAATATGGAAAGGAGTGGGGTAGGTCGGGTTCATAGGAGTAGAAGGGTAATTGGGGTGATCAAGGGTATAGGTGTCTCCTAATCGTTAGAGTCGGTCCGGGCTCTTGCAACTTAGACCGATGTCAAGGTGGGTCCGGGCTCTCGCAACTTAGACCCTAGTCCGCGCTCTCGCGACTAAACTATTCTCAACATTTCCACAACATAAGCAATCAATGAGAAGAAGAACACAAGTATGGGAAGCATGACCACTACAACTCACACAAGCATGTCAACAAACACATAGAGTGCCCACTATGTGACTAACAACAAAGATGTAACCTTTTCCCCTTAATCAACCATAATCATCCATAATCTACCCCTAATCCCCCTACTAACCCCACAAGATTACTACTCACTCATTATCAATGAAAAACTAACAATCATAAGAGTAAACAAACTCACAAACCAAACATCCATTATGAACAATGAGAACAATAACATCAACAATATAAAAAGATTGAAACTAGATTAAATAACTAAGAACAAGAGTAAGAAAGGTTATACCAACAATAGGATGAAGAAAAGATGAAAACTTGTATTATTGAGAAACCCAAATACAATCCCAAGGTTGTCAATCTTGGAACAATCTTCAAGAATCTCCTTAATCCAAGAACTAATTACAATGATTAACTAAGGATTAACTAAGATTAAGGGAAGATTAAAACTAATGAGTGAGAGTAAATCTAGGGTTTTGGAGGCTTAAGAGAGTCTAAACTAACATAAGATGTCTTAATATTACAAGAAGGGAGTATATCTATGGGTACAAGAATGAAGGAGAAGAAAAGAAAAGAGTCGCGCTGCCCCTGTAGCTTCCCGACCGGGACGGATCATCCCGATCGGGACGGCCTTGTCATCCCGACCGGGACGGGATGGTCCCGACCGGGATGGGCTCACAGCAGCCTCCTTCAAAGTGCATCCTATCCCGAACGGGATGAGGCCATCCCGAACGGGATGGGTCTTGTAGGCCTCCCTTAAAAGCTCTTTGGCCCTTCCTTGCCTCTCATGGGCTTCTCGTCGATTCTCGGGGCTCGGGATCGGGTCTCGGAGGCTCGGGATTGGGTCCCGAGGTCTCGGGGTCGATTCCGAGGCATCGAGTCATCGTTCCTTTACTCCGTTGGCTCCAAAATGTGTATGTATTGAGTCGGAATCGCTCCAACTCTTCCAATTCGATCTCGGGAACCTGAAACGAACTAAAAGAAGCATAAGAAGCCCATAAATCGCTCCCAAGGAGCGATTCCACAAGGAAAATGGGACCAAGACACAACAAATACGCACTACAAACTACACTTATCAATAATCCACACCAATAACAAAACAATGGCAAACGTTCATATTTTACTGGAAAAGCGACCAAATTACCTTTCGGCATACATACCAACGTTAACATGGTTTTCAAAAGATCTCGCACATCATGTAGAATATGTACTCTCACTGCCCTTTCTAGTGGAGCACACTCCAATTCCTCCACCCCGATAAAAGACCCCAATTGATCACTAATGTGACGTATGTTTTCCAGATTCGTCCTCCCACGTATTGGCAGATCATACACTCTTGCCCAAAAAGGAACATGAAATAATGGTGTGTCAGTGATCTTGCCTTCTGAAATTGGATCATTGAAACACCAAACGAACCGATCGAAGTGCCAAGGCTGGCCCTCTGTAACCTTCGATTTATCCTCCGCCGTCTCAAAGCGAAATATGAAGATTCGTTCCTTCGCATCCAAGACATTTGCAGAGATTGTTCCTTTCGTTAGCCACAGTTTTGTCATCGTACCATGGCGGCCTTCACATTAATCGCTCTTTCTCGACCATAACTTCCCGATCAAGACGTGTGCGTCACCCATTGCCCTAGCATCATCCTCCTCCATCCATGCATATCCCGACCCCTCCCCCACCTTTTCCTTCCTCTTGTCGCGTGCGTGATAACTCATGATACTGCTCATCGTCCCCCCAATGTCGTAAATCTCGATCTAGCCTTTGAATTCTGTAAGATTGAAACTAAAACCACGAAGAAATGGACAACTAGGGCAGAAACCCTACAACGCTCTCACCAAGAAAACCCTAAGAGAAGACTTTGGTATAGTGGAGATTTTTAGTAAATAGGTGACTAGTAGCTACTAATAAAATAACTTAGTGAAAATTGTGTGTAATTGGTTATATAATTTTTTGTAGATAAAAAAAATAAATAAAGAGATTTGAACGGAAAAGTATATATGAGGAAATATTTGATAAGAAAATACGTCCTACCATAACATTTGTAAAGGGTGTAACACCCCGTGTTTTTGATCATTTTAGTTATTTCTAATAACGAGTAATATTAATAAATCGAGTCTCGAAAAACTATTTTAAATAGTAATATTCAATTATAGTGCCTTTGGAACCTTTCTATTTCACTTTACTATTTCCAAAACTAAAATTTCTATCGTTATCGCAATTCTGCGCGATTTCATAAAACGGTTCCTATTTCCTCATACAGACTCCGATTGAGGCGTTTCGAAAGCCTAACTTTTCTTTTTTCCAATACCTAAAAAATGGTCATATTAAAAATTACATTTTATAAGTGAATCATAAAAATATTGCACGGGACAACCCCTTTGCAACGAAAATCGTCACCGATGAATCGTTTCTCGACTTTCGATTTCCGTACTTCTTTCCTAACCGTTTTGGAACCAAAATAACTCCAAAATATCATCCTTACACACTATATACCGTCACCTTGAAGTCCAAGGGTAAAAAATGTTTTTCTCATCAAAAACACCAAATAGGGTAATGTATCTTCAAAAGTATGACTAGCCATTTGAAGCAACTGTCATTTCTTTGTCCATTATTTGCTCCCTCACCAAAGGCATGACCAAGTGCGCTTATAATCACTCTCATATGATCCTTAAACTCATATGTTCATCCACCTAACATCGTCCTTAAAATTCTTTCTAAAACCAAAGAAAAGCCATCAAAATAATCCTAAGTTCTTAAGCCTTTACACCACCATTTTGAAGAGCTCTAATCCCTTCTTTCTCTGATCTTTATAACTTATTTTCAAATTTATTTAATAGTATAACAACTAACTTAGTTTATTTTTGTGTCCTTCTAACTAATTTATGAAGAAGAGCAGGAGAAAAGGAGCATCGATCTTCGTTTTCTTATATGTTGTAGAATCAATTATTTTTGTTTAAGGTAACCTAACTTCTTCGCCCTCAAATCTCGTAGTATAGTGTTTAGACTCTAACAAACATATAACATCATGTTTAGGACTAAATCATTAGATCACCAAGTTTAAAGTTAACTATGTTGATTTATCACTGAACAATACATGCTGTAAAATGGACTCAGTGATGGGTGATGGATGTTTACGATTTATTTGTGTAAAATATGTTTCGAACTAGCCTTATATTCATTCATAAAATTTTTATATTTGAATGTCTAAAATATATGAAAAATATGAAAGTAAGTTTTTATGAAAATATATATTTAATAATGATTTATTTCGTAAACTGGTACTGTATGATTTTATGTACTGTCTGGGCAAATAATATGTTTCCGGATGCTAAACGTTCTGTTGGAACTTGAAAAACATATATTATGTTCTTGGTGATGTCTATTATGTGCACGTCAAATTTTATATAAATCCATCATATATATTTTCATTTATAAAATTTTTACTAAAATAGGTTTGATCTAGAAAGATGATTTAATTTAAGAACATCTATGAAGTAATTTAGTCTGAATTTCCGGGGATAAGTTATGTACAAATATAGGTATCCAAAATAAAAATTTTGTCCACTTTTCTGATGTTTAAGTATTTTAAACGATTTAAAAGAAAGTATTGAAAACCATATTGTTTTCGTTTTTAATTTGTTAAAAATAATAAACCTTATTATTTTTGAAAAATGACTTTATATCTGGAAATCTAACTCATAATATGTTGAGTACGAAAATTGAAAGTTAAAAATAACATTTGAAAAATGACTCATTTAGTATCCTTAATAATATTATCGATTTTGTTATTACTTAAAAGTTTTTTTTAAAACTCTAAGTTTTGAGAAATATGATACATAATAAGGTTAAAAATGATTTTTATAATTATTATAAATTTATTTGATGTTTGAAATATTTTACTAAGTATAAATAGGCTTTAAGAAATAAGTATACTTGTACAAATACGAAACCGTATAAAAATACTAAATACGTACACTTGAAGATTAAATGTACTAAATACTTATGTCCAAAATGTATAGAGTACTAAAAGACAAAGAACCCAAAAGTACTAAGTTAAACAATGCTTAAATGTGCAAAACAATACTCAAACTTTATAATAAGCACTTAAGGACTAATTAATGACTAAGTCAAAACTAAGGGTTGACTAGTCCATCTTGGTCAAACTTTGACTTTTTAAGTCAACATAGGCCAAGTCAAGATAAAGAAATCCTCTTAAATAATGTACTTAGAAATGATTGAATCTTTAATCAAATCTCAACTAATGAACGCTTCAAATAATATACATCAAATAAAACGTTCCAAATCTCTAACATCAAATATACTTAAGATATTCAGTCAAGTAAAATACACTTAATATAATTGTGATGATGGTTTAGTAAATCGTTCCTAAATTAGCTTAAGGAAGTGTTTCCTCAAAAAAAAAAAAGCTTAAGGAACTGTTGTACCTTCGGGTCAGTCAATGTCCTATATAAATCAGTGGACTTTCCCAGTGTTCCATTTCTTAGAGCATCTATACCTACGGGATAATATGCATCCTTCCGGTTATCTGAACTAAGTTCCTACGGGAATCTGACCGTTCGATACTAAGTGAGCCATATGTAGCAACCATACCTTCGGACGGTATGCGATCATTCTGGTTGTCAACATCTTTATACCTCTCCTATATACAATCTATATCGTAGTATCATTACGTGTTGGGCAATGTTATGCCGAGGTTTAGAGATCGATGTGACGGGAGATTGCACGAAGGGCTTTTGCTATAAGAGTACGGACAACACATCCTGAAGCTTCGTGTGGATGGATTATCGTTAGAGTAGTAGTCACCAGTTATCACTGAAGCTTCGAGAGTCCGAGGGTTGTGTTAGGGGGTACGTGCGCATGTATTTGACAAGGGCCTGATTAGCTCTACTCTCTTTCTGATATCTTGGCACTTTTATTCACTGTTGTGTACGTGATTCTATTCCCTGACTAGTGCGTGTTGTCAGTGGGCCTCGCAGTGGTATGGGTAGGCTTTTGCGAGTTCTCGTCTACATCATCAACAGTCTGTTCTCCCCCGCGATTAGAGTTCTAAATCAAATCATAGTTGTTGGTCGATCCTATTAAGCACTAGGGGTGAGATGTAAACCTCCTAGTATCGATATGATTGACGGGATTAATGTTCCCATTCGTACTTATGGTGAGATGCAAGCCTTAAGTGTGCATGAGACATTAGTAGTCACGTCCCGTGCATTATGTGAAAGGAAACCATTGTTTTTAAAAGTAAATGACTACAGTTTTCTAAATTGCCTGTGTTGGTTACGCCCTGTTACTGTTCTATATCCTCATGACTGATGATGTGATTGAAGTACCTGATAATGGGAAGTGATGTTTTATTATATGTCTCGCCTGTATATTGACCATGGTTGATATTATGTTTCATATGATTTGCATTCTGCATGTCTTATTGTATTTTATTCACGTGGCCTTTCATGATATACGTTACTGTAATCTATTCACATGATGCTCGTATGATGTATATATTTGTAGACACCCACATTTTAACCGCCAGGTGTCTATAGCAGTTTCAAAAAAACACCCGATGATGATCGGACGTAAACATGACCTAATACGCTCGATTTACGAACTCGGAATCAATAGTATTTGGCGCGAGCTTTTAGCGGAGTAAAAATATCATCAAACCAACCTCAAATTCAAGCCTAGTGGGTCGTTTCTAGTCAAATGAGAGTAATTTGGGTCAAAACCGAGACCAAGGGCAAAACCGTCTTTTAGCGACCGGGTCAAACCCGGTCAAAGGCATTTCCGAGCCGTAAATATCTGGCACAAATTCGAAAATCCAACTCGAGGTCAGATTCCTCACAAAAATCAGCAATAAAGAGGGATTAAGCAACAAAAGCTTTTCCTAAAAGATAAAAATCGATCTCCAAAAGGAGACTTCTACCCGGCTCAAACCCACTCGAGCGAGTGGACCAGCCACTCAGTCGAGTGAGCCCATAAAAACCGCCAAATTTGGCATTAGACCGGGCACTCGATCGAGTGCTATGCACTACTCGATCGAGTGACCCTTGTTCCAGTTGAAAACCAGGTGTTTCTTCCCCTACAAGTAACCTTTTCCTATCCAAAGACGAAATCCCACTTCATCCCAACCGCTTGTTTTCTTCCTTTGCAAGATATCAATCTCCTATCCCAAGTCGGTATTTCATCCTACAAATACCCCACCCTTTCACACATCAATTATTCATATCTTTTTTTTTTTGGTGAAATGTGAGTTATATTCATCCAAAAAGTTAAGCTGTACAGATCGTATGGTATCCATAACAAACCATATAGAAGGACAGACCAAAATGCAGAAAAATAAAACAAGACACTCTAACAATTGTATCCAATCCTCCTAAGATAGAATATATCTTCAAAGGTGATCTTATCCGTGTCCTTAATTTTAATTCTGCCTCTAACATTATTGACGATGCCCTGTGCCACGAGTTCAGGTCTTGCCAGCATTCCTTCCAAACGAGCAGAGTTCTGTTGCATTCAAATACTGTAATAGCATGCGCACAACACAGCAGCGTGGATCTTCCGGTATAGCAGGTTCGAGTTCAGTTTCTCGATGTACTCTTTGTCAAGTCTACAGCCTGTCACCTTATACACGCTGTCCATAATGGACTTGCTATACGAACAGGAGAAAAAAAGATGGTTAATCGATTCTTCCTCCTGCTGGCAGGTGCACCAAATCCCATCTTCAACACAGCCATGTCGGAGCAATTTGTCTATCGTATTAAGATCGTCATTCATAATTAGCCAGGTAATGTGGGAGTGTTTGGGAATATTCCAATCATTCCACACAAATTGACTATTATTCATATCACACACAACATAGAGTACACACACATCCATACATCCCGAATATCTAGCAAACCTTAGGAAAATTATACCGAAATACCGTCCCGATTTCCCCTAGAAATACTATAGCAAAACCACACAAAGTACAACACCCTAACTCCTCCTATATTCTCGTTACTCCTACGCAATCGCCGTTACTACGAGTTCCTAATCGAGACCAAAATTAGCATGTAGGTTGAGGGTGTTCCAAATCCCAATTTCTCTCTTCTTCTCTTTCCTCCTCACGTTTTTTTTCTTTTTCTTCGTCTTCTCGTCCATCGTCTGTCATCGTCGTCCTTTTTTATCGTTTCTAATATTATTATTACTATTATCGTAGTTGACAATAACGAGTCGTCCCTAAGGATTCGATATGGACTCTATAGTCAAATATCAGATCTAATAGGAATCAATCATTAAAACTAATAATCATCACCCCATTATTTTTAAGCATAATCTCGTTGATGCCGAAATAATCATCACATAGTCCTAAAAAGACTAATACGACATTACGACGCGGAGGGATTTATTTTGATTCAAAACAATTTCTAAAAACATCTTTTTCTTTCTTTTTACAATCACTCTAAGTATTGGATCTCGATTTCGTAGTTGAATGTCAAATATTTACGAGCTTTTAAAATTTTAAAGTCGAGTATAAATTGTGCCATATTTTCACACGACTTAACAAAATTATCGGTTTTCAAAAAATAAAAGCAATTTCGAAACTTGCAAATCGAGTCACCACTCAAACAGGAGGCACTCAATCGAGGACCATAGCCACTCGATCGAGTGACCTCAAAAAACTGGGCAGAAGCTTTTTCAAGGGATACTCGACCGAGTCCCTCCATGACTCGGCCGAGTAGCCCCACTTACGCCTACATAAACGCGTCTTGCACGCTATAAATCTCGACAAACCTTTTTCAAGCGACTTCGGTCGACACGTGTCAAGTCTATCACGTGTTTGCTATTTCAAAAACCATGCATTATATAAGCGTCTTCTAACTCGTTTGCTTCTTTATTACGCGATTGTTGTATCGTTGATTGCATTGTATTTCCGGTGGTATGTCACTCGTATGTTGTAATCTTTTATCGTTTTTCGTTGTTTGTTTTATTGTACTAAAATGAACATCGCATGCTAAAACAACTTTGACGTTAATTTAGATGCATTAAAACGACGTAGTTGAACCATAATTCACATGCTTAGTCAAAACGCCTTGTTTGCATAACATTCAACCGTCATACTAACACGCATACACAAACAACGATCGATATCTTAGTAAAGGCCGCTAAGTACGGGCGGGGTTGGGTGTTCTTTGTGAACTTCCCAACACGTACCCTCACCCCTTACTCAGAACAGTGGTTTCCGGATGTCCGAAACTGTTGCCATACGAGAGTCATTCAATACACGGTATCCAATAATGTGGGTATCGGTATCGCAATGCAAAGGGACGAACCCAATAAACTCTGAAATCGAAATGGGCCGTACTTTGTGCACGGCCCACTACGACATAAAGTTGGTTCGAACGGGTCCGAATTCCCACAAAATTCGGTGCGACTCCAACTTCTATTTAAATTTCAATTTGAGATCCATCTCACATGAGATTCATTCGCCGCCCCAAACCCGCGCGTGGCCGCGTCGGGATGGACCTATGTCATGTACACAATTTGGCGACTTCGCTGGGGATTCCTGATGTACCACTTGTCATCAAGGTTCCTAGGGTGAGACTAAAAAAGAAATCGTTCGACTAGTAATGTACGTATTTTAGTCCGATTGTTCATGCATAACCCAAATCTTTCCCGGGCCGGTTACTTGTGACCGACGTCCCACTATACCACGGTGCATTCATAAATGGGTGCGCTAAAGACTCCGATGGCGGAACTCGTATGGGTTTCACGGCATGTTCTAAGTCCAATACGGATTAGGAAATCCGTCATGATTTACGAGAAAGCCGTCGTTGTTGGTATAGCCCTATTTCGACCGACCGAGACTTAGATTAAGAGCATACATGGTGTCGTTATAATGCTTCCGTGACTACATGCTACTTGATTTACATGTCATTTTTTCAAAAAACCGTTATTTTAAAACTTGCATTTTTCAAAAACATCCTATTTTCAAAACTGGGACGCTACCAAAATTAGGACTTACGATTTGACTCAAAATAGCCTATTTCTAGCCGGTATGCTGCCCAAAACTTCTTCAAAATTTCCGAAAAACTCGGCCCGAAGACGCCTTTGTTGATTTTTCAAAAAATCGGGCCGTCCACCGATTTTCTCGGTATCCAAGTTTTCCATTTCGAAACTTTCCTCTTTTTGGGACTTCCCGTATTTAGCAGTATCGAGTCTTGTCATAAGCTGTCAAAATCTCTAGCGTCGAAACTCCGTCGATCTTATATCGCGGGTTTCCCCCTATCCCAGTCCGCCTTATTTATCTAAGGCAAGGCTAGCCGATGTAGGACATATCCCTACTAAGGGAAGCCCGCTTAGACATTAGAGTCTAGAGTCTGGGGAATATCTCACATGAACTTTCCTTCGAACAGGACTCGGCCCACATAACCGAATCCTAAGGAAGGCCCATCATCCACGAGTCACTCGTTTAGGCATCTTTTCCAAGTCTTTCTTTTTCTGTCAAGTCTTTTTCTTGCTCGGGATATGCTCTTTTGGATTCCAAGATCTGGGCCAGTTTCTGATTACGCGTATTCTTACAGACAGGCCACCCGAAACCAGACTACAGAAAATACAAGAAACTGTGGACGAACTGAAGGCCTCATTGACCAAGTTGGAGACTCTGGTCACGACAATGAGGGAAGACTAGATAGCCATCATTACTCGTGTAAGCGCTGTGGAACAAGGAACTCCCGCTGGTGGGGTCGAGACTACCGGGCCTTTAGCTTAATTGATCAGTGCAGTCCGAACACTGGAGGAGCAAGTCCATCTGTCGACCAACAACTCAATCCATACCCAAAATGCTCGTTCCTATTCACCCCTGACCAACGAGCTGCCCGCCAATCTCAACCTTACGGGCTTGCCAATGTTCGACGGGACTGAAGATCCGGTACTCCACATCCGGGATTTCAAAGAATTCATGGCTGTTAAGGGGGTTAAGTCGACTATGTTCAAACACCTATTCGCTTCTTCCCTCGAGAAGCATCCGAAAGCCTGGTACTACAAGTTTGATTCCAAGAAATACAAAACTTGGGATGACGTGGCTACGGAATTTGCTCGGAACTATCTATGCAAACAACACTGAAATCCAGACCACAATGCACACCTTGGAAGTGATGGCCCAGGAACCTTCAACGCTGGAGGGCCGAGAGCCTCAAGCTGGTCGACAAGCCCATTGAGAAAGTGCTAGTGGAGGCCTTCGTGAAAAACCTCCTCCCCTCTTACCGGGTCCATCTCCGGTACGCAGTCATACCCAACTTCGCCACCTTAACTGAAATGGGGACGAGGATTGAGGATGACTGGAGACTAGAGATCCTTACTAAGGCCTCTACCAAAGGTTATCAAGGGGCCAGCTCATCCACAAGCAAGCCCATATCTGCAGCTGCTACTCGCAGCATTTTCGACGAGGTTAATCTACTTGATACCCCGTCCAAAAGGAATACCACACCTCGGGTATTCACCGACATAAGTACCACCTATACACATGCCTTACAAAGGCTGTCATCAAAGAGCCTGATCCAACCGATAGGCCTAACGCCCGAAGTCCCAGTCGAGCGTCGTTCCAAGGCTTACGACATTCAGGCCTATTGCCAGTACAATCGGGGCAATGGGCACGACACCGAGAAATGCTGGAAGCTGAAGCATCTTATCCAGGATCTCATCGAAAGCGGTAAGATCCCTTTACCCGTAGGCAAGCCCAGTAACAAGGACAACCCTTTAGCTACCCACGCCATTTTCTCCGGAGAAGTAATTAACTGTTCACACCTCATTTCTCCTTTTATCCCACAAATAAACGGGATCTGGTGTGACGACGAAGATGATGTCAACCTCACCAAAGGGGAAGCTATCCCCATCACCCTGGAGGAGATCCAAAAGGCTAAGTCCAAGGCCTTAACCAGCAACCACCTTAGGGACATTCCTACATCAACAACCGTCACTGAACCGGTTAGGGTGGAAGCCGTCCCTGAAGAGCCGACCACCGAAAAGGCTCTCGTGAAGCAGCTAAAGCGAACTCGAGTTGACCTCTCTATATGGCAGCTCTTAGTTAGCTCACAGGAACATCGAGAGGCACTCACTAAGACTCTACGGCTACTCCTGCTGAAATGGTAGCCACGGTCCTGCCCCACGTAAAGGGAAAAGCTAAAGAGGAAGGCCCACTTATCACCTTTTCCGAATCCGACCTACCATCATTCGGGGCTACCCACAACATGGCCCTCTATATCACGGTAATCTGCCTCGAAAAGTACCTTCCGATGACCCTAATCGACGACGGATCAGCAGTCAACGTCCTCCCCTTGAGGACCGCCAAAGCCCTCGGCATTACCGAGGCTGACTATGTTCCAACGGCTCAAACCATCCAGGCTTTCGACGGGAGCCCAAGATCGGTAGCTGGGGCCGTGAAACTAACTATCACAACAGGCCTAATAGAAAAGGAACTGGAGTTTCAAGTAATCGATGTAACTTCTTCCTTTAACCTACTCCTGGGGAGACCTTGGATCCACGCGGTCAAGGCAGTATCCTCCACCCTATACCGGAAAATCAAGCTGCCTCTGCATGATACTGTCATCACCTTGGAAGCCACATCTATGACTTTGGCCAACTGTAACAGTTCGGACCGCACAGATCTCTGAGGGTTCGATTTCATAGGGGCGATTGAAGAGGAGTATCTTTTCCGACCTTATTTCACTACTAGCATTGACACGATGCTACAAAATCTAGGGTATCTACTGGGGGCCATTTCAAGGCCAAATCTTCCCGCCGGGAAAATTATCGAAGTCCTAAATGACGGGAGGTCTCGATTCGGTCTAGGGTACGCCATGACAATAGAAAATGAGGACCAAGAAGGAACTAACGTCGTTACCTTTGTTACTCCAGTATTTGGACCTATCCAAATGGACCTATACCGGCCCAATGCCACGCACCCTAGGACCCACTTGGCCCAGGACTGCAACTTCATACCAGATGATGTCTTCGCGCTCGTCCAATCAGAAGATCCTAACAACGCCGAGCCCGTTTTAGGGCTACTTTTCGAGGAGGAAATCGCGGCCCCGACGCCAAAAGAGAAGCTGGTCAATCTTATTCTTCGCAGCCGCAAGTTCGATCCGACTAAGCTAATCTCGGATGTAGGATCCGAGACGGGAAAGAGAGCTTGGAGAAAGACTGTCAAGTGGACTGACAGTCAGGAAAGGACTTACAAGATGATCGCAGGAGAAGGAGAGATGCACGAATCTGAGTCGGATTCCGCGTCAGAGTTTGATGTCGAGTCTAGTGAGTCCGGTGCTAGAGTCACTCCTGTAACTCCCCCTCTCTCTTTAGCTATTCCTGGTGTTTCGGGGTCTTGTCTATCCCCCCACTGACTAACGATCAGATGGTAGCTCTTTTCGAGCTATTGTCTAAATTTACAAGCAATAATAACAACCGTTTTGGTTACGACTTGTCTCAATTTCAAAATTCTTTCAATTTCAAAAATGTTTTGTGCAATGACATTGAGAAACCCGACGAACAGGTACCCCTACCTCCACATCTGATCGAGCAACTAGAGCAAAGGGAATCCCGCAACCCGGTAATCGAAGAAACCGAGTCCATTAACGTGGGAACAACCATAGAGCCTCAGATAGTTAAGATAGGGTTATCCTTAGATCCCGAGGAGAAGCAACAGTTCACGGACCTCCTCCAAGAATTCAAAGACGTTTTCGCATGGTCCTACAAGGACATGTCGGGGATAGACCGCGAGATAGCGAGCACCATATATCGATCAATGATGGATTCAAACCGGTTAAACAGAAGCTTCGCCGAATGAGGCCTGAATGGTCCCTTAAGGTCAAGGAACGAATAAGTCGACAAACAATTCAAAGTCGGCTTCATACAAGTGTCCGAATATCCGGATTGGGTTGCGAACATCGTGCCAGTTCCTAAAAAGGACGGCAAGGTGCGTGTCTGCGTATATTTTCGGGGTCTTAACAAGGCGAGCCCGAAAGACGATTTCCCGTTACCACACATCGACATACTGGTGGATAACACAGCTGATCATACCCTTTTATCATTTATGGACGGGTATGCCGGGTATAACCAGATAAAAATGGCAGAAGAAGATATGGATAAGACTACCTTCATTACACCTTGGGGGTACTTATTGCTATACTGTTATGCCGTTTGGTCTCGTTAATGCCGGGGCCACTTATCAACGAACCGCCACAACTTTATTACACGACATGATGCATAACGAAGTGGAAGTTTACGTGGACGATATGATCGTTAAGTCTAAAAGCAGAGACGGTCACATCACCGCTCTGAGAAAATTCTTTACTCGACTACGCAAATACAATATGAGATTGAACCCTCAAAAGTGTAGTTTCGGGGTAACATCTGGCAAATTACTGGGCCATATCGTTAGCCAATGCGGCATCGAAGTCGATCCAGCTAAAATCAAGGCCATCACCGAGATGTAACCTCCTAAAACCGAAAAGGAAATAAGGGGATTTCTCGGGAAAGTCCAGTACATCAGCAGGTTCATTTCAAAACTAACAATGGTGTGTGAACTGATTTTCAAGAAACTGAAGATAGGAGAGCGAATATTATGGGACGATAAGTGACAAGCGGCCTTTGACAGAATCATAGAAATCTTGTCAGCACCGCCAGTCCTGATGCCACCTCAACCCGGTTTGCCTTTGTCGCTATACCTAACAACGATCGAGACAGCCATGGGGGCTATGCTAGCTCAGACGGTCAATTCCGAAGAACGGGCTATCTACTACATCAGCAAGAAGTTCTTAGAGTATGAGTGCAAATATACCATGCTCGAAAAGACGTGTTTAGCTCTGGTCTGGGCCACTAAGAAGCTCCGACACTACATGCTCAGCTATGAGGTAAAGGTGCTATCTAAAATGGATCCAATCAAGTATCTCTTCGATAAGCCCATTCTCAATGGCAGGATATCAAGATGGACTCTGATGTTGGCGGAGTTCGACCTGCAGTTCGTACCCTTAAAAGCCATTAAAGGTCGAGTAGTAGCCGAATTCCTTGCCGACAGTCCTGTAGTCGAAGAAGGACACACCGACACTTGGTCTTTCCCAGATGAAGATATTTTCCATACCGATACCGTAACATGGGACTTATACTTCGACGGGGCATCCAATTTCCGAGGATTCGGAGTCGGAATCCTCTTAATCTCGCCAAGAGGAGAACATACTCCCGTGTCCATCAAGCTGGACTTTGACGTTACCAATAATGCCGCCGAATATGAAGCATGCATCCACGGGCTGCAAGCCGCCGCCGATTTGGGGGTCACTAACCTCCGAGTACACGGTGACTCATCTCTGGTCATCAATCAAGCACTTCAAAAATGGAAGACTCGGAACGCCAATCTCGTGGCCTACCAGGCACGAGTAAGGGATCTCGAGAAGCAATTCCAAAAGGTAGAGTATATATACCTGCCTCGGGAAGAAAATCAGTTTGTAGATGCACTGTCAAAATTGGCATCTTTACTAAATATTCCCGATCATATGACCAGTATGCCAATTTGTGTCGAAAGACGGTCCGAGCAGGCGTACATCCACGACATCGAGGAGATTGAGATACCTGATCCGGAGCCATGGTATCAAGTCGTGTTAACCTACCTGACAAATGGGGAGTATCGTCCCGGAGCCGATAATCGAGCCAAGAAAGCCTTACGAAGGCTAGCAACCCAGTTCGTCCACACCGATGATGGACAACTATACAAAAACACAGCACAAGGGGTTCTTCTGTTATGCGTTGATAAAACTCAAGCCGAAAAGGTCATGGCCGAGGTACATGATGGTGAATGCGGCCCACACATGAATGCCCAGATGTTAGTCCGAAAAATCATGAGGCTCGGATACTACTGGAATAATATGGAAACCGACTACCGGTTATACGTCAAGCATTGCCATAACTGTCAGATTTTCGCCAACGTGCAACATATGCCGTTATCTTTGTTGTATACCATAACGTCTCCTTGGTCGTTCTCGACATGGGGTATCGACATAATCGGGAAAATAAATCCCTCCGGTACCGGTGGACACTGTTTCATTTTGGTAGCTATCGACTATTTCACCAAATAGGTCGAAGCTGAATCTTACCGTATTCTCAACGCCAAGAATGTCGCCAAGTTTATCCAAAACAAGATAATATGCCGGTATGGAATCCCGCACAAATTTATCAGTGACCACGGGACCCATTTTCAAGCCGAAACAGCAGCATTGCTAACCAAGTATAAGATTCAAAGGTATACATCATCGCCTTACCGACCCAAAAACAATGGAGCGGTAGAAGCGGCTAATAAGACGATTGTCATTATACTAAAAAAGATGGCTGATAATCATCGGGACTGGCCCGATAAAATACCCTTTGCATTATGGGGATACCGAACATCTATTCGCACAGCAACCGGAGCAACTCCATATTACCTTACATACGGGATGGAAGCGGTCCAGCCGGTCGAGTTGGAAGTACCGTCCCTCAGGATCTTGCTCGAAAGTCAAAGAAGGGGATTTGGTTTTCAAGTCTGTTCGAGCCTTATTACCAGTAGACCCGAGAGGAAAGTTCAAACCTAATTGGGTCGGGCCATATTTGGTAAAGAAGATTCTATCAGGCGGAGCAGTGATGCTAACAGACCTGGACAGGAATGAGTTTGTCAACCCAACCAACTTGGACCAGCTGAAGCGTTAATACCCTTAAACCTTTTTCTCAATGTCATTTGCAAAGTTTATAAAAATTGTTTTTACAAATAAGCTTTCAAAAGCAAGTCAAAAGCTAGAATTATTTATTCTACTGTTTTAAACATCTTGAACTAATAGTCTTGGTGTATTTTGAGATTGCAAATTAAATCTGAACTACGTTTGGTTTGATTCCGCTAATTGTGAATACGTAGGCAGTCCCTCAAAAAGGCACAACCATTGCAATCGAGAAAAAACAGGAACAGTTTAAATAATAAACTTCCTTTATTTATTTCAAAAAAAATCCGGTAAACTCGGAAAGTTACAAATTGCAAAAGTTCAAAAAAAATCAAAATTCCAAAAAAAAAAGGCACACGACACTAAAATAAATAGTAGTAATACTTAAATAATAAAAACTAGGGGCTCGGCATTTAGGGCATCTTACCCTTTCCCTTGTCTTTAGCTTCTTTTTCCGTCCACTGGCAACGACGCGGAGGTGAGCGCTCCCGGATCACAACGGGAAGTTCCTTAGCCCGGACTCGTTTCTTCAACTTCGGGTCCTCAGTCACCTCAGTCGGCCCAAGTCGGGCCCGCACCTTTTCTAGCAACCTGTCTCGAGGGCCCAGTTGGTCTCGAGCCGCTTGTCTCGGTCCCAGTCGCCTCTCTAAGTCTGTCCGGGGGCTTAATGGTCCCTGAAAGCCGCTAGCACCGGTCTCTTTAGCTCGAGTTTTAGTCTTTGATTTGGAACCCGACTCCCAATCGGACAAGGTAGCGGGAGTTCCTCCTTCGTCAAAGAAACCCCTATTATCTTTTACTGTCTCCCAGCGAACCAAGTCAAAAGCCTCGTCGGTCTTCAAAGCCTTACGGGCCTCCTCAGATTATTCGGAAGTCCATTTACGATATGATTCCGAAAGCCAAACGGATTGGCAAGGGCGAGGAATAGTCCATATGGCACGGGTAAACCAGCGTTGTGGCCACGTATCACACATAGTGTCCGTCTATTGGAGCGGAGCGCTAATAATTGCTTCAGTCTCGGGGATCTGCTGAAACGAACCAAACTGCCTCAAGATCCGGTCCGGATAGATATGGACGGTCCAGTCCTAGGACAAAATCACCTGATAGCGGGCTTTGTCTCTCTTGGCTAGGCCCGTCAACTTCGAGAGAAACCACCAGATGACGGTCCATCTAATCAAGGGCCCACCATGGAATCTTAGCTCCTCATCCCAATAAGTACGGTTTATGTGATGGCTCAAGCTTATCCGCCTTTTTCTTGAGCTAATCTGGTTGCTACAGTATTTGGATATGCTCACCGGGGGCTCTATGATCGACAAACGCTCGGATAACCAGATCTAACAAAGAAAGAGAACAAACTTCCGTAAGTAAATACCTGTCCGCTGGCAGGCACACGATCGAGTGTCACGTCTGACTCAATCGAGTGACTCATCTGGAGGCGAACAAGAGGTTTTTAACAAGGTCACTCAATTGAGTAGCAGGTCCACTCGATCAAGTGGCCCCTGTACGTCAGAATTTCGCATAAAAAAAAGGAAAAAAGGAAAAATTGGAATAAACCTGCAAAAGACGGGTACTTCCTGTCAATTGTCGGTCCAGGTCGAGTTTCCTAGCATCAAGGCCCATAATGATTTCTCCAGTTGCGAGCCATGCCGGGCTGTGACCCGTCTCCATCTGGTCAACTATGTCGATCAGTCTAATCTGGCCCAAGCACGAGTCAGTATCCATTTTTCCTTCGAAGACATATCGATGTAACATGCAAAAAGCGAAAGCCCTACGCCTATGGGTGGAAGTAACCCGAATGCCTCTAGAATTCATGAATTTGTCGGCTAAGTCGAATAAAGAAACAGAATCTTCCTTCACCATGCGGTCCGTCTCGGCATGGGACAAGCCAAGAAAGTCTCTCAATCTCCTCCTCGGGTCAGGATAAAATGGAGGAATAGCGGGACGAGCGCTAGGACACCAACCGCCGATAGCTGCAATTTCTTCGGGAAGGGGGCATAGTTCTCCACGGGGAAATGCGAAAACATGATGGGTAGTATCCCAAAAGGATAGACAAGCATCCAGGAAGTGCGAATCTACCCTAAGTCGTTGAAGCGGGAATAAAGCAACAATGGCCATTTGAGTCAACTCAACTTTGTCTTCATCTTGAAAATATTGGGCCCACGTCTGAAGCATTGCGGTCAAATGTTCGATACCCATAGCAAGAGCTTTTTCTTAAAAGTCTAAAGGATTTTGAGGAAAGAAAAGAAGATTTGATTTGAGATATGAAAATCAAATCAAGGGACGTACGCTCTATTTATAGTAGGGAGTCCTCCCCGAATTACCTTAGGAATAGGAATTTTCATCGTATTTCCTTATCCACATAGGCGTACGTTTAACCTAAGGCTTTAGGAATCCTTTTCAGAATCAAATACAGGAATCGAGTCATCCCGAGTATTCCTATTTTCTAGCAAAATCCAAATTCTCAACATTTTCAAAAAAATCAATTTTTTTTTAAATTTCAAAATTTTCAAAAAATTTCAAAATCACTTCCCCAGCGAGAGTCGGTGCTTCGCCTACATGTTACATGCAAATTGCTATGTGTCATCATACAGGTACACCCATGACTCCAGAAGAAAATCTCCTCATTAAACTCCCCAGCGGAAGCCCCGTGTGGCATTTCTACTGAGGAAACAAGGGATGTGGCTGCAAACGGACACACCCAAGGCTTCTTAGGCAATTCCCCACAGAAATATTAGCATCCACTCAGGTATGATTTCTATCTTATGGCCGGAGAGCCCTTTTACGCAAGTCTAATGGACTATAAACGACCCGATGGAAAGTCTGCCAGGTCTTAATTGGCTTGGTAGCTACTCTGACTTTCGCCTTGTCCAAGCCTCAGTCAGAGTGGGGGCTCTGTAGACACCCACATTTTGACCGCCAGGTGTCATAGCAGTTTCAAAAAACACCCGATGATGATCGGACGTAAACATGACCTAATACGCTCGATTTACGAACTCGGAATCAATAGTATTTGGCGCGAGCATTTAGCGGAGTAAAAATCTCATCAAACCAACCTCAAATTCAGGCCCGGTGGGTCGTTTTCAGTCAAATGAGACTAATTTGGGTCAAAACCGAGACCAAGGGCAAAACCGTCTTTTAGCGACCGGGTCAAACCCGGTCAAAGGCATTTCCGGGCCGTAAATATCTAGCACAAATTCGAAAATCCAACTCGAGGTTAGATTCCTCACAAAAATCAGCAATAAAGAGGGATTAAGCAACCAAAGCTCTTCCTAAAAGATAAAAATCGATCTCCAAAAGGAGACTTCTACCCGGCTCAGACCCACTCGATCGAGTGGACCAGCCACTCGGTCGAGTGAGCCCATAAAAACCGCCAAATTTGGCATCATACCGAGCACTCGATCGAGTGCTATGCACTACTCGATCGAGTGACCCTTGTTCCAGCTGAAAACCGGGTGTTTCTTCCCCTACAAGTAACCTTTTCCTATCCAAAGACGGAATCCCACTTCATCCCAACCGCTTGTTTTCTTCCTTTGCAAGATATTAATCTTCTATCCCAAGTCGGTATTTCATCCTATAAATACCCCACCCTTGCACACATCAATTATTCATATCACACACAACATAGAATACACACACATCCATACATCCCGAATCTCTAGCAAACCTTATGAAAATTATACCGAAATACCAACCCGATTTCCCCTAGAAATCCTATAGCAAAACCACACAAACTACAACACCCTAACTCCTATATTCTCGTTACTCCTACGCAAGCGCCGTTACTACAAGTTCCTAATCGAGACCGAAATTAGCATGTAGGTTGAGGGTGTTCCAAATCCCAATTTCTCTCTTCTTCTCTTTCCTCCTCACGTTTTTTTTTTCTTTTTCTTCGTCTTCTCGTCCGTCGTCTGTCATCGTCATCCTTTTTTATCGTTTCTAATATTATTATTACTATTATCGTAGTTAACAATAACGAGTCGTCCCTAAGGATTCGATATCGACTCTATAGTCGAATATCGGATCTAATAGGAATAAATCATTAAAACTATTTTAAGCATAATCTCGTTGACGCCGAAATAATCATCACATAGTCCTAAAAAGATTAATACGACATTACAACGCGGAGGGATTTATTTTGATTCAAAACAATTTCTAAAAACATCTTTTTCTTTCTTTTTAGAATCACTCTAAGTATTGGATCTTGATTCGTAGTCGAATGTCAAATATTTACGAGCTTTGAAAATTTTAAAGTCGAGTATAAATTGTGCCGTATTTTTACACGACTTAACAAAATTATCGGTTTTCAAAAAATAAAAGCAATTTCGAAACTTGCAAATCGAGTCACCACTCGAACAGGAGGCACTCGATCGAGTGCCATAGCCACTCGATCGAGTGACACCTCAAAAAACCGGGCATAAGCTTTTTCAAGGGATACTCGACCGAGTCCCTCCATGACTCGGTCGAGTAGCCGTAATTACGCCTACATAAACGCGTCTTGCACGCATTAAATCTCGACAAACCTTTTTCAAGCGACTTCGGTCGACACGTGTCAAGTCTATCACGTGTTTGCTATTTTAAAACCATGCATTATATTCGCGTCTTCTAACTCGTTTGCTCCTTTATTATCGCGATTGTTGTATTGTTGATTGCATTGTATTTCCGGGTGGTATGCCACTCGTATGTTGTAATCTTCTATCGTTTTTCGTTGTTTGTTTTATTGTACTAAAATGAACATAGCATGCTAAAATAACTTTGACGTTAATTTAGATGCATTAAAACGATGTAGTTGAACTATAATTCACATGCTTAGTCAAAACGCCTTGTTTGCATAACATTCAACCGTCATACTAACACGCGTACACAAACAACGAACGATATCTTAGTAAAGGCCGCAAAGTGCGGGCGGAGTTGGGTGTTCTTTGTGAACTTCCCAACATGTACCCTCACCCCTTACTCAGAACAGTGGTTTCCGGATGTCCGAAACCGTTGGCATACGAGAGTCATTCAATACACGGTATCGCAATGCAAAGAGACGAGCCCAATAACTCTGAAATCGGAATGGGCCGTACTTTGTGCACGGCCCACTACGACATAGAGTGGGTTCGAACGGGTCCGAATTCCCACAAAATTCGGTGGCGACTCCAACTTCTATTTAAATTTCAATTCGAGATCCATCTCACATGAGATTCATTCGCCGCCCCAAACCCGCGCGTGACCGCGTCGGGGTGGACCTATGTCATATCCACAATATTACTGTATTCTATATAGCCTGCATGTCTTATATATTCAATTGATTCACATGATGAACCGAAACCACTTCATGTGTATCTCACAGTGTATACATGTCGATTTGTAATGTAACATGCCTGCTTATCTGCTAATTAGATAACCTTAAGATTGTACTACATTGATTATTCAGGGACGTGTTAGATAAACGGTTAGGTTACTCCCGCTAAGTGGGACATGTATATTAAAATATGCATTCAGGTTGACGAGCCTTCAAGACTGGACACGGGGGCATGCATGAATGCAAGAGATATAACTTAGCGGATGATAGTGTCAAACTATAAATCTTGTAACACAAATTTTGTCAGACTATTGTATTCAGAAATTTGTAATTCGGTTTTCAGTTGTTGTAATTTAACAAACGGTTCATTTATAGGTAAAAGACTCCCTATGAGTCAACGGTTTTTATTATTACCCTTTTTTACGACTTAATTATTTTCCACCTTGTTAATTAATGTCATTAGAAGAATCGGGTTGTTACAAAGGGCATTGAGGTTTCTTTTGGGATTAATTGCTAAACAACACCCTGAGTATGTGTTGGAGAGTAAACTTAGATGTCTGTGTTAAATGCAAGAACCTTAAATTTCTTGAGATTGTTGTGATTAAAGAACATGTCATCACTAATGGTTTTTCGACGAATTATTATCGTTGGATTTGTCATGGTGAGACGTCTCCTGACGAACCTGAGATCCAACAAAATGAAAGAGGGTTAAGAGGAAAGATAGTTGATGTTGTGGAGTGCAATGTCTTTGATGACGAGAGCATGTCTATTCATGATGTCTTTAACGACGATGACAATTAAATGTGCATAGTTTGTATTTTTTTTAATATTCGTGTAACATATTTTTTTAATATACTTTGTGTTATTAAACTTTAATTGGTTCGATTGCTAACTTTATATCTTATTTAGCGAACGATGATGACATTTAGCGGACGTAGAAGAGTTGGGAGTGGTAGTCAGCAGTCATCCCAGGAATAAGAAGAGAATATGGAGGTTAATGATGAGGACGAAAACATGAGTGAACAACTGCAGGACGCTGTGATTACTTACACTTATGATGGAAGGATAATTCTGAGCTGGATGGAGTTTGGTAATACAATTTAACTTAGTTATTGGTTAATGTTATGAATATTTGATTCGGATATTATATGTGTTTTCAAAATGGTGTAGGTTTTGGCATCGAAAGGTTGTACAAGGAACTACGCAATGTTATATGACCAACTTGGGCGAGGATACACGTGCTGGTCGCAAGTGTCATTGCAAGAACGAGAGCAGTGGTTCAAGAATTTCAAGGTGTGTTGTTTTTTCTTCCTAGGAAAATTAATTCATATTTATTAATCAATTTGTTAATAATATCGAAAGTTTTTGTAGCTCAAATTCTATTGGGATCCTAGTCTTGAGTCTCCTGCTAGAGAGTGCTACTTTGAGATTACTCAAAATCGTTTCAAGGACAACATGTATAAATTGGCAATCAGAAACAGGCAAGACAAAGTAATTCAAGGTTTAATTTTTTATGCTCAAACAATGTCATTAGTTGAATAATCAACATTTTTTCTCTCTCTCTCTCTCTTAATCCATCTCTTAATCTAAATTTTGGGTGAAGCAGTTTAATAAGAACCGTTTAAACCCAAAATTTCTTTAAAAGGTTTTCATAAAAAAATTAATAATTTATTTAATTATTGTAACAAATTATTAAATGAAGATAATTGAAAAGTTTGTAATTAATTAATAATGTATTTAATTTTTAAAAAAAATACAAAATTTTAATTTTAGTATAATACATTTTTTTTTTTAAAAAGTAAAGAAGTGCCACGTGGCAAAAAATTAAATAACAAAATGTTAACTTTTAACTAGATATATAGATAGATAGATATTACAAAATGTTTGGGGAATTGACTTATAGTAATGATAATTAATTAGGATATAACCTGCGCAAATGTTCGGCTTGTGGATAATAACCTTAAAAATCATCATACTTAGAGAGAGAGAGAGAGAGAGAGAACTGCCCTGGCGATTTCCGGCAACCCCACATACGATCTCCGGCGACAGTTTAACGTGGCGTGTTCCAGGCCTGGCTTCGACTTGCCTGGGATTCGCAGTCCTTGTTCGATTCGCGCGTTACGATGAAACACAAGACCTCGGCTGTTTTGAAGGGAACTAGGGCTATGAAGCCAATTACTAAGAAGGCCAAGGAAGAGATGTTGAGGAAGTTAGTGAAAAATTCAAACCTGGATGAGAGTGCTAAGAACAGGACGAACAATTCAGTGATTGAGATCCCCGGACTGAATTACGTATCTGACTTGGAGGACGAAGAAGTTCCTGACTATGTCCCCGAAACTGGACTCGATTTGAACAACGTATCAGGGTCGGACACATTTGGCGATGTAGGCGGATGGAAACAGCGTGATGGTAAAAAGATTGTCGACGCGGAGGAGGAGACTGAATTGCTGCGTTTCACAGAGGAAGACGTCGATGATGAAATCGACTATTGGAGTTCAGCCGTATACTGTTTCGTAATGGGGGCTAACCCTCCTTGGGAAGTCATTGAAGGGTTCGTGAAACGGATTTGGAAAGAACTAGGGGTGGATAAGATCTCGTTCCTACCAAATGGTATCTTTCTAGTTCGCTTCAAGGACAAATCATCTAAGGTACGTGTTCTTGACCATGGTATGTACATGTTCGACAACAAACCCTTAATTGTGAAAGAATGGACCCCAGACGCCAAGTTGGATAAAAGTGATGTACTTGAGGTACCGATATGGGTTCAATTACATGATTTACCCTTGAAATTCTGGGGTAGATGTCTACCTAAGATTGCCTCTCTTGTTGGACCGTATATCAAATCGGATTTGGCTACGGAGGAACGGTCTAGACTCGGGTATTCTAGGATCATGGTCTTAGCTAAAATTGGCCAAACAATGAAAAATGAGATCAAAATTCTTGATGAGAAGGAGAATATAGTTGAGATTCGGGTCAAGTACGAGTGGAAACCCACATGGTGCACAAAATGTAAAGGGTATGGTCATGAGAGTTTGGAATGTAGGAAGGATGAATTATGAAAGGCTAGACAAGAACAAAAGGCGAAAAAACCTGATGGGGTGGCTGCTGCAAAACAGCAGCTATCCACTGCAAAACAGCAGCTGTCGAGGCCTGCTATAGTGCCTAGACCAAAGCCAATGCATACTCCTAATGTATCGGTGTCTGCAAAGAGCATGAGTAGACATAATCCGGTTGGACAGGGTAGTAAGGCCCCTACTCAGGCACGAGATAGACGTGAATTAGTCCAAGGCGTATCATTTGCGGACATGGTAATTGGATCACCGAGAAAGGAGGACGTGGTGAGGAATGAGGGTGTCGGATTGGAAGTCGTTGTCCATGGTAATACATAACATTGGATGTTGGAATGCTAGAGGTATGTGTAATATAAATAAGCAGAGAGCTATTAGTGAGTTTGTGAATAAGCAGCATGTAGATGTTTTTGGACTTCTAGAAACTAAAATAAAAAATAAGGCATATGCGAATGTGCATCAGAACGTTTTTAAGGATTGGAGTATCACGACTAACAACCATTGTGGTGAGGGTGGACGAGTTTGGCTTCTTTGGAAGCATGAAAAGGTCAACGTGATGATACTGGAATACACTGCCCAAAGTATTCATGTTAAAATCACGATGGACAATGGGAAGAGTTATTTGCTAACCTTTGTATACGCCTTCAATTCCTTGACGGAGCGGGGTGTACTATGGAGGGCCTTGGAATCATATGCTCATAAGGGGCCTTGGATGGTTATGGGTGATTTCAATTGTGTTATTGACGCTCGAGAAAGACTCGGGGGTAACTCATCGGAGGAAGAAATGACCCAATTTCGTGATTGCTTGGCTAATTGCGATATTGGTGATTTTAGGGCTTCGGGTTCTTGGTTCACATGGAATAATAAACAAAAAGTTCCTGAAACTCGGGTATTCAGTCGAATAGATCGGTGCCTAGTGAATGATGATATGGAGAGTTTGTTTCCAAATGGATCAGCTAACTTCTTACCGGAAGGGACATTTGATCATTGCCCGTGCATTGTTCAACTTGAGAGTCCCCCGATTAGGAACAATCGTCCGTTCAAGTACATGAACATGTGGAGCCTCTCCCCTGATTTTTTGGAATGTGTTGGAGCTAATTGGGATGGAAATATTTTCGGTACCAAGATGTTCCAACTTGTCTCTAGGTTGAGGAAGCTCAAAGCACCATTAAAACAACTCAATGCCTCGTCATTCGCGGATATAGAGAAGCGGTGTAGTTTGGCCGAAGCTCGACTTGCCGAACTCCAAATTCGCATCAGGACTGACCGCTCCGAGTCCTTGTTACGGGAGGAATCTGAATTGAATGAATCTGTCTGAGGCCTGCAGGTTGCGCGAGCTGATTTTTGGGCCCAAAAGTCGAAGCAAAAGTGGATTAAAGAAGGGGACGTGAACTCCGCTTATTTCCATGGGCTCTTGAGAGCTAGACGAGCTCGCAATGCAGTCACTAAGCTCTTAGACGCTGAGGGGGAGGAATGCACGACTAAGGAACAAATCGAAGATGCTTTTCTGAAGTATTACCGATCGCTCCTGGGGGACTCGAAATCAATTGAAGATGTGTGTGTAGACACGGTACGTTTGGGCCGTGTATGCACGCAGGAGCACTCGGCTGCTCTCTTGGCCGGGGTCTCTGAGGATGAAATCAAGAAGGCGCTCTTTGCTATTCATCGAGATAAAGCTCCGGGGCCCGATGGTTTCACGAGCCAATTTTTTATTGACTCGTGGGATATCGTTGGAGGGGATGTGATCGATGCTATCCAGGACTTCTTTAGTTCAGGTAAACTGCTGAAACAGCTGAACTGTGCTATCATTACTCTTATTCCCAAGATGAATCGTCCTCAGTCTGTTAAGGACTTTAGGCCTATTGCTTGCTGCAATGTAATTTATAAGTGCATTGCTAAGATTATTTGTTCGAGGTTGGCCAAGATTCTACCACAGATTATTTCGCCCACCCAAGGGGGGTTCATTGAGGGTCGGAGTATTGTTGAGAATGTTCTGATATGTCAGGACCTTGTTAAGATGTATAGAAGAGGACGAGTTTCTCCTAGATGTCTGTTCAAGGTGGATTTACACAAAGCATATGACAGTGTGGAATGGGATTTTGTTGATCAAATGCTGCGAGCCTTGGATTTTCCGGACCACTTTCGACTCCTGGTCATGGAATGTGTGACGTCGGTCTCCTATTCACTTTGTGTCAACGGAGATTCATTTGGATTCTTTCGGGGCAAGCGAGGGCTAAGACAAGGTGATCCTATGTCACCGCTCCTCTTTACTATCTGTATGGAATATTTTTCTCGTATACTAACATTTGGCAGAATTGACAAGAAATTTAAATATCGTCCTAAATGTGCACCGATGAAGCTCACTCACCTTATGTTTGCGGATGATCTTTTGCTTTTTTGCAAAGGAGATAAACCGTCTATGGAATTCTTGTGGAAAGCTTTTGCTATGTTTAGCAGGGCTCGGGTTTGAGCTTGAGTATTGGCAAATCACACGCATACTTCGCCGGGGTTGATGCAGCCGTGAAAGAGAGTATGCTCCGGTTTTCGGGATGTATCGAAGGTACGTTACCTTTCCGTTACTTGGGTCTCCCGATTCAGTGCACCCGGATTAGTAAGAATGATTGTGAGTGCTTAGTGGCTAGAATTATTTCAAGAATTTCGAGTATTGGTGCGAGAAAATTATCCTATGCTGGTAGGCTGACACTGGTTCAGTCAGTGCTTTCCCAGCTTCATAATTATTGGGCTATGGTGTTCATTATCCCTTCTTACGTCATGACTCGAATTATCTCTTTATGTCGTAATTTCCTATGGAATGGCGGGGTGGAAGGTAATAACAGAGCTCTGGTGAGTTGGGAGAAGTTATGTTGCCCGAAAGGGGAAGGTGGTTTAGGGCTTCGAGATTTGTCTATCTGGAATCAGGCTGCGGTGGCTAAGTTAGCTGCTTGGGTATTTGATCAACCGGATCGCCTTTGGGTTAGATGGGTTAATTCTATTTATCTCAAAGGCCGCGATTGGAATGAATATCAACCTTCCACGGATGTTACCTGGGCTTGGCGGAAGATTTGTCAGGCTAAGGACAAAATTAAACATATGTATGTGAATGGCCTTTGGCATGGGTCTCGACCCGGCTATGGGATCTCGGAGGGCTATGAGGCACTTCGGGTACACAACCCGACAGTGCCCTGGGCCCGTCTCGTTTGGAGTGGATGGAGTATGCCTAAACACAGCTTCATTTCATGGCTTGTCTTTAGGCGTGCTCTAAACACTAGGGTTAATCTGGTTAGATTTGGGGTTGCTGATTCTGACCGTTATTTGCTATGTGAAGCCCATGAGGAAAGAGTGGAGCATATCTTCTTTGAATGCGAGTGGAGTTCCAAGGTTGTCAAAGGTTTAAGCGAATGGGTATTGAAAAAAATCCCATCGTCTGGTACGCTGGATTGGGCATGCAAGGTGCGGGGTACCAAACTTCAATGCAATGTGGTACGCGCGCTTTTCAATGCCATGATTTATCATGTTTGGAGGCAACGTAACTTGTGCAGAATTGAAGGCGCTGTGCAGTGTCCGCAACAGGTAGTTAAAATGATTAAAGTAGAAGTTCGGAATAGGATTAATGTCATGATTAAATACCCGTTACGGACGAGAGACGCGAGATGGCTACATAATTTGATGTAGTCATTCATTTGTACAGTGATCACAATTTTTTAATATATTCTTACCTTTTACCAAAAAAAAAAAAATGTTCGGCTTATATATAGCTTATCATTAGATTTTTTTTGTTTGATAACTGTTTGGGATGCAAACAATCAAAACAGGTCGGCTAGAATCGTCGGTTGATTCTTCCTATCGCTTCCTTTTGACGTCCAGACGACAGTCACTGCACATGTGACAAACAAGGGCCTTGGAGGGTGTCCAAGGCTGCATCTCTGATGCTCAAGTTGGCGATGGGTCTTACAAGAAATGTCTCGGTTCTAGTCAAGGATGTTATCTCCTCTTCTATTGAGATAAGTGAGTGCTAATTGTGTGTCCCTTTGATTGGGGAGAATAGTGCCCTATTTATAAGAAGAGTCAAGGAGGGGACCTCCCCATATAAATAGAGCCTTAGGTGGCCCGGATTGTCGTCCGTCGGTCTCACTGGGCTGGACCCGAAGGGCGTCGGCCGTTTGGCTAGAGCCACCCTTGCCAGGGTCCTGCGTGGGTCGGCGTCCACTCAGGGGTTGAGCTGACATCTGTCGTCCTACCCTAGCCGAGGTAATTGTTCGACCCCCATTAATTGCCCCATCGTCAAGTCATGGCATCCGCTCCTACTGACGGCGAGACTGACGATAGACGCGTTTGGAGGAGATCTCTACTTTTTCTAACGTCTTTGCGGGTACGCATGACGTTCTTCCGTCTAACTCTTTTTTTATTGGGAAGGGGCGTGTAATGATTACCCTATGTGGAAGTCACATTGGGTTTGCATGTTATAATTACTTCCTAGGATAGGTAGTTAAGGTGGCCGTAAATGCCCTCTTGCCTATCAAAGCCTTGGGATTTTTTTCCATTTCAGGCATTCTTCCTTCCCAAGTCTACTTCAACTCTTCTTTTCAAATTCAAGCAAAGAAAAATATGTCTTCTCCAAATCATGCTTCTGGTGCGCTGTCTGCTCCCCCGCCTAGGGTTTTTCGGGTCAGACGCCGTAACCTCTTCATTAGGTCCCTCTCCTCTCAAAGGGGCACCAACTTAGCAAGGCGTCATTCTGCTAATCCTTTGGTTGCGCGGCCATCACTTCGCGTTGGTGGGTCTTGCTGTCGCTCCTCCTCTATGAGGGATGAGGCATATACTCTGCTCTCAGTCGTTCCCGACCATGGCTTGTGCAGCTCCAAAGAGGAGGATGACTATTACAACTCTCCCCCACGTGAAACCTCTTCCCCGCCTTATTCCTCCGACCCACCATCGCCCGTCCTCTGGGTTGGGCCTCCAACACCCTCCTCTCCTCCCCCTCTCCCTAGGGAGGTTTGAGATGAGGAGGTTCTGTGGGAGGAATTTGAGTATGCCTACTAGGTGGCATACGAGCGTCGTCTTCCCAAAGATTGAGCGCTCAGGTTGGCCGGATTTCGTTTTGTCGGCGAAGCCGGTCGGGGGGCGTTTCTATGGTCGGCTGTGAGTTGGTTTTATTTTCCTTTTTTAGAACTGTTGTGGACGTCTGCCCTTATTTTAGGAATGTTGTGGGCGTCTGCCCTTATTTTGTAACAGGGGTATGGGTGCCCCCTCTATGCTTGGCTTTCATGCTATTTTAAATGCACCCACCATGTAAATCGCGCCTTTAATTAAGGCTTACTAAATGAAAAACCTTTCGTGAACTGTGCTTTTTTCTTGTAAATAGATTCGTTAGTTATCACTTGGCGGGCCTTCTTTAATTGAACATTTTTTTAGTTGAGCTTCGATTCCTTTTTATAAATAGGGGCTCCCTGCTTCGTTTCCTTTATTTTCTTTCCCCTTTCTTTATCTCTCTCTTCATTTTCTCTCTCTTTCCCGCTGCCTAACTTCGAGCTTTTGTCGTCGTCTGTCGTGTTTGTTTTCCCCGTCGCTAGCTTGGCATTCGTAGGTCATTTATTTCTTTCATCTATTTTAAATTCCTCCTTCTTCTTCCTTGGAACCATGTCCACCCGTTCTCTCCAGGCTCCTCTAGAGGGTTTGGGAAATGAGGTTGTGTTGGCCCCCATTGAGTCAGGGGACGACATTACCCTTAGCCCCTTTCCTATTTCTATTATGTACCCATTAGAGGGCAGACTACGCCGGGGAAGGAGTGCTTCGGTGGAGGTGGAACCATCGTCGTCGCAGCCCATCGAGGTGGACAGCAGACAGAGTCCCCCCTTGACGTCGTTGAGGTAAGCAGCCAGAAGTGGCTACCACTTTGGTCGACAATTCTTGGCATCAGCGGATGTTGGACGAGGGTCGCATAGAAGTGGCTAGGGAGTTGTACCCTTTGAGGGAAGCGTACGAGTACGTGCTTCCTAAGGTAGGGCAAACTTCTTATCTGTCGACGGAGAGGTGCATCGTTGTGTACGTAGAGTCCCTCAAGTTCTGGTTGAGGTTCCCCCTTCCTTCTTTCATTTCAAGGTTGCTTCACTGAATTGACATATCCCTTGGGAAGCTAACCCCTCAGGTGATTCGCTTTATCGTCTCCTTCTACTGGGTCTATAGGTTTAAGAAGTGGATCCTGACAGTTGATGCATTTCGCTCTATGATGTTCCTAAGGTTGTGCCATCTTCCTGGTATTGGGCGCTAGGTCGTCTTGGGAACTTTGTGACCGTCTACCCAACCATCTCCAGCTGCCATGACTGGAAGGGGAGGTTCCTTTAAGTCTGCTCCACCAATGGTTGGGGTTTTCCCTGTACATTCCAGGACGATGTCCAGGCTTATATGGAATAGGATGACGAACCTAGGGGATGGCGATGGGCGATGGATGAGTCCTCTCTTTATATGTCGGACTGTACCCTCCGCAACATTTTTTGTGCGGTTGTGGTAAAGGTAGGGAAGGATGAGAAGGCTTTATCGGTCGTTTGGCTTCCCCCTTTTGATTTGGTATCGTCGAATGAATATTTGGAACGGGTCGGCATGTGTCGTTCCTCAACTCCAGATACTTGGGGTGTATACTTTATAACTCTTGCTTAATTGCCCATGCTTATCTTTATTCATGTCTTGTCCGCTCTACAGGCAGCCCGAGTTCATCTGTTTGGACACCGGAGGAGTGAGAGTTCCTGGGAGTGGACTCCAAGCTCCAGCCGCTCATTAATCATTCTAAGATTCCCGAAGTTGAACGTCCGATGCTGATGATTTACTCAAAGAGCAAAGCTTCTAAGTCCAAGAGGCACAAGACGGCTTTTGCGCCCCCTCTTCCAAAGAGGCCGACTACCAGGAACGCTGCGTTTTCAGGTGAGGTTTCAAGGCGGTTACTTCTTCTAGGGAGCCCGGTCCCCGCTAAGACGGCCTAAGGTTTATCCGTGGTCATGGCGTCCACTGCTCAGATGCCGTCGGTGGTCCTTGAGGAGGTCACTGCTGACAATCCTCTGGTGAAGATTCCACTTGGAGTGGCCACGCAGTCTGGAAGCAAGGTAGACCATATGCAGGCCGCCCTGTTCTTCAAGGTTTCTAAGGATAAGGCCATCATGCAGGACATCGATGCTTATCTAAATGCCTCCCTCCCTTCAGTCTCGGGGGGAAGGGGGGAGGGGGGGGGGGGGACTTTTCATACCTCATTAAGGGTTTGGAGTTTGGAGACGTCTCCTCTGAGGACCCCCTCGCTACTGAGGCTCAATTTGAGGAGCTTCATCAGCGCTGTACCGTCGATGCAATATCTGTGGGATACAATTCCTTCGCTACTCTTTCAAAGCTAGCGCGTGCTCTGCTGAAGCTGAGCCCTAACGCCGTCGTCATATCTCACTTGAGGGCTAGCCTCCATGAGGCTGAAGGGAGAGTCAAGGCTGCGCAAAAGGCACTAGAAATGGCCGACCAAAAGATAGCCGGCCTCCAAGTAGACCTCAAGAAGTCGTCGAGTGAGCGGGATGGATTAGAGGATAGGATGTCAGTGGTGATTCTGGAAACCTCTTTGGTGAAGGAGAAAATGGCCGACGCCTTGAGAGAAGTTGAACAACTGAGAAAGAGGCAGTCAAATATGGAGGTTGCCCTGCCAGCCAAGATGGAGGAACTGGCGAAGAAGTCAGAGGATTTGGCCACGATGGAGGTGGAGGCTGAAGAGGAGTTCGATGCTTGATAGGGGTTAGTCGTTTCCCTATTCAAAGATACCCGAAGGTCCACTAACTAATGCAGATAGTGACGTAGGGGCGAACGACAAGGAGAGGGGACTCAATTACTTGTTCTAAGGTCTAGACTTAAGACTACGGGTCACTGTTTTCTGGTTGTTTGGTAAGCTAAGAACTAATTACTAAAAGATGAATCAATAAGAGAAAAGTCTAGGCTCTCAGGTTCACTACGAATATTAATCGGGTCAGGGAGTCAACTAATAGGTCAATAATCGAAACCTATGATGCAAGTCCGGTCAGTACACTACAACCTTTAGAACTAAACTTAACCTACGGTTGCTAGAATTAAGCTAGTCTACCCAAACTATCGTGCCCTAATTAGTCCTTAACCGGGTCGGCAAAAAGTCCTAATTGTGATACTAGTCAATCAATCCTGGCCAGTAATCAATCAATCAGAACTAAAACGATATTCAGGCGATAGTTCATACGATTAGAAACGGGTCAATTGACTATAACCCTAATAATACGCGGCGATCCCCTTAAACCCTAGGTGAAGTTTAGCTATGCATACTAGAAATAATAAAAATAACAGAATCCGAATTGCAATTAAACATGACGAAGACAATATAAATTGATCTACAAAAAGCAATAATAGTTCTACGCTAGAAACGATAAAGTAATGGGAATGATGAAAACGACAATTACCACGAATATGAAGAACGAATTCGGACGGTAATAAAAGTAGAAAACTGAAATTATAATTGAAATTAGGAATAACTATTACCGAAGAATTCAAGATCTAAGAGCGAACAACTAGGTTCAATGTATCTCCCAAAATAACGTAAGATGTGTATAAGCAAAAGTAAAAGTTATGTAAAAAGTGTAAAAGAAGATGATAAGAAGTGTCTGATATAAGAGTCATGAAAACTGATTTAAAAAGTATCAGTTGGACTCAAAAGCAGACCCAATTCTATGCCGAAATCTGAAATGACGCGCGGCTTGGATTGGGTGCACTCGATCGAGTGCACCTGTTGGTACTCGATCGAGTGGGTCGGTAAATGCTTCAACTCCGGTTATTTTGGGCCCAAAAGGAAGAATCAACCCTGTAGACACTCGCATTTGGCCTGCTAGTGTCTATAGCAGTTCCCGACAAAACACCCGATGATGATCGGACGTAAACGTGACTTAATACGCTCGAATACGGACTCGGAATCAATAGTATCCGATGTGGGCATTTAGCGGAGTGCAAATCTCTCAAAACCGACCTCAAATCCAGGCCCAGTGGGTCGTTTCCAATAAAATGAGACTAATTTGGGCCAAAACCGACACCGGAAATAAAACCGTCTTTTGGCGACCGGGTCAACATCAGGTCAAAGTTGAATCCGACCCAAAAAACAGCCAAGTTCGCTTCTAGAAGCTTGTCCAACAAACAAATCATTTCAAAAATGGTCAGCAATCTTTCCCTAAATATACTCCACCCGCCTAACCACTCGATCGAGTGACATGAGCCCACTCGATCGAGTGGACTTTTAAAAAACGAAATGGCGCCCTTTTGTGGGTCACTCGGTCGAGTGCATCTAGGGTCACTCGATCGAGTAACCCTAAACCGGGTTTCTCCTTATAAATACCCCATCACATCAATTCATTTCACAACTCTTTTGACTCCCCATTCAACCTTACACATTTCAAACTTAACCTTTTGCAACCCTCATCATTCAACACATACAAACCCTTTGAACTAGGCTTCAAACTCACAACATTCATATCCTTTCTACACACACATACACACCCTCGAGATCAAAACTCGTCAAAGACCCGAGAGCATCCTCTCCCTAACCATATACACCCTAACTCACCCTACATATCTCGACACTCCCGCGCACACGCCGCTACTACGAGTCCGTTTCCGAGGCCAATTAAGCATGTAGGTTGAGGGTGTAATTCAAATTCCGACATTAAGAAATAATAGTAACTTGGTCTCGGGCATCGAATATTAATTCACCTAAATGTTTACGAATTTTTATGACTGGGCTAAAAAAAAAGGAAAAAGGAGATTACTATAAAATACCAACCAAGACCAAAAAGATTTCGTTCCTTATATATATATGTACTATTATTATTAGTCGATATTAACGACACTAACTTTTAATTTCACGTATACTAACTCTCTAATCTAACATTTTTTTATTTATGGTGTCTAACACCTAACATTTTAATTCTTTGTTACTAACTTTTTATTCTTTTGCATTCAAACATTTAACATTTAAATACCGTGTATGTATATATGTATATAATAATAAAACATCGGATTGAACACGTTTGACTATGAACACCGCTCCAACTCCGTTTAATCCCTTTACGAGTCACAACGGAGGTGGCACCCTTCCGAGGAGCGCCGCCCCAAATATTCAAGGGCGTGATCGTGGTCGTTCGTAGTTGAACGCGTTCGATGCCATTTCCGAGATTAGTACGGAACCCATTGATGCGAAAATCGACATCACATAATCCGTAAGGATTAGTATCGATGTCGTGACGCGGAGGGAGACAATTTCGTCCTAATCAAATTTTAACTGATCTTATAACCTTTTTATAAAATTCCGATGACGGTCTCATAATCGTATAGTACACGATTATGGCACTGAAAACCGAGTTAAGTTTAAATAATGCAATATTTTTATTTAACTCGGCCAACCATCGATTTTAAAATAAATAAAAACGGAATAACCACATTTTCCAAAACGAGCTATGACTCGTACACGGGGCACTCGACCGAGTGCCATGGGCTACTCGATCGAGTAGCACCCCAAAAACCGGGCAGTAGCTACCTCGAAGGCACACTCGATCGAGTCTAGGCCATAACTCGATCGAGTGGGTCCTTTAGCCCAAGAAAACCGAGAGCTTCGAGCATCATCCGGGCCTCGTCTTTTTTTACGACTTAGTCGTCGCGTGCAAAGTCAATCACGTGATTCCTATTTCAAAACTCATGCATTTTATTCTACATTCACGACTTTGATCGACGTCTTTCACGACAATTTTTGTATCGACGACTCTTTAGTCGTATCCGATATATAACTAATTTAGACGCCAATTTTTCGATGTGATAAGTCGGGACAAGGCATCGAGATTTGGGATCGGGCTAGCACCACGCCTAGGTCCCATATCTCCGTCCTCCGTTTAATACACAATATAATGTGTACTTAATCGAAGTTCGTCCATTTACTTAACTTACGGTCTAGGTTATATTTATTATATACGGGTCTGTTTCTAGTTAGAATTTGCCGCTTTTAATTCCGATTATTATTTTATCGCTCGTTGTATTGTGAATTCTGGGTTGTATTCCGCCCGTGTAATTTGTAATTTATTTACAAGTTTTCTATTTTTGATGTTTGCCATTTATTTGTTCAAATGAACATCACATGCTAAATCACTTTGACGTGAATCAAGATGCATTAAAATGACGTAGTTCACATAACTCGCATGCTTAGTCGAAAACGTTGTTTGCATATCATTTCATCAATTTACTGGCGCGCGTACACGAACACGAACGATGTCTTTGTAGAGGCCGCTAAGTGCGGGCGGGGTTGGGTGTCCTTAGTGGGCTTCCCAACACATACCCTCACCCCTTACTCAGAACCTCGGTTTCCGGATGCCCAAAACCGTTGGCGCATTAGAGTCATTCTATACATGATAACCGGTAGAGACGGTATCGGTATCGCAATGCAAAGGGACGAGCCCCATAAACTCTGAAATCGAAATGGGCCTTACTTTGTGTGCGGTCCATGACGACATAGAGTGAGCTCGAATGGGTCCGAATTCCCATAAATTCGGTGGCGACTCCAACTCTGACTTAAATTTTGAACCCGAGAACAATCTTATATTCGCCTACCCAAACCCGCGCGTGGCCGCCTCGGGGTGGACCTACGTCATGTCCACAATTTGGCGACTCCGCTGGGGATACCTGATGTACCACATGTCATCGGGGTTCCTAGGGTGAGACTCGAAGAGAAATCGTTCACATATTAGTGTACGCGCATTAGTTTAATGATTCATGCATAACCCATTTTTGTCCGGGCCGGTTACTTGTGACCGACGTCCCACTATACCGCGGTACAATCCTAAATGGGTGCGCTAAAGACTTCTATGGCCGAACTCGTATGGGTTTCGCGGCATGTCCTAAGACCAACTCGACTTAGGGAGTCCGTCCTGATTTACGAGAGAGCCATCGTTGTTGGTATAGACCCTATTTTGACCGACCGAGACTTAGCGTAATGCGTACATAAGCGTCGTTATAATGCTTGTTTGACTACGTGCTACATGGTTTCCGTGTCATTTTTCAAAAAAAACCGTCATTTAAAAATGCTTCTTTCAAAAATATTCAATTTCAAAAACTCGGAATGCTGCCAAATTTTAGACTTACGATTTGACTCAAAATAGCCTATTTTTAGCTGGCATGCTTCCCATTTCAAATTTCGAATTTTCGATTCCCTTTCGATTTTCGAATTTTTAAAATTCAAATTTTCGTGATGCCATTCGCGATTATCAAATCTTCGAGATTCCATTCTCGATTTTCAAATCTCCGAGATGCCGTTTTGGATTTTCAAATCTTCGGGATCTTATTTTCAATTTTCAAATTTTCGGAAATTTATTTTCGATATTAAAAATTTCAAAAATTCAACTTTTCGAAAAACCGGTCCTATCGGCATGCCGCCATTTTCAAAAGACGGGACCGTTTCCCAAATTTTCAAAACGCGAATTTACTCGCAACCATTCCAAAATGCCCGGTCCAATTGACCCACTACCAATTTCAGGACCGTCCTCTCAATTTTCAAAATTCAATCATTTTTCAAAAACCTTCCTTATTATAGGACCTACCGTTATCCGTGTGTCGGGTCTTTTCATAGTACGATGAAGGTCTATAGCGTCGGAACTCCGTCGATCCTACATCACGGGTTTCTTCCCCATCCTAGTCCGCCTTATCCTAAAGGCATAACCAACCAACACGAGTCCTACACTCGTAAATGGAAGGTTTGTAAACACTCCAGTCCTAACTAGAAAGCCACACACGATCTTTCCCTCCGATAGGACGGTCCCCACAACCTTTCCTAGGGGAATTTTGCCCGTCTTTCAATCCGTTAGTCGAGTCATCCCAATTCAAGTCCTTTAACTTAAGGGTCTACCCTAATCACAGGGTCTATCCTTATTTAATTCAAGTCAAGGGTCTCTAGCGTCGAAACTCTGCCGATCTTACATCGCAAGTTTCTTCCCTTACCCGTCTGCCTTTCCTCGAGACCGAGTCAACCTTTTACAAGGCATAGCCCTGTAGCTAAAGGTTCGTGATCCTTACATCTAAGGGTCACTCGTCCGACACTCGAGCCTTAACAAAGTCGTCAATCCCACTCGGGGGCTACCCTTCAGCA